>FXXK01000395.1:15643-58061 GCA_900184695.1 Betula pendula
CTTATTTTATCTTCATTTCATAATTTTAAAGAAAAATAAAATAGGGATTGAATAAGTTTAAGTTTGTTTTTTAATAAAAAAAAAATAATTTTTTTGATTTTTTTTCGTCCAAAACGGACGCTCCGTCACAGCATGTTGGAAGTCCCACATTGCTAGAGAAACTAGTCAATGTGCTCCTTATAAGGCTGTGGCATCCCTCACTCCTCAAGGCGTCTTTTGGAATTGAGTTAGGCCCACCTTCTAATATGGTATCGTGTTGGCTTGGATGTCCTCCCGCCACACATGAGGGGGCGTGTTGGAAGTCCCACATTGCTAGAGAAACTAGTCAATGTGCTCCTTATAAGGTTGTGGCATCCCTCACTCTTTAAGACATCTTTTAGAGATGAATTAGGCCCACCTTCACGACTCGATATCTATTGACAGCTAAGTCTTGCTTGTAGACAAGACTATCCTTTCGTGTTCCATCTTCTCATGGCTCAACACTTTTAGTGAAGGGTCTTCTCACTGAGAGAATCTTTCAGAATCATTAAAGGCATGCACAGACAGTCAGTTACTCAACCACTGTTTCCTCAGGCTCTTCTCCACCAGACGGTACGAAACTACCGGTACTCCGTGATCCAAAATCAATTTGATTTAAAATTCATTTCTTTTCTGAGACGTTGAAGCTTAAAAGTAGGGAGTTATATAAAAATAACAAAATAGTTTTAAAAGAAATCACTCCTCAAAATTAAATGCTTTAAAAGAAGGAGAAGTGTTTACTTATATAAAAAGTAAAAGACGAACAAGGAGATATGGGCCGTGTTTGTTAAATTTTTAGAATTTTTTTTTGTGTTTTAAATAGTGATAAAAATGAATGATATGATATAAAATTAAAAAAATGTAATAAATTTTTTGTCTAAAAGTATGAAAATTTTATTTTTTTAATGAATTTTTTTATTTAAATAATAATAAAAAATGAGTGATGTAATATAAAAATTTTAAAAAAATATTAAAAAATAATAAATAAAATATTAAAAATAATGTTAATTTTTTTAAAAAAAATTTAACGAACATTGCCATAGTTTAAGGTATTTTTTCTCCTATCAATAGTTGATAGGCATCTAACATGGGTACAAGGTACTTCTCGTGAAAGGAGTACCAATCAATTAGAAAAAAAAAAAGCATTTTTGAAATTTTTTATTTATTGAGATGTTGAATGAGCTTTTTGATCTCGTGACTGTTAAAAGTTACGTCAAAATCAAAATATTTGACCAGTCTGGAACTTTACCCAAGGCTTGTCCGGCGTGGTCTTCTGTTTTGCCAGCAGCTTTGAAAAGACTTTTGTAGACAAAACTGAGACCCGTCTTTTAACCTGTCCACCTGACACGCGTCCTACAGCAATCGGTCTAAGTGTTATCAGTAATTTCTGTTCCCTGTCCTCTTCTGAATTATCAGAGTTTTGAGAACGGGAAAAAAGATTTTCTGTGCAATGATTTTGAGATTTTTTTCAAGCAGTTGATTCAGAAGCCTATACTTTTACCGAGGTTTGTTTTTATTCATTTAAGAGAAAATGACACACTGACACAGGCAGATCTATTTTTTTTTTTTTTTTTTTTTTTTCTGCTATTCACGTGAAGGCAAAGTAAAAAGTCATTTCACTTGACTTACGCTCTGAAATAAAATCAGTCCTTTTTATTTTTTATTTTTTTTGTCCTTTCACCCCTCGAGCAAACTGGGATGCGTGGCAGAGTAAAAGAGGTAACTATGATAGTCTAAAGTAGATAATTAATAAGAGTATTTATAGTGGACTTAATAGATTTTATTAGTCAATTTAATTAAAAATTATTTTTTTATTATAATTATTAATTTATTTTAAAGCATTCATAGCAGCCTCGGCAAATTAACTATTTACTATCACTATTCTATTTAAATATTATTTTTTAAACATTTATATTTTTTTGAATGTTTGTCATTTACTAACAATCATATTTTTTAATATTTGTCTTATTTTAACGGTCATATTTTTTAAAATTTGTTTTTTTCCTAATGTTTATATTTTAAATTGTTGTCTTATTCTAATGGTCATATTTTTAAAAATTTCTCTTTTTTTCTAAAAATTTGTAATAAAAAAACACATTTAGAAGATTTTTTTATATTTTTTATTATTATTATGTGAGTTTTGTCACGGGAGAGGAAGGAAGAAGAAAAAGAAAAGGAAAAGATAAAATATTCACTTATTAATTTTTTTTTATTAAAGTGTTGAGTCCACTAAAGAAGGATTTTTCATTTTTTGGTTAAATTTATTTAACAAAATAGCCAAAAAGCTATTTTATTGAGTCTATTAATAATGCTCTAAAGCACGAGAAATTTAGTAAAATAAAAAATAAAACTGTTAATAAATAATTTTATACATAAAATACTTACAAAATATTTAACATTATTGTTGTTTAGAAAAAACAAAAACTTAAAATATTGGTTTTTTTATGTCACATTAAAATAATTTTTCAATTTTTTTTTTAAAAAAACCTCTAAAAAGTTTTATAAAACGAATCTAATTATTTTTTAAATAATTACAAAATATTTAAAAAAACCAAGAAATTACTCCTAAGATAGAGCTTAATCATTTAAAACAAACAAAATAATTTGTTAAAAGAAATGTTAAAAGTACTAGTGAATAAACTTGACATCATTTTAATAGCCATGTTTTAGTAAAAATTTTTATACCTATAACTATTCTCTTTTTTTAAAAGAGTAATGATACAATAAGCCATCCTCCATGTCTATCTTATGTCAACTAAAAATGACGTAGCTTTTAAAACCACCATTAGATTAAAAGTTAATAATAATTAATAATAAATTTAATAGTAATTTTAAAGTTACATCATTTTTAATTGATATAAGATAGACATAGAGAGTGACTTGTATAATTATTTTTAAAAAAAATTATGTTAGAATGGGTTAGATAATAAAAAACAAAATTAGATTCAAACATGTTTGGAAAGGTAATTTTGGTTGCAGATATGACTCATATGAGAGTTAATTTTCGTTGTTTTATTTAATTTTCGTTGTTTTATTTAATTTTCTTTGTTTTATTGTCCTGTGCTCATCAGTATGGTAGATAGATGAGTTGGTGATTGCACGATAAATGCGACCCTTGGGATTTTAGTAGAGAGAGCGAAACACATACTGGGGCACTGAGCTCGGTCAGGATAACAGTTTCTTTCATCCGATGGTCCAAAAGCGCTATTCAGGGCTTGTTTTTTACTACATGCGAGCAGCCAAAACAATGGGCCACCCAAACATGAATTAAAAAAAAAAAAAAAATTGAAAAGAGTAAAAAAAAAAAATTTGCTTGGTATTTTAGACTTCACCTTTCCTCTTTTGCTTGCAGATTCAAGTAAAATCCTATCAACAAAAAAGTAATTGTCAGAAGTTAGAAGGCTGTCATAATTAAACTCTGCCTATTTGTTACAATTTTTAAGAATGAGTTTTATCGGTGAATCTCTGCTCAAGAAAGCTACGTGTACATAATTCACATTATTTACACTTGTGAGAAAAAATGCCCTTGTCAAGGCTCCGAATAGGCTATATATAGACTACATAGGTCCGAGTAGGCGAAGGGTACTCAAGTCCTCTTTTCCTCCCCCTTTACTCACAGACCTCTTTTTTCTTAACTGATCTCAAACCAACCAAACCTCAACAGCCAATAATGGAGACAAACATTTTCGTTTATATGGATATTCTACCAGAACCTTCTGGACAGAATATAGAATTTCTAGGTGAATCCTTGATAAATATTCCGCCACCACAGTGTATTCCACTTCAAAAATATGTAAGTTTTTTTACACTGTGTTTAATTTTGTTTGAGGAGCTAAAGTTAGATATACTCATTAACTTCTTCATTTCCCTCAAAATCTGATTCGGGGCTTAAAGGATAGAGGCTTAAATGTGTGATTGAAGGGTATTTTTGGCTTTCCACGTCCATAGAAACGCAACGCCCCTTGTCTTTTGATTGTATGTTTGAATTAGTTACATTGTCCTGCCTCAGCCTAAAGTGTTATTGTTTAGTTTCGGAAGTGTTCTAGTTCTTCTTTTATTAAGTTTTGACCTGCCATGTGAAATCTAAACTTGTTTTTATCAGGTTTTCCATCCATCCCATTTTTTTCGATGGCAAAGATCTCTCCCACGTTCGTCTTCTTCACCATTATAAGGATTGTGAGTTCTAAATTTCATTAAATTCTTCTATCACCTCTTTCTTTTCTTTTCTTTTTTTTTTTTTTTCATTTATCATATTTTACCTATTTCATTATTATTAGTTACAAATTGACTTTGAGCACTTGCAAGTTTTTCATGTTAGGGTTGTTTTTTACCCTATCCTTTTAATTTAGTTGATATTTGACTGATATTTTTCCGAGAGTGATCAAGGGCACTGTGCTTGAGCTTAACTAATCATCATCTAGTTGTGAGCTCGAGATGTTGTTCGATATTAGCAAAACCATTTGTTTGTTGTTTCCTCCAATTTAGCTCACCTTGTTGCCATAAATTGTGAATCTGTTCTTACTTTTTGTCTCTTAAATTTATCTGCCATGTCATAATTTTGCATATTCCCGGTGGTATAGAAGTGTTCCTGTAATGAAACCCTTGGGTAGACCACTGTTTTTTTATTGCTGTTTTTCCCCAAGGTTCAACTCATTTGTAGAAAGTGAATCTCGCCTTTATTTTGCTGTAATAACTCTGTTGAAATTGAGAATTTTGAACTTTTATTGCTATTTTGCTGTAATAGTCCCTTTTTTTCTAATTATAAAATGATTTTTTTATTTGATTATAGTATTTTTTTTTTGACAGACATATGAAGAATTTTTAGATTCGTTCAAAAAAAAATTCAACATTGGCCGGGTCTTGGGAAGTTTTTAAATGGGAAGGAGAAGGAGAAAAATGAAATTCATAGGATTTGACACAAATGATCGAAAAAAGCACAAATGTTGAGTAGCTACCAATGCTCAACATATTAATGTGGAGATATTTGTAAACGTGTGCGGTAGTGGATTTCAGTATTAAATTCTAAGTACCTATGATATGAAGCTATGGTTATGTTTTGAGGAAGAAAAATTTAGATTATTTGTGGAACCGAACAAAACATCTTCGTGCGATTGATTATTATTGGTGGAAGTGGAGGAAGCATCAACAACATGAAACATGCGACGATTAAATGTTTTTGTTAGGTGTGATGAAGAACTTAACATGCCATTTCAAATAATTTGTTTATGAAAGTAAATGTCATTGTCAAATCAAAATATACGAGCAAGATGACAATTATGACCGTTGTTTGAGATGTTTATGGGTTTATTTGGTAATTAATGAGTTTTATTATGTAATTTTTTTTTAAATAATAATGAGATGTAATTGATGTAATATAATTTAAAAACATTGAATTTATTTTTAAGAGAGAAGCAAAAAAAGTTGTTTGATAGTAATTATGAAAAGATGATTTGGAGGAAGTGAAAATAAGAAGAAAATGCTTAGTGTACGGACATTATGTCAACTGATCTTGTTTCAATTATTCATTAGTATCTATAATTGAATGATTGAGCAAATCTTTTCCAAAATTATTACTCTTTAGTTGGACTTAAACACAAGAATCTGAACCATATAAAATCAATCTAGATCCGTGAGCAATTCCATGCCTACACCTCAAAGGAATTTCGCCATGTGAGTGTCTATTCTCAAGCATGACTGCCGGGTGGCCTCAAGTCAAGTTGGTGGGGGTTGTTCACAAATGTTTTGCAAATGGTGACATTTTTCTTAAATCAAAGATAGGTTTTAAAGCAGTTAAAGATAAAAATTGTGATTATGCTTCTATGAGAAAGTCATTATCACATATTTCTAAAACTATGTGAATAAATAGAATTTGACTCAAATATGAAATTCTTTTTATCAAGTCCATCGAATTTTAGAGTCTCAGGATCTCAAATAATCTATATCAATTTGTTTTACTTTGCGAAAACCATTTTCTCCAACGAAGTTGATATCTGTTTATAATCTATATGAAAGCATGAACTCGTCTTGTCCTCTATAAAATAGAATGAGTTAGAATATTCCTAGTGAGCTCCTTTAGGTAGATTTTAGCTAAAAAAAATTTCTTTTTCTTTTTTTTTTTTTAATTTTAGTTAGCCATTTTTCAAATGCACCAAACATTTAGATCTTTAAGTATTTTTCTACTTCATATAAATATTTTTTTATTTATTGGTTTTAAAACAACTACCTCCAACCACTTCAATTGGCTCCGAAACTTGGTGTTAATGGAAGTTTCAACCTATCCATCTGTTCATGAATTCATGACTGTTCCAACCACTTCAACAGTCATGAATTCATTAATGGATCCGCAAGACATTGACAGCCTAGCCTGAATTCATTGTATTAAATAGTCATGAATTCATTAAGGCACTTACTCCAACTCAAGAGCGTTTGAAAAAATGTGAGAGTTTCATGAAGTTTGTGATATTTAAAGGGGAAAAAAAACGAAATGAATGAATGGGTTTTCTTGTTGTTTTGAACAAAATAGGAAAATTCAAATCAAATTGAACCCATATTTGTTTTGGCAAGGGAAGGCTGAAGTAACTAAGATTTCTACTTCAATTTTAGGAGAGAACGCAAGAAGCTGAATAAACAAATGAGAAATAAGAAGACACAAAACATTTTTAGCTTTGCTGACCAGATGATTGAGTTTGACAATCCGAGTTGGCGAGCTTGTTGTATACACAATTTTGAGAGAACTCGACTGAATTTGATGGATTGTTTACTTTGATGAGCTTGTTGTGAATGCTTTTACAAAGTTAAGACGAGTTTAAATCGGACTGTTACTCAAATGAATGATGGGATGACGGAATCAAAAAATTCTTAGGTGTTTAGGTTAATTAAACTATTATTATATCATGAAAATATTTGAAAAAATTACTGAACTTATGTTTCTCCTGTCCTTTAAAGGATATATGCTTAAATTTGTGATTGTAAGGTATTTTTGGCTTTTGGCATCCATATAAACCCAACGCCCCCCTTTTGTTTTGATTGTATGTTTGAATAAGTTGCATTTTTTATTGTATGTATGAATTAGTTGCTTTGTCCTGCCTTTAGCTTTTAAGTGTTATTTTACTTCATCATAGCTGTTTGCCTTCATATCTTAGCTTAACTTTTGCCATTAGAGAAAAAACAGGTCTTCAATCCTTTGGTATGTATAGCTGAGTTGGTTTACAACTCACAACTTTCAAGGAACTGTGACATGATGTTATTGGCTACGTTTTGGCAAAGGATTTTGGGATTTCTTTTTTCTTTAAAAGGTCAATTTCCTTTTTACACATTAATAAATATTATTCTTCAATTTTTTCTTAAAAAATTTTAAAATTTTATTATACTTTATATTATATCATTTAATTTTTTTTTTAATCTTTTAGAGCATTTTCATTAAACTCTTTAAAGTAGAGATTTTCTTACTTTATAAAGCCAAAATTAATTTTAAACCATTTTAATACTTTCATCCGACTTTCCTACTTTAAAGAAAAAAATAAGGAGCATGAAATGACTTTCTACTAGAATATTAATTTCTCTCTTCAACTTTTTATTTTTCTTAATTTTCTTTTCTCTTCCAATTTTCTTAAAATATTAAATTTAAATTAAAAAAAAAAGTGAAAAGTATATCTCTAGTTTAAGAAGCCGGATGTAGGTAATTAAAAAAAATAATAATTAAAATTAAAAATAATTTTAACTTAAATAAAAAATAAATATAAGAAGTCAAATGAAAATAATCTTATTCTCTTAAAACTCTTACTAAACACGCCAAAATATTTTTATCCTTTAAGCGGAGTTTGGCTTTTCTTGTTGTCATTTTATATTCAGGTTGATACCGCATCAAAATAAAAAACAAAGGTGGTTAAAATTCAACAAATAAAAAAGGTTGGAAGAGAAATGACTGTTTTAATTGGGCAATTGGCGCACTCAACTACCCTGGGCCCAGCTTTGAAAGGTATGTTGGCCAATCTTTGAAGAACATAAAGCGGGCATTTCTCTTAGAGAATCCTTCTTTCTTTTTTTTTCCCTAAAAAAAAATATGAAAAATTTGTTTTCATTTAACGTAAAGATGAAATTGCTTTGTATTTGAATATTTGTGTTTTATTTTTTTGTTCATATATATATTAAAAGTATATATATATATAGTATTTGTGTTTTGAATTTTTTTGGTAATATATATAGTTTTTTGAAAAAAAGGTAAAAATTTGGGCAAAAAACATTACCAAATGACTATTAAGATTTTTTTTTTCCCTTCAAATAGTGGTGTTTTGAGATTGAAATTTCTTTCAAATTGAGTTAAATTAATTTATTTCAATCTAGTCTTTAAAATTTTTTTGTGTTCTTTAATACTTGAGAAGCACATTTATACGTAACAGTAATGTCACCAATAAAAATGAAAAAGAGAGTATACGTTGTGTTTGGTAATGAGCTTTTATTTTTCAATTTTAGTTTAATTATTAATAAATAGTTATCGATGTTATAGAACTGTAAAAGACGATTTGAATTTTGTTAGGAGAGAAAAATAAAGAAAGTTGTGAAGAGAGGTTGTTCATTCTTTTATTTTTCTTTTTGGTCAAGCAAGTTGTTGTTACTGTTGATAACGATGAATAATATGGAATTGAAAAAAGAGAGAAAATTATGACAATAATTTACATGGTTCGACAATGTGTTTACATCCACAAGGAGAGTGTGATTATAATTTATTATTCAATATCTTAAGATTGCATTATAACATATTTAAAACCAAAAAAAAAAAATTATAATTGTACGGGCGCACTTTGAAAAACTCCAAAATATCTCGCACCATACCATGGAGGCGTTGCCCCCATACCCCCACAACTTATTCATCAACAAACAACATAAACTTAATTACACTTAATGGCTCAATTGTCTCTACTCCACTTTACTATGCAAAGATAACTCAACAATCCATATAGTCAGTACTATTCTCTAATCTATGACTGAAAAATATATGAGTCATTTGTTTCAACACAAGCTATTCAATGCTAATTAACATTCAGTTTATACACTTCATCAACTCGATCCATAGTGTTATTTGAAATTTATGTGTTACAAGCTTTGATTCAATCAAATTCACTGAATAAGTTAAGGCACAAAAAACTCTTGAGCGTTGAAGAAGGGTTTTGCCGGATTCACCACAGACCACCTTCTGACCTCTTTTTTTTTTTTTTTTAGCTTCTTCTTAGCAGGTGGTGTGTGGCCACCGTATTTACATGCACTTTTTTTTTTTTTTTTTTTAAAGATATGTACACTTTTGTTACTGTAGCAGTAAATAGAGGCAGTGGGCAGCCGCTTGGCAATATAGTTTGTTAAATCATACACATTCCTCACAAAACTTGATTTTGTGACGAATGAATAGATTTTTAAGAGTACGAGCTTTTTAAATTTTCAACAAAATACATAAAAATTATCATTTAACAAATTTTTTATTAAATGTTAAATTTAATATCGGTCAAAAATTACGGAGTTATTCAAAATGAGAGATGCTAAGCTTCCAAAATTTTTTAACAAAAAAAACAAATCTTATAAAATGATATGACACAATATGATTAAATTTTTCAAAATTTAAATTTATCTCATTTTCAATTGTATCGTATCACATCAATTTAAAAAAAATTTTATCTGCCTAACATTCTTGTTCCAAATTGCAATGAAGCCACACCGCAAAGCTCATTTTTTGTCATTTTATTAGGACATTTATTACCATCATTTTTTTAGTCACTCACGATCTAAGAGTGAGAGTAACGATAAAAATTGAAAATATGAAAGAAGAATTATGATAAATATCCTAATATTTCTCATTTTTGCTTGTGTGGCTCCTGTCTTATCAGCTTTTTGGTGAAGGGTCTTCTCACTGAGAGAATCGTTTCAAAACCATACAACTATTGAAGGCACGCACCAGACGGCCAGCTACTCACTACTGTCTTCTCAGTCTCTTATCCATCGGACCATAAAGTTTCTCTCTTGACGTGCTGTGTGAAAGATTTTTTGTTGTGAGAAAAGACAGATTTTGGTTGTCAGATAGGGAGAAATCGAAAGAGAACTCTTTTTAACTTGCATAAAATCAAAAGGACAGCTTTTAATTCAGGATTTGAGAGAAAACGAAAGAAAACAAATGCTTTTTAACTTGTGAAAAAGCATTTGTTTTGTTTAATGATCTGACATTAGCAACTTCGTTTCAACGGGAAAAGTTTTCATTACCAAATTGCCGGTCAGTGATTTAGGATGCCCTCTTCATTATTAAACTGAATTTCACATAAAGGATGTCATATGATTTGCTGACAAGATCAACTGGAATAAAAAACAAAAAACATCATGTCACACTTGTTTCATCTTCTCGCGTGCTTCCTGGTCGCCGGCTGAGAGGACCACCTGGTCCGTTTGGCATTCCTTATTTCTGCATCATTTCTTCCTTTTATCCTAAAGTCAAGCTACTTTCTCTATTTTATCTAACTTTTTCTTTATTGTGTTTGAAAACTTTACAAATGCTACATATTTTCACACGATTTGAAATACTTTTTTAATCTTTGATTTTTTTTACTTTACTTCTTCATACTTTAAATTTGCATCATTTCATCCTCCTTCCGTTTATGTTTTTAATGTCAAACTCTGTTAAATTTTTTAAAATATTCTTATATTTTAAACAAAAAAAAATTATAAAAAATATAAAATGAGAGCTATTTTGGTCATTTTTGCACTACTCATTTAGGATTTAATAAAAAATTTTAACGGGGGACTGAATGAGACAAATTAAGAGTATGTGTGATCAAAGTGAAAGAAATAAAAAATCAGAGGGGATATTTCAAATTGCGTAAAAGTTTAAGGGGCCTTTGTAAAGTTTTTCCAACTTTTTTTTTATTTTACACTTGCGAAAAAATTTAACATTTCTTTTTATCTTTATTTGTATATCACACCAATCAATTTGGTGGTTGTTAATAACACTTTCTTTAAAATTTCTTCAAATTTATTTTTATTGATTTATCTAGAAACTTTTTAAATAATAAACTCTCTAAATATTTATTTATTGTGAATAAATACTATTTTTTATTGAAAATTAATTACCAAAACATTTAATACATTAAACTCAACTCAAGCCAAATGTTTTGAAGCATTCAATGCAAAAAAAAAATATATTAAAAAAATTGTAACATCCATTTTATTGGCTCTTTAAATGTTACGAGAGTTCTTGATGTGACAAATGTTAAATTCAACATTTAATAAAGAGCTTGTTAAATGGTAGTTTTTGTAGATTTTGTTAAAAATTTAGAGAAAAACCAAATACAAAGATCACGTCATCCCCAATGAGCTCTTCAAAGTTTCTCTAAATTTGAGAAGAAAAATGCACTTTATCTATTTTATGTAGCTACTTTTCAAACCCCTAAATAACAAACTCTCTAAATATTTTTCTACTTTAACTAATAATCTTTTTTTATTCATTGAAAGCCTCACCAACTTCACTTATTTCACTTATTTGGGGAGACTATGATGGAGAGAGAGAGTGAGAGTGAATATAAAAATATAAAAAGTTGAATAGAGAAATAATTTTGTTCTCTATGTTTGATGAGATTTGACAAAAACTAGTTTTGAGAAATTATGAAGAGTTTGCTGAAATTGGGACATTGAGAAATTTCTCTAATATTTGAAGAAAATTTTAAAATAAAGAGCTTGATGAGAATGGTATAATGCTTTCTAAATGTAAAGAGTAAAAAAGTGAAGGTTATTTTTTCTTTTTCTTTTTTGTTATTTATCTTTCATACATCTTTTTGGTTCCCATCAATTAAAGTATATTTTTAATAAAAAGAGCCCAAAAGTTGGTTTCAATTAATAAAATGTAATATTTAGTTATAATAGAAAATATATTTAAAAAATTGCGATGTTAATTAATTTTGAAAAGTGACTAACTAATAAATGTTCAAATTAAATTTAAAGGAGTTTTGAAGAGGTCAATATAAATGTTATATGAATAGTTGTAGCCTGGGTAGCATTCCCCAAGAGACCTTTTACATCTATATATATATATATATATATATATATATACAGTGTATCACTTTTGTAAATCAAACATTAGATAAAAAATTATAAAGAGATTAACGATATTTGTAGCAGAGAGGTAAATGATTGACTAATAAATTTCAGATTACAAAACATCTTAAGCGTCATTTTTATTGCTGTGTACGAAAGGCAGGCCACGTGAGCAGTCCAATAATGCTTGCAGTGAGTAGTAGGTGGAGCTTCTTAATTAATTTTATTTTTTTGTGACCTCGGAATACGGTCAGAACTGCGAATGGTTTTTTTTGCTTGTCAGTTGGCAAGATTGAAAAGAAAACCTTCCAAAAATAGAAAGATAGAGCTGTTGAATGTTGAGTAAGCACAGGCAGAGAATCCACTGTCCATATGTGATGTGGCTGCCATTCAGCAAGCGAATTAGGTACTGCCAGTTCTACGTTTCTTCAAGGCAAAATTACTTTGCTATGCCACTTTTAAAATCACTCTATACCCTTAAAACATTTTCAATTGGATTCATATTTTTACTTTATATTTTGATGATAAATTTTTTTTTAAAATTTTAATTATCTATTTTTTTTAAATATTTATATCCAATTCTCTAAAATAGGAATTCACTTTTAACTTTTTATTTAAATATAATACTTGAAAAATTATAGAAAAAATCAAAAGAGAATGAGAAAATAAAGATGTAAGAGAAAGAAAAATAAAAAAAGATAATGGAAAAGCAAAGAAAATTGAAAAAAACAAAAAGTTGAATAAATAAATTAATATTTTATTAAAAAATTTAGAGTATAAAATTGGATAAAAGTAATAAAATGCTTTAAAATAAAAAAAATCATACTTTAAAGCGCACTGCCATCACCTCACAATACATTCCGTTCATCTTTCATTATATTATTAAAATATTATTTTTTCAACTTTTACTTTTTTTTCTTCATTCCAGAAACATCTTCTTCAGTCAATCTCTCTATTTCGTCTCCGTCTCTCGTCTCTCTCTCAACTCTCTCCCTCTCTCTCTTATCTCTTCTTTGTCCCTGCTCAACCGGATTGACAGTTGCTCTTATAAATAGTGCTCGATCTACGCACATAATCAACCAACACCTGCTGGTCCTTTTCTCAGCCTCTTAACAGCCCCCTCTCCTCAATCCTAGCCGAACACCTTCCTCTTCCTGAATGGAATTCAGATTTTCAATGGGAACCTTCGAAAATGACGAATATTCCCCACCACTGCTTAACCAAATGCTTCAGCTGCAATAAGCTGTGGTGAAGGAATATTTGTCATGCTCGGAAGAATCCTTACGTGTCACTGCTAATCGTGGAATATCCGTCATGCTCTTTCTCTACATTCTGTGCTTTTCTCTCCCACCGTGGAATTAGTTGGTAAAAACTCATTAACGGTGCAAATTTGTTTTTTTAAAAATATATTGCTTAACATGACTGACCCATGACTCGGAAAGCCTTGTTTCATTCTATGCTGTCTTGCTTCATTGTAAATTTGTAAGGTTCTTTAAACATTGTTACAATTGTAAGTCAACCCACAACATTAAATCCACATTTTATCTTTTCAATACTTCATAACCATTAAAATCTGCATATTTTAGTTGTACTATATGTTGAACTTAGACAATTTTTTTTTATTAGAGTATAAATTAAATAATTAATTTATTATTTTTATCATTTTAAGTGATAATTTAATATAATATTACAAAAAAAAATCTTAAATTCAAACTATATATTCCTCGTTCATCTTCTATTTTAGTTAAATTTACTCATCCTTATAATATTAAACTTTTAGAATTGGTCAAAGAGGGTATACGGACTTACTGTCAGACATAAAATTGGTTTCCTTTGAGAATATTTTTGAAAAGTTTTCCCTTTTAGTCAAAATAAAAAAAATAAAAAAAGTAAGAGCATCGTAAACAATTTTAAACACAAAATACTTACAAATTTTTAAAATTATTATCGATTAAAAAAACTAAAAAAATATTGTTATTTTTATCACATTAAAATAATTTTCAATTAAAAAAGTAACCTCTAAAAAGTTTTAAGAAAAAGTCCATATACTCTCTTCAAAATATCACTCAATTGACAATGTCCCTTCAAACTTTTAATTATGACAGTGTCCTCCTAAACTACCAAATAATTGTCAATGTCATTTCTAAAGATGAAAATACCTTTAATAAATTTTTTTTAAAAATCATTAACTTTAACTGTAAAGTGATAGAGAAACAAATTTAAAACTTAATTAAAATTAAGAATTTTATTCTTAAATTAAAAATCAAAGAATTAAATTCTAATCAAATGAAACTAGAGTTAAATATGATTTTTCCATTAAATAATAGAAACAAAACCAGATTTTTTTTTTTTTTCTTTCTGGAAAACAAAGCTAGATTCAACATGTTTGGAAAGGTACTTCTTGTTGCAGATATGAGAGTTAATTTTCGTTGTTTTTTTGTCCTGCGCTCATCAGTGTGGTAGATGAGTTGGTGCTTGCACAATAAAGGCCATCCATGGATCTATGTCTCGGTCTCCACGCCTCAAATGGAACGGTCAAGATAACTGTTTCTTTCATCTGATGGTCCAAAAGTGCTATTCAGGGCTTGTTTGCTTGTTACTGCATGCGCAACAAATCCCTAAAATTTGCTACTCTCTCTCTCGCATCCTCTCTATCTCTCTCTCTCTATATATATATATATCTGAAAAAAAAAAGAGCTTGCAGCAGGAACCTATATAGCTTGTTCTATTTTTTAAACCATTGGGTAGTTAAAGATGGACTATTATAATCCTAAAATACATGTTATCTAATAAATAGTAAAAAGAGAAAGTAAGAAAAAAGAATAAAATAATAGTAAAAAAAATTATATTTAATTGATATAGGAAAAGATAATAAAATCTATTGTGAAATGTTTTTTTATAGGAAAGAAAAAAGAGAAATGCTATAAATCCTCTCTAGTTCCTTCTTTCATCATTTTACTTTTTTAAATTATCATTGATTTATGAGTCTTATGGGTAAGACCTATATGAGACCATATATTTAATAATAATTTTAAAAAATAAGAGAATAGAGAAAGATCACGAAAAAAAAATAGAAAAATGCTTATTTTTTATCTTTTTGGTCCATCTTTAATTTTTTTTTTCACCTAAAAAAAAAAAAGTCAATAACTGCAGTGAAGGACCTATTTTTTTTTTAGGCTAAAAATATATATATATATGAAAGATGGCATGTAGTATTTCTAAAAAAAAAAATCATTTGTCTATAAAAAAGGGTTGGATGAGAACCGAATATAATTAGGGTTTTTAGTTGTTCTATGTCTATAATATTAGCGAACCATTTGCAATTATATGGATTCTAAGATGTCTGTGATTGATGAGGAGTGATCGAGGTAAATAGATGCTTACAAATTTGTTCTATTTCACTATGCATTATGTCTACAAACTGAGCATGCTATTATTCTCTATTTCAATACGAAAATATCTAATGAGCCTAATGACTTTATCAAATATTTATAAACACTCCAAAACGGATATTTATTTATATAATGGTTTATAATAACTGAACAAACGGTATAAATGGTCATGTATGAATGGGAAGCACATGTTTATATATGGGTTTGATTTTATGATTAAAAAAATTTATTTCTATTGTTTGACTTTAGATCCAATAATTTTAAAATTAACCAATACATTATGTATAAATGGGGTCACCATTATGATATCGTTAGCGGTATAAATCAATCAAGAGTTTAAATCCAAACAAGCCATTAACGATGACGATATTTGGCAACATTAGAATACCGATATAGTACTATAAGTCTCTCGAGACAGCGCCGAGAAAGAGCTCAGTTTGAATATAACAAATAAAGAAAAGTTATAACCATATTTATCTATATATAACATTTCCACTAGCATAATTTTTACTTTAAATAAATTGCGATTTGTCGGTGATTATGCTTGCATTACATAATCCAAATTCACCGGATTGCTTATTGGTAATTACCAAAAAAAGAAAAAGAAAACTGCTTATAGGTGACCGGTGTCCCATCAACTAATGCATAATTGCATTTGCTCCAAACTTGCGGATGGCTGACATGTCTCTTTGAGTGAATGGACTAGTGGCTGTGTTTGTTAAAAGCCAAACTCCCCTTCCTTTCCTTTTTCCTTTTCCTTTTTCTTCTCAAAATTAACTCTACCTTTAATATTTTATTAATAATTTTCTAACAAATTTTTTTTTATATCATATCACTTTTTTAATTTATTTTATTATTATTCAAATAAAAAACTCACTAAAAATTATAAACTTTTATCTTTTTCCTTAAAATAATTCATAACATTCAGCTCACTTTCAAAGATTTGTTGAACCTGTCAAATAACAAAAGAAAAAAAGTACCAAAAAAAAAAAAACAAAAAACAAAAAAGTGCATTAATATCAGTTGTTTCAATATATCAATTGACAAAATTAGAAACAACACCTTCATTGGATTATAATCAGCATGATGAGCGTGTAAATTTCTTATGAACCTTAGAATTGCACTAAAATAATCATAATCTTCAGCATATTCAATTTCAGCAAACTCGTTGAAATTCGGTACTTTGAAGAAGGTAGAGTTCTGACTGATCTTTGAATGCCAGTTGTTTTGGTCATATACTGAATTCTACGGATCGATACTCTGATCAAAGTTCTTTTGATCTATCATCCTATAGTCAACAATTGCTTGCATTAAACTGATTCGATCTTTCCCATCTAAAACAATCGGGTGAAAAAATTGAATGAAATAGACTTATTCTTTATGTTGGGGGTTGGGCCTGAACGACCGTGTCGGCTCATATTTCATTTTTTGAGAACGGCCCATATGCAAGGGGGACCGAACCTATACATATGTATTTACGGACCTTGGTCATAGGGTCGGTTAACTCACCGAAGTTCCTTCCATCCCTCGAGGTTCGGCCCCTAAGTAAAGGATATGATGGTCCTTAATGGAGAGAGGACAAGGTCCATTATGGCGAACATTTAAGGCAGCCGGCCTTGGTCGCTGTTCCCGCATGTTTTCGAGGTCCACCTGCCCTTCAGGACGTGACTGATGCGACAGGCGGACAGGGATTCAAATGTCGTGGACCAGTACTAATGCGACACGTGGAAAGACCATTAATGGACCGCATGGGCATAGAAGACAACCGGAAACTTGCGGCCCCACCACGAAGGTTCATTTAATGAACCTCGAGGGGTCCGCCACTATATAAGAAGCGGGAGAAGGTTCGGTGCGAGGTATGTTATCAAAAAACCCTAAAACTATTCTCAGTTCATTCTAAGAATAACTCTTCAAGAAGAATACTGACTTAGGCATCGGAGGTATTCCCCGCCGGCAACCCCCAGCAGGCTCTTTTGTCTAATCCTTTCTCTCTTCTCACGTACACGTGCAGTCGGAGTTGGAAACTGCCCGAACACTTTATTTCTCAGATTCGCACTACATGTAAAAATTTTAAAAAACAAGTAAAATAAATCTTCAAAAAGCGCATAAAACTTAATGTATATATTTTTTTATTAAAAAAAAAGTTTTATAATTTTCTCACAAACTTAATTTGTGTAGACACCTGCCCAACCCCAATGAGCACCGTTTCTTTACTGGTGAAACGTGTTTAGCAAACATAGTCATGTCTCAGTTCCTTGAAAGTTGTGAGTTGTAAACTACAAAGCAATGAATTCAGACATAAAATAAAAAAAATGCAACTTATTCAACACATACAATCAAAAGAAAAGGGGGGCGTTGGGTTTATATGGATGCAGATTGCAGAAAGCCAAAAATACCGGAGAAACATAAGTTCAGTAAATTTTTCAAATATTTTCATGATATAATAATAGTTTAAATTAACCTAAACACCTAAGAATTTTTTGGTTCAGTCATCCCATCATTTTTTTGAGTAACAATCCAATTTAAACTTGTCTTTAACTTTGTAAGAATTTTCTCAACAAGCTCATCAAAGTAAACAATTCACCAAATTCAGCCGAGTTCTCTTCCAATTATCTATGCAACTAACTCACAAACTCTACATTAAATTTGTGCATTATCAAACTCGATCGTCTGGTCAACAAAGTCAAAAATGTTGTCTTTCTTATTTTTCATTTGTTTATTTAGTTTTCTGTGTTCTCTCCTGAAGTTGAAGCAGAAATCTTAGTTCCTTCTGCTTTCCAGTGCCAAAACAAATATGGGTCTGATTTAATTTAATTTTTCCTGTTTCATTCCAAACAAAAAACCCACTCATTCATTTCGTTCTTTTCCCCTTTAAATATCGCAAACTTCACGACACTCTCACATTCTTTTCAAACCTCTTAACATTTTTTTTCAAATGCTCTCAGTTTGAGCAAGTGCCTTAGTGAATTCATGACCATATAAAGTACAAAAATATCTAGAGAGTTAAATGTTTGGTGCATTTAAAAAGTTGCTAATTAAATTAGAAAAAAGGAAATTTTTTAGCTAAAATCTAGCTAAAGGACCTCACTAAAAATGCTCTACCTCATGCTTTCGTATATATAATATATAGATATAAACTTAGTTGGAGAAAATGTTTTTTCTCATAGTAATACATATTGATATTAGATTATTTGAAATCCTGAGAATGTGTAAAATTCGTTGACTTGATACAGAGATCTTATTTGAGTCTAATTCTATTTACTCACATAGTTTTAGAAATATGTGCTAACGACTTTCTCATAGAAGCATATTCACATTTTTTTTCTTTTAACTACTTTAAAACCTATCTTTGATTTTAGAAAAATGTCACCATTTGCAAAACATTTGTGAACAACCCCCACCAACTTGACTTTGAGGCCACCCGGCAGCCATGCTTTTGAGAATGGACACTCACATAGCGAAATTCCTAGAGGTGTCGGCATGGAAATCATCTTTTCTTTTTCACTTCCAAAAAATAAAAAAATCATTTTTTTTAAATTACTACCAAACAACTTTATTCACTTTCCTCTACAAAAAATTTAAAGTTATTTTTAAATTATACTACATATATTATTATTCAAATAAAAATTACATAGCAAAACTCATTAATTACCAAATAAACCCATAACCATCTCAGAAAAAAAAAAAAAACCCATCTCAAAGAAGGAATTATTTGAAGTGGCATGTTCGGTTCTTCTTCGTCGCACCTTACAATAACGTCGCACATTTCATGTTGTTAATGCTTCCTTCGATTCCATCAATAATAACCAATCACACATTGATGCTGGCTTCAATTCGACGAATAATCTGAATTTTTCCTCATCAGAACACTACCATAGCTTTATATCATAGGTGAGTCATGAAAATTTTTTTAAATGGGAATGAAAAGGAAGAAAAAAGAAATTTATAAAATTTGACACAAATGGTCAAAATATATTTAGGAGTATAGCTGAAAAAATTCGTAGTTACCAATACTCAGACATATTATTATGGATATTCTATAACTTATGTACTTTTCATTGTCATAATGTGCACAATTTATAGATATCTCCACACATAAATATGTTGAACTTTGGTAACTACGAACCTTCTCAGCTATACTCCTAAATATATTTTAACCTTTGTGTCAAATCTTATGAATTTCCTTTCTCTTTTCATTCCCGTTTAAAAAATTTTCATGACTCTTCCATTGTTGGATTTTCCCAACAAATTTAAAAATTCCTCATATGCCTGGAAAAAAAATAATAATTAAAAAAAAAATCATTTGAGCAATATTCTTTATCAGGAAGACATGGTCATGGCTTGCCTACCTAAAGATGTCACTTTGATGACTTAGTTCAAAATTCTCAATTTCAACAGTTAATTGCAGCAAAATAATGGGCGAGATTCACGTTCTACAAAGGAGTTGAACCTTGGGGGAAACCGGCAATAAAAAAACAGTGGTCTACCCGAGGGGTTTCATTACAGGAACAACTTCTATACCAGCAGGAATAAGCAAAATTATCACGATTGCAAAATAAATTTAGGAGACAAAAAGTATGAACAGATTCACAATTTATGACAACAAGGTGAGCTAAATTGGAAGCTAACAAAAAAGATTTGATCAATAAGTTCTTTCTATATGGTAAATAACTGAGGGTCATTTGTTATCGTTCCCTAGCTCAACAAAGAAAACAACAAACAAATGGATTTCCTAATATCAAACAACATCTCGAGCACACAACTTGGTGATATATGACTAATAAAGCACAAGCACAGTCCCATTGATCACTATCGGAAGAATCTCAGTCAAATATCAACCAAAGTAAAAGGAGAGGGTTAAAAAAGACTCTTACGATTAAACACTAGCCTATAACCAGCGCCATGCATGGCTTTTTTACTAAAATTTTTTTTAAAGAAAAATGTTTGCTAAAACCCTAAGAGTCGTAAAAAAATATATACAATAGTAATGAGAATTGAGAGACGAAAAAAAAAAGAAAACAACTCGAAAGATTATAAAGCAATTTATTACCAAACAAAAGCGTTTGACTGTAGGCTTCTGAATGAAACCCTCGTTCGCATCGTCTATGGTCACATACTGTCAAGAGAAAAAAAAAATTGAATTAATATTAGTAGTTTCATTATCTCATTTGACAATATTGGAAACAATACCTTCTTTTTATCATGATGAACATAGTGATTGTATACGTTCCTCATGAACCTTGGAATGAAATCAGTTGAATGTTGAAAACAGTGCTTGAAAAAAAGTATGTCACGTAAGGATCTTTTCGTGATACGATCGAGTTTTGTGTACAATACATCTAAAAATTTTACGACCGCCAGGACCAAATCCTTTTTAACTCGCCATCTTGGCTAAAAAAAATACCACATCCATGGTAGTCCTTCAATTAGGCCTCGTTAAAAAATATATATATATATATATAATTTTGTTTGAACTCCTCAAACAAAATTAAACACATAGTAAAAACACTTACATATTTTTGAAGTCGAATAATATGTGGTGGAGGAATATTCATCAAAGGTTGACGTTGAAATTCTATATTCTGTCCAGAAGGGTCTGGTAGAATATCCATATAAGCGAAAATGTTTGTCTCCATAATTGGCCGTTGAGGTTGGTTAGCTTGACATAGGCTAAGGACTGAAGAAAGGGGATGTGGGTTATAAAGCTGATTCTGTAACAAACCCGTGCAAAACCACAGATTTGAGTGGAGCTTTCTCTTGTTAAAAGTTTATCTTTGATCTTTGTGAGATGGTTTTCCTCCTTGTAGAAAAGTTTTGGACGTGGACAACTTCAATGTTGTGGAGGAAAAAAGTAGGAAGATGGAATGTTAATGGACGTAGACAACTTGCATTTTATAAAGGAAAGAGCTGGACCGTTAGATGTAAATCACGGTTAAGATTTGAGAATATGAAAATCTCAAATCTTTTAGTGTAGGCTGAACTAGGCGCAGCATCTTTAAAAGCAAATCAGCCCTTTTGATTTTTTTTTTTTTTTTGTCGTTTCACTTTGTCAACAAACATTTTTTTGTCCATTTTACTTTCTTTCCGTCAGAAGCGTGGCAGAGAAAAAGAGTGTAAAATAGGTGAAATAGGGTATACGGACCTACAGTCAGACATTTTTTTTTTTTTCAAAAAAAGGACACGTAACGGGATAAAAAGAATTGTAAAGAAAAAGAGAAAAGAAAAGAATTGGGAAACGATGTGTACGGAAAAGAGAAAGGCAGTAGTAATTGTGAAGTAGAAGGACGGACAGATTTTAATGAAAGGGGAACGTGTCAATAGAAGAAAGGTAGACCGGATTCAAATCGCGTGCATTACAAACGCCATAACATACGAAAGACGACTGCATCAAATCCAAAGGACAGATCACCTCTATTCAGGGATCCCGATCCTCTCAGGTTCATTTAATCATCAAAATCTATGATGGCCTGGAAATATGAAAAGAGCAGATGGCAGAATTAAAAGACAAACGTGACTATGGGAAAAGGAAGGGCAGAAGAATAGGAGAGGAGGAGAGGAGGAGGAAAGCTTCAAGAACGTTTGAACCGAATTGGAACGGTGAAGATTTAATAAAAAGTGAAGGTGAATTTGTATTTTAATCCCAAAATATTAATATATATATATATATAGTATATATTTATATATATATATACTATTATATAGTAATATATATTTATTTAACATTTTCAAGTAATATTTTCGTACCATAATCAAATTACTAATTAACATTTATTCTTTGTTTTCACTCATCTAAAAAAAAAATTAAACTTCTTCAAAACTTTTACCAATAATTTTTTACTTTCTCTCATAAAAACTCATTTTTATTTTGTATCACTTCAATTACTTTTTTTACTTAATAAATAAAAAAAAACAACCACAACAAAACTCTTTAAGGGATAACTTTATTTTTTTACCCCTGAATTGTTACATTTTTGAATTTTCTCATTCAAAGTTTATATCTTCTCAATTTAATTTATCGAATTTTCAAAATTTCTTCAATTTTACCAGTTAAAAATTTTGCGTAATTCTTTAGATTTCAATACCTCTTGTATATATATATATATATTCAAGTGTATGTATTTTTATAAATTTCGTTAAATTTTTTATCATGTTTAAATGTTTAAATCTTGCAAATTTTTTCTCTTTTTTTTTTCCTAAAAAATAAGGGGTATTTTAAAGAATTTTAAAGCCTCTCTATTAAGATTTTCCGTTAAATCCTAACGAATTGGGACATTAAAAAATAAAATTAAAATTTGATGCATTTAATTAAAGGTTTGAAATTAAAAAAATATTACAAAAATATTAACCATTCAGAAGATAAGCCAAGTTATCTACTACATATAACTTGATATTAAATTATTTAAAATCAAGTTATATTTATTTACTTAATTCAAATGATAAAATTTAACAATGATAATTAACTAACGATGAGTATGAATTTACTAAATGATAAATAACTATTAATATTTACCTTTATATATAAAAAATAAAAACTAAAAATTTAAATAACTTACTGAGTAGGTTGTTAACCAAGTTTATAATTCCATTAGGATAATCATAAAATAATTGAAGTTTGAACTAATAATTCTAACACAATAATAATGCGCAAGCTCAACTTATATTTAAAATAAATAAAGAGAATTTCACAAGAAGCCCTTGAATTTCAACGTGATTTGAAGAACCCCAAACTTTGACTCTCTCATTTTCACCCCTCGACTTCCAATTTTATCATAAGACCCCCTTCCGTCTGTTTTCACCGTTAATATTTTTTAAATTCTAAAATACCCATGTATTTTAAAACAAAAAAAATTTATAGAAAAATCTCTAAACTCTAAAATGAGGGGTTATTTGCAAAATTTCAAAAAATTTATCTAACGGTGAAACAAACAAGGGGCGTTTATGATAAGAATTGGAAGTTCGAGGGGTGAAAATGAGAGAAGTCAAGAGTTTGAGAGGGTTTTTTCAAATCGCGTAAAAGTTCAAAAGGCTTATGTGAAATTTTCCCTAAAATAAAATAAGTTAAACTTAATAATCCAGCTAAGCAACACCTACGAAGGATTTTCTCTAATAAGAAAATCGAAAATTCTTTTTCCAGAATACTATTGGAGTTTGGCAAAAGATATTTATTGGAGTTAATTTTTGTACTGTTTCGGGTGTCAGAAACAATTTACTAGCATAGGCTGAACTAGTCGCCGCATCTTTAAAAGCAACCATTGACTTGTCTTGTCTGTGGCAGAGTTAGAAGTAGATAACGAGTACTAGCCCAAGTAGAGTTGTCAATTCTTTGGTTTTTTTGTCTCTGAAATAAAATCAGTCCTTTTGATTTTTTTTGTCGTTTCACTTTCTCGAGCAAAGTTATGTCCTTTACATCTTTTTTTGGCAGAGAAAAAGAGGGTAACTTTGACAGTATAAGAGCATTAAATAATGAGCTCTTAAAATATAACTTTTTAAATTTTTTTTAATAAAATACTAAAATTCTTAATAAATAATGAGCTTCACAAATTTTTTTTTAAAGAAAATGACACAGACGTGTTTGAATACTATTTTTTTAAGAGCACCTTTTTTTTCGTTTTGAATTAAAAATTCAACATTTGTGCAAAACTGAACTATTTATATATGTTTTAAAACTATTTGAAATTAATTTTTTTTTAAATTAATTTTTTTTAATAGAATACTAAAATATTACTTTCCAAAAACATTATTAAAAAATCGTACACTAAAGCTGGCCGGTGGCGGGGGATGAGGCTTCCATGTTGTGGTTTATAATTTTTACTATAACATGAAAGTTGTAGATATCTAAGGCCCAAATTAATTAAAAAAAAAATTCAATTAATCTGGATCCTTCATTTTTTTTACTGCTTGCATGCTGTAGTATGCCCTTGTATATTTGTTCGCTTCGCCATTATGAATGCGTCATGTATGTCACCAAGTCCGACGGAAAGCATTAAAGACTGGACAATAAATATTAGGTTCGTTTTATAAAACTTTTTAGAGGTAAATTTTTTTTAATTTAAAAATGATTTTAAAGTGACATAAAAAAAAAAAGCAACAATAATTTCAAATATTTTGCAAGTATTTTATGTCTAAAATTATTGATTAACACTTTTAATTTTTTTTTTTACTAAATTTCTCGTTCTTTATTAGTTTTTTGCTTTAGAGTCACGCATCCCAGCTATCTATGCCACATAAAGATATGCCAAAAAAAATACAGCTTAGAGCATTAGCAGCAACTTCACTTAAACCTCATTTTCTTTTTTAGTGTAGGGAAAATTATTAAAAAAACACAAAAAAGTTTCTGCAGCAGCTTTCTTAAGTGTTTCATAAACTATAGAAATACCAAGGGAACCACTTTTGGTTCCCTTCATCTAGGGAACAAAAAATGGTTCCCTTAGCATTATTTTAATATAAAAACTTTCTCTCTCCTCTCTCTCTTTTCTACCATTTGTTTAAAACAATATTTAAATAATTTCTTTTCTCTCTCTTTCTTTTAACATTTAATTTAAATAGTATTTAATTCATATAGAAAAAAAAAGGAAGCTACTGTGGAGTGCATTTAAATAGAGAATTAAAAAATAATTTTGTTTCCTACATTAAAGAAAAGTTTTAAAAAAATTGCTACTAATTCTGTTGTTACAATACTTATGTTATAACCTTTTAAAGATCGAATTTGATTCCATTTTTCTTGAAATCAAATTTAGTCTTTAAAAAATTATAGTTTGGATGCTGTAATAACAGCAATCAAGTCAAATCTGCCAAAAAAAAGAAAAAAAAAATGTAAAGGACATTGGTTTGCTCAAGAGGTGGAAAGGACATAAAAAATCCAAAGGAATGATTTTATTTCAAAGTGAAAGTGAAATGGCTTTTTACCGTATGCCTTCACGTTGAATAGCAGATTTGCCTGTGTCAACGTGTCCTTTCTCTTAAATGAATAAAAACAAAAATGTTTAAAATATTAAAGAAAGGACTTTCACGAATAGTAAAAAGTTGTTTGCACGACAGTTTTAAGTAAGTTTCGTGTGAATAAAAGCACTCGTTAAATGTGTAGGCTTCCAATTAATTGCTTGAAAAAAATCTGGACATACACAGAAAATCTTTTCTCCATTTTCAAAACTAATACAGAAGAGGATAGGGGAACAAAAAATACTTCTTTCGTTTGTGTGATTTCATAGAGCTAGGTAGCATTAAATAAGAGTGGGCAATCTCTAAAGAAGGATCCGGCTTCTGTGCTGTAGTTTAAAACTACAGCACAGAAGCTGTAATTTCAATGAACGGCTGTGATAGGTTTGTGTTCCTTTTAACTGCTTAGATTTTTTTGGGTTTCTTTTAACCAAACGTCAACGTTTTGAATACCCAGTAATTGTCTGATTTTGTTGACGCCGTTGAAGACACTCTTACAGTCTTACTCTTGCTTCTGGTTTAACAAGAGTAACCAAGAGCCCAACCTCCATTGTCTTCCATACCCACCTCTCTCCTCACTCCACCTCATCCCTAAACCCACCCTCCTATGCAGGGAACGACAACTTATGATTGGAATCCTTCAAATAAAATACAAGAATTCAATCCCTAGCCAGTAGCCCCAAATGAAACTCAAATTCCCGAAACTCCAGTTTCCTAAAGCCAAATAACCCAAACCCAAACCCAGAAATATATATATAAAATGAAACAAACTCATCGACCGAACGATCATATAAGCTCCCCTGAAAACAACAGAAATACGTGAAAAAAGTAACCAGGGCAAGATATGGAACTAAAACATTGGATTCATTGAGATTGACTTCATTTATGGATTGATTTAGGGATGTGGTAGAGAGAGGAGAGAAGAGAGAGGTAGGAATGGAAGACAAGGGAGGTTGGGCTCTTGGTTACTCTTGTTAAACCAGAAGCAAGAGTAAGAGTGTCTTCAACGGCGTCAAAAAAAAAAGCCCTCAAACATTTGGTTCAGACAATTACTAGGTATTCAAAACGTTGACGTTTGGTTAAAAGAAACTCAAAAAAATCTAAGCGGTTAAAAGGAACACAAACCTATCATAGCCGTTCATTAAAATTACAGCTTCTGTGCTGTAGTTTTAAACTACAGCACAGAAGCCGAATCCCTCTAAGAAATGGACCCGATGGAGAGCGTCGGATTAGTTCAATATGAATGGCATTTTTATAATTAAAATTTTTTCATTATAAAAATGTCACTAATTTTTTAGTTACCAACTCCTCTCTATTTCTTTTGAAATAGAAATGATCCTTTTTCCTAAAAAACAATCTTTAACATGTTGGGTAAAAACTAAATGCTATGTTTGGCAAATTGTTTTTGTAAAATTTAAAAAAATTAGATTAAAACATTTTAACTTTTTGACGAGTTCAGGTCGACCCAGTTGACTCGTTAACCTGTTAAGGGTTAACCTAAACTCGACTCGTTTAGTTAAACATGTCAAATTCTTTAATCCGAACATGATCTGCTGGTGACCATACACAACTCACTTGACCTGTTTATACCGAAAAGTGACATCTTCAATTCATTTTTATATCGATTTGAATTGTAAAATAAATAAATGGATTGAACGTACCGTCAGCTGACTATGAAAACCGGAGGCAAACTTATTATCAGTTGACAAAATTAGAAACAACAGCTTCATTGGATGATAATCGGCATCATGAGCGTGTACGTACATTTTTTTATGAACCTTAGAATTGCACTAAAATAATCATAATCATCAGCATATTCAATTTCAGCAAACTCGTTGAAATTCGGAACTTTCAAGAAGGTCGAGTTCTGACTGATCTTTGAATGCCAGTTGTCTAAGTCATATACTGAATTCAACAGATCGATACTCTGATGAAAGTTCTTTTTGTCTATCTTCCTATAGTCAACAATTGCCTCCTTGAAACTGATTCGATCTTTCCCATCGAAAAAAATTAGGTGAAAAAATTTAATGAAATAGGCTTGTTTTCTATTTATGAGAATCACATTACATGTAAAAATTTTAAGAAATAAGTAAACTTCAGGAAGTTTATAAAACTCAATATTTGTGATCTTGACCAATAAAGTGACGAGATAACGATAGTGAATCAATGTTTATATCATCATTAAGTTGACTGTCATTCTTTATATGAACATACGAAAATGAAACGTTAAATTCAAGCCATATAAATATTCACACGCGGTTATTCAAATCGCTATAAAATTAGGGGCTATTGTTCGAAATAGCATGCGACCACCCGAGCCGAATCCCAGTAGTTTTCCGGCTATCCATTTCCTAGACGACTCAAAAAAAAAAAAAACTAGTCACACATTGATTCAGGACAAATAATAAGAAACCAAAAAAGGGAAAAAACAAAAAGACTTGCAAGAAACTTACCAATGCTTGTGGTGAAGGAATATTTATCAAAGGTTCACCTTCAAACTCTATATTCTGCCGACGAACGTCAGGTAAAATATCTATATTAGAGAAAATGTTTGACGCCATAAATTGGCAGTCGAGTTTGGTTAACTTGAGAAGGACTAAGTTATGAGGAAAGGAACTGGTTAGGTTGTGTCTTGGAAAGGAAGGTGGATCGGATAAGAGGATGAAGAGAGGGGTTGTGGGTTATATTGCTGGTTCTGTAACAGTATTTATAGAATGAAGAGAGGGGTTGTGGGGGTGCAGAAATTTCTACGTAGGACTAAACAAATGAAAGAATGGAGGTCCGCCTGTGGTGTAGGGGTCCCAAAATAAAAGAAAGAAATAAAGAAAAGTGGATTCGACACACACTGTCAGCTGATTTTATTAGAAATATTATAAGCGAAAAATCGAGTCAAACGGAACACAAACTTAAAATTCATTAAAAAATTATTTTTAAAAAAAATTCATTAAAAAGTTCCACCTACCTGCCAGTAATGAACATTATTAAACTGTACCCGCCTTTCGTAATCAGTAATAAGATGTACCGTGGTGTAATTATTTTTTAAAAATCCTTTTTTTTTTTTCTTATCATTCTCTTATTTTTATATTTTTTAAAATTATCATTAGATTCGTAGATTTTATATGAGTTCACTCATGAGACACATAGGTTCAATAATAATTTTAAAAATTAAGAAAATGAGATAAAAATATTGATAAATATTATAGTATTTCTCTTAATATTTATCTGAAATTTCAACTCTTTTTACAGTGAATTTTTTCTGAGCAAATTTATGAATCTAACTCACTTTGATTTTTCTGTAGTTTCACTTTTTATAGAACTTATAATAAGTTCTTTAAATTTAGTTTTTCTCAAAATTTTTAATAAAACAGACAAAAATTATAATTTAACAAATTGTTTATCAAATATTAAATTTAACATTTCTCTCAAATTCTCTTTTTTATAATTTTTGTATAATCGAAATCATACATAGGTGTACGGTTAATTAGGTCATAAATGACTTGTAAGTTTATAGTTTTGGACTATGTTTGTCAAAGCTTTTTACTTTTTACTTAAGGTTTTGATTATATGAATTTTTTTGTTAAAAAATTATTACCAATAAAATCAGAAATTTTCCTTAAAAAAAAAAAAACCTAAATAAACTTTATAAGGTATCTGTTGCTGCAAGTGACTTATTGTAATTTTTTTTTAAATTATGCCAATATTTATAGAAAGGAACAAATTCTGTGGTATGCTGCTGCTCTAAAAAATCATTGTAAGCGCATATCACGTGAAAAGACCGGAAGATATGGGGTATTCCCCTCTGCATTGTTCACTTTCTTTTCTTTTTTTTTTTTTTTTTAACGTTTTGTACCGTTAATAATGCTCTCTACTTCTAATTCCGCCACGGACATGACAACTCAATGGTTGCTTTTTAAAAAGCCACGCCTAATCCAGCCTATGTCACGTGAGAGTAAAAATATCTTAACATTCCCTCTTCTCATTTTCGTTGTTATCAAAAAAAATAAAATAAAAAATTAAAGTTGTTACCAAACGAGTAAATTGTTTATGACACGCGGAACAGTGCAAAATTTAAGAGGAAAGTTTACTCAGAACACTCACATTAATTTATTAAATTTTTTGTCAAAAATGATTAATTAATTAAAACTTATTTTTATTAATTTTAAAAAAATAGAAAGTGAAATGGTTTCTTATTTTATACTTTTTACTTTTTTCTTTAATATAGAAAACCGGAAGAAAATAATAAAATTGTCTAAAATATGAAAATTCATATTTTAAAAGTCGGATGAAAATGTCTTAATTTAAAAAACAACAAAAAAGAAGAGTAGAGCTAGGCGTCTATCTAGCGTCCATTTTTTAGTTTAAAAAAAAATTAAAAATTAAAAATTACTTTTTTTTTTCATAAAAAATAGGTTAAATTTATTCAATTCTAATTTATTTTTTCTCAAGTTTTTTTTTTCAATGTAATAAAAAAATAGGTTTAAACTTATTTCATCCTTATTAATAACTTTGAAAAAAATAAAATAAAAATTGAAAAATTTTAAATTTTTTTTTTTATGAAAAAAAATAATTTTTTTGATTTTTATTTTTTTTTAATTAAAAACGGATATAACGAACGCTTAGTACTATTAAAAAAAAAAAGTTATAGAGTTTTTTCGACATTTTTTTTAATAAAAAAAAGAATTTTAAAGCAGATCACGGTATATCAGTAGCCTCGTACGGTCTGATGGGAAAGAAATTGAGGATACGGTGGTTGAGTAGTTTGGTAGCCTTCAATTATTCTGAAAGATTTTGTCAGTGAGAAGACCCTTCACCAAAAAGCTGAGTAGACGGAAGCCTACCTGCAAACCTCCACCCCAATCTCTGTACTTTATTATTTATTTATTTTTTGTCAGAAACGTACAATTTCCTGCAAGATAAGAAGATACTCTACTAGGCGCGGTAATTTTTGTAATTTTTGCACGTCATTACATCAAGACACTTCAAACATTTACTGATTTACTTACAAAAATAAAAAGACACTTTCAAAAACAATTTTTGTTTTGCACTATTTTCTTGGTCAGAAACAAGTTACTCTTCTGTAAAGTAGGTTGAACTAGGCCACATTTTGAAAAGCAACCAGTCTTCACTGTGGCATCATAGATGTCGAGTCCTGCTAGGCATCCGCACATAGCGTCCGTTTCAGTAGGAGAAAAAAAAAAAAAGAGAAAAAATGAAAAAAAAATATTTTTTTCTTATTAAAAAACAGCTTTAAACTTATCAAATTCTCATTTTATTTTTTCTAAGGTTATGAAATGAGGATGAAATAAGCCTGAACCTTGTTTTTGTTAAAAAAAAATATTTTTTTTTTATTTTTATTTTTTTAATAGAAATTTTTTCTTTTTGATTTTTTCTTTTTTTTTTTCTTCATGGAAACGAAAGACGGACGCCCAGCTCTACTCCATAGATGTCAGATATCATTATTAACGGTGAAAAAACGTTTAAAAAAAAAAAGAGGTGAAAAAAAACTCCGCAATTTTACATTATTGTTCTCATGCAAAAGATTAAAATAGTCTTTACCGGCAGTGGCCCAGCAGGGTAGTTGAGTGCGCCAATGCCCAATTAAAAGAGTCACTTCTCTTCCACAACCTTTTTTATTTCTTGAAATTTAACCACCTATATATTTTTTTTTTTCGGATAGATGCGTCTATCAATTTGAATATAAAAGGACAACAAGAAAAGTTAACTCCACTCAAAGGATAAAAATAAATATTTTGGCGTGTTTCGTAAAGAGTTTTAAGAGAATAAAAGATAAAAGAATTGAATGATATAATATAAAGTATAATAAAATTTAAAGAATAGTATTTAGTAATGTGTAAAAAAAAAATTGACCTTTTAAAGAAAAAGAAAAAAAAATCCCAAAATCCTTTGCCAAAACGTAGCCAATAACATCATATCACAATTCCTTGAAAGTTGTAAACTAGCTCAGCTGTACATACTAAAGGATTGAAGCCTGTTATTTCTCTAATGGCAAAAGTTAAGCTAAGATATGAGGGTAAACATCTATGATGAAGTAAAATAACACGTAAAAGCTAAAGGCAGGATGAAGCAACTAATTCAAACATACAATAAAAAGAAAAGGGGGGCATTGGGTTTATATGGATGCAGAAAGCCAAAAATACCTTACAATCACAAATTTAAGCATATATCCTTTTAAAGACCGGAGAAACATAAGTTCAATAATTTTTTCAAATATTTTCATGATATAATAATAGTTTAAATTAACCTAAACACCTAAGAATTTTTTGGTTCCGTCATCCCATTATTCATTTGAGTAACAGTTTGATTTAAACTCGTCTTAATTTTGTAAGAGTATTCACAACAAACTCATCAAAATAGACAATTTATCAAATTCAACCGAGTTCTCTCCAAATCGTGTCTGCAAGACTGCAACTAGCTCACCAACTCTAAATTAAATTTGTGGATTGTCAAACTTGATCGTCGAGTCAGTAGAGCCAAAAATGTTTTGTGTCTTTTTATTTTTTATTTGTTTATTCAGCTTCTTGCGTTCTCTCCTGAAGTTGAAGCAGAAATCTCAATTCCTTCAACCTTCCTGTGCCAAAACAAATATGGATTCGATTTGATTTGATTTTTGTTGTTTTATTCCAAACAAAAAATCCACTCATTCATTTCGTTCTTTTCCCCTTTAAATATCGCAAACTTCATGACCCTCTCACATTTTTTCAAACGCTCTAAGTTCGAGTAAGTACTTTAATGAATTCATGACCATTTGATACAATGAATTCGGGCTGTTAATGTCCTACGGATCCATGAATTCATGTCTGTTGAAGTGGTTGGAATTGTCATGAATTCATGAACAAATGGCCAGGTTGAAACTTCCATTAACACCAAGTTTCAGTGACAGTTGAAGTGGTTAGAGGTAGTTGTTTTAAAATCAATAAAAAAAATAATATTTATACAAAATAGAGAAATATTTAGAAAATTAAATGTTTGGTGCATTTAGAAAGTGGCTAGCTAAAATTAAATAATAATAATAATAATAATAATAATAATAATAGTAAATTAAAAATTTTTAACTAAAATCTAGCTAAAGGAGCTCACTAGGAATGCTCTAACTCATGGTTTCGTATAGATAATAAATAGATAACTTAATTAGTTGGAGAAAATGGTTTTCTCAAAGTAATACAAATTGATATAGATTATTTGAAATGCAGAGAATGTGTAAAATTCGATGGCTTGATACAAAGATCTTCATATTTGAGTCAAGTTCTATTTATTCACGTAGTTTTAGAAATATGTGATAATGACTTTCTCATAGAAGCATAATCACATTTTTTTTCTTTCTTTTAACTACTTTAAAACCTATCTTTGATTTAAGAAAAATGTCACCATTTGCAAAACATTTGTGAGCAACCCCCACCAACTTGACTTTGAGGCCACCCGGCAGTCATGCTTGAGAATAGACACTCACACAGCGAAATTCCTTGAGGTGTAGGGATGGAATTGCTCACGGATCTAGATTCATTTTATATGGTTCAGATTCTTAAGTGTGTAAGGCCTACTAAAGAGTAATAATTTTGGAAAATATTTACTCAAGCATTCAATTATAGATACTAAAGAATAATTCAAACAAGATCAGTTGAAGTCATAATCTGAGCATTTGACAGAATGTCCGTACAACATTTTCATCTTATTTTCACTTTTTTTTTTTTATTAAAAAAAAAAATTCATCTTTTAAAAATTACTACCAAACAATTTTTTTCTCTTTTCTTTCACAAAAAATTCAAATTTATTTTTAAGGAAAATTTCACAAAGACCTTCCAAACTTTCACGCGATTTGAATAATTCCTCCGATGTTTAATTTCTCTCAATTTGACCCCTTAAACTTTCAATTTGTCTCATTAAACTCCCATCCATTATGATTTTTTTTTTTAAATCTTAACGGAGTTTAGCAAAAATTATCAAAATACCCCTCATTTTAGATTTTTTTTATTATTATTTTTTGTTTAAAATACTGGAGTATTTTGGAAATTTAAAAAAGGTTTGACGGTAAAAACAGATGGAAGGGGGTGATAAGACAAATTGAAAATATGAGGAACCAAAGTGAGAGAAATCAAACATTGAAGAGTTATTCAAATTGCGTGAAAGATTTAAAGGCATTTAATGTTTCTCCTTATTTTTAAGTTATACTACATCGATCACATCTTGTTCCTATTCAAATAAAAATTACATAACAAAACCCATTAATCACCAAATAAACCCATAACCATCTCAAACAATGGTCATATAACTTTCATCTTGCTCCTATATTTTGCTTTGGCAATAGCATTTTCCTAAAGAAATGAATTATTTGAAGTGGCATGTTAAGTTCTTCGTCCACCTAACAAAAACAATTATCGCATGTTTCATGTTGTTAATGCTTCCTTCACTTCCACCAATAATAACCCAATCGCACGTGGATGCTTGCTTCAGTTCCACAAATAATATGAATGTTTAAACAATCATTAGTTAATGAGTTTTTATTTTTTAAGTTTAGTTTAAATATTAATAAATAGTGATTGGTGTTACAGAACGATAAAAGATGATTTGAATTTTGTTAGGAGAGAAATAAAAAAAATTGTTTGATAATTAATTGTGAAGAGAGGTTGTTCATTCTTTTCTTTTTCCTTTCGGTCAAGCAAGTCATAGGATGCTAATAAACATCCAGTTTATACACTTTGTTAACTTCATAGTGTTATTTGAAATTTCTGTATTACAAGCTTCGGTTCAATCAAATTCACTGAATAAGTTAAGGAACAAAAACTCTTGTACATCGAAAAAGGGTTTTATCGAATCCACTGCTGGATCCAACACCAGCCACCCTCTAACCCCTCTTCTTCTTTTTTGTAGCTCCTCCATAGCAGGTGATGTGCCGCCACCGTATTTACGTACACTTTTATTATTGTAACAGTAAATAGAGATAGTGGGTAGTCATCTAAAAACATTCACAACAGAGTCCCTATATGTTGTTCCCTTCCTTAAATTTAGAAAAAAGTTCAAAAAAAACACAAAAAATGATCCACAGCAGGTTCCCTACTGATTCCCTAAAGGCTGGGTTTTGAACAGTTGAACCCAATACATTGGGTTCAACTGTTCAAAACCTGGTCAATAATTTAATAAGAAGAATTCGAAACTCTCTCTCCTCTCACGCCTCTCGATGACCCCCTCTCTTCTTCACGCATCCTCTCATTTCTTCCCCCCAGTTCACGAATATGACCAGAGAGCCGGAGGAAGAGATCCAGACGAGAGGGAGAGAGCCGGAGATAGAGAGACAGATCGGACTGAGAGGGAGAGACGGAGACGATGCAGACGAGAGAGACAGAGACGAGAGGGAGAGAGATGCAGACGATAGGGAGAGAGCCGGAGACGAGAGGGAGACGACAGAGAGAGCGACAGAGACGAGAGGGAGAGAGTCGGAGACAGATCGGAAGAAGAAGATATTTGGAAAAAAAATAATAAATAATGTTAAAAGTAAAAAATATTATTTTAATGATATAGGGAAATAGTTAGGAAATCTATTGTGGGGTGTTTTTAAATAGAGAAGCAAAAAGTAGTTTGGTTCCCTAAATTTAGAAAAATTTAGAAAAAATGACAGAAAAGCTGCTGAGAATGCTCTAACAATGTTAAATGGTACACATTCCTCATGAGCTCTTTAAAATTTTTAACAAAATAAACAGAAATTATTATTTAATAAATTTTTTATCAAATGATAAATTTAACATTTGACAGAAATTATCTTTAAGTTTAAAAAGTCAAAAAATGAATGTTAAATTTTTTTTAATATTATTTTTTTTCTTTCATCTCAACCAAAGTAGATTTTTAATGGAAATTGTCCAAAAGTTAGTTTTATCAATAAAATAAAATATTTCCTTAAAGTAGAGAAATATTTAGAGAGTTTGATATTTAGTGATTTGAAAAAGTGGCTAACTAAATCAATTAAAGTTAAATTTAAATAAATTTTAAAGAGTTTATTGTAAATGCTCTAATGCAAATAGTTCGAAAGTTGGTTTCATGAATAAAATATATATTTAGTTAAGAAATATTTAGAGAGTTTGATATTTAATGGTTTTAAAAAGATGTTAGTTAAATCAACTAAAGTATATTTTTAGAGTTAAATTTAGAGAAATTTTGAATATCTCAATGTAAATGCTCTAATAGACCACAAATTTTTTTTTTTGAAAAAAAAAGTTTGGAGTTATTCAAAATGACAAATGCTAAACTTCTAAAATTTTCTAAAAAAAAAATTCTTACAAAATGATATGGCACAATATAATTAGAGTCGTCAAAAATTGAATTCATTTTCTTCTTAATTATATCGCACCACACTACTTTATAAAAGTTTTTGTTATAAAATTTTTTGTATGTCTTAACATTCTTGTTTACAATTGCAATGAAGCCACACCGTAAAGTTATTATTGTTATTTTTTTAAGGCATGTTAGGGCTTATATTACAATTATTCTTTTATCTTTCTACAATTTTATGATGACAATGAAAATTGCAAATATAAAAGAATGATATTGATAAATGCCCTAACTTTTTTTTAATTTTTTGCTTGTATGTATGGCTCCGTCTTATCAGCTTTTAGGTGAAGGGTCTTCTCATTGAGAGAATCTTTTCAAAACCATAAAACCATTGAAGGCACGCACCAGACCGCCAGCTACTAACCACTGTCTTCTCAGTCTCTTATCCATCGGACCATATGAGTCTACGGCTACAGTACTCAGTCTCTTGACGTGCTGTGAAAGATTTTGCTGTGAGAAAAGACATATTTTGGTTGCCTGGTAGAGAGAGAACGAAAGAGAACTCTTTTAACTTTCTTGCATAAAATCAAAAGGACTGCTTTTTTTGTAAGTAAAAAGGACTGCTTTTAATCCAGAGAGAAAGAGATGGGATTGGGGACCATGAATATGCTCAAAACAGCTGTCCTTATCCATTCCCTTGAAATAATTCCCATAAAAAAGCATTTGTTTTGTTTAATGATATGACATTAGCAACTTCGTACGTTTCAACGGACCCAGACCCTCATCTCACACTGACAAAATGGGGACGTTTGGGAAGAGCATGGGACTACACTGTTTATGATTGTAATTTTTTCAAAAAAAAATATTTTCACTTTTTATATCACATCAACTACTTTTTAACAATTTTTTTCACTTTTTATATCACATCAAATATTTTTTTATTACCATTCAAATAAAATACTCATTAAAAAACAAAAATTTTCACTTTTCAATACAAAAAATTTACAACATTCTTACTACTTTATATCACATCAAAAGTCAACAATCCCCTAACCACAATCTCAATCCTTTCCCAAACATTAACTATTTCAAATGTGATTTTTTAAAAGAGGGATGTTGGTCATCCACTTAAAAAAAATGTCTTCCGTCGAATGCCATTTAAAATGGTTAAGTAAATGGACTTCTTTGTGACTGAAAAAAATATCCTGGTCGAACGCTATTTGAAATAGTTGAGTGAACGAGCTTCTCTTTGACTGAAAAAAATGGTTCGTTCGAACGCCATTTGGAACAATTGAATGAACAGGCTTCTCTGAAATTGAAAAAAATATCCCCGTTGCCAATTGGGAACGGCTGAGTGAATGAGCTTCTCTGTGAATGAAAAAAATGTCCCGGTCGAACGCCAATTGGGAACAGCTGAGTGAACAGGCTTCTTTGTGAATGAAAAAAATGTCCCGGTCGAACGCCATTTGGAATGACTGAGTGAACAGACTTTTTTGTGACTTAAAAAAATGTTCCGATCGAACGCCAATTGGAACGACTGAGTGAACGAGCTTTTTTATGACTTAAGGTGTCTATTTTTTTTTTTTAACCCGTGTAGTTCAGCTCTAAAAAATTCTGATTTTTTTTTTTTAAACCTACGTAGTTCACATCCAAAAAATTTTGATTTTTTTTTTAATTTTTTTTTTGGTACCACGATTTTTTTTATCCCGCGTAAATTCAGCTCTTAAAAATTTTAAATTAAATTTTTTTTTTTTTTTTAACCCGTGAAGTTCAGGCCCAAATTTTTTTATTTTATTTTCTGTACGGTTAGCCCAACCCGGGTTAACCATACAGAACAATGCTTTCAAGCCATTTCTTTCTATAAGTTTGATGGAGGTGGGCTCTTATGATTTAAAAAATAATGAAGAAATAGTAGAAGGATGCATAGAGGGATACCCGGTCGACACACAAGCCTTTCCCTTTTTAAAATAAAAATGTCAGACCACCATATCTTTTGCTTGTAGGTCCCTCGGTGAAACCAAAACTATTGGAGGCCGTTCGATTGAGATCCGATGCTCGTAAAATTGTTGAGATTTGTTAGTAACAATCCAATTGAATGGTTTTGATTTAGGGAAAAAAATGATGTAATATAAAGTGTAATGGAGTTTTAAAATTTTTGTAAAAAATAAGTAAAGAAAGTTGTTTGGTAATATGTTAAACATAATTGACTTTTTTTAGAAAAAAAAATTCAAAAGTTATTTGCTAAACAATGTTGGAGTTTTAGCTGAATGACCCATGTGAGTTATTCACAATTTCTTGTGGTGGTGTAAAATGAGTCTAGTTGTTTATAAACTCGATTCGATTAATAAATTAGTTGTTTGTGAATACAATAATACATTTGAATATTAAAAATCACATACTCATATAAATTTAATTCAATTTAGATAAGTTCATACAAAATCATATAACTTCGTTTTTACACTTTTTGAAGTATTATTTTCATTTGTTAATAATAACGTATTAAGTAAAATGACATTCTCTTACTAATATTGATAAATTTATTTTGAGTTATTGTTGCGTTAGTTTAGTTATAGAGATTATGAACATTCCAGCTACCTCTACGTTTTTCACAAACATTATTAAACTGAATTTCACATAAAGGATGTCATATGATCAGCTGACAGGATCAACTGGCATAAAAAACAAAGAACATCAGGTCACACTTGTCTTCTTGCCTCGCGTGCTTCTTGGTCGCCGGCTGACAGGACCACCTGGTCCGTTTGGGATTCCTTATTTCTGCATCCTTTCTTCCTTTTATCCTTGAAGTCAAGCTACTTTCTCTATTTTATCAAACTTTTTTTTATTTTACACTTAAGCGTCATTTTTATAACTTAAAAAAAAAAAAGCGTCATTTTTATTGATTTCTACAAAAGGCAGGCGACGTGAGCAGGTTAAGTTCAATAATGCTCGCAGTGAGTAGGTTGAGCTTCTTAATTAATTTTATTTTTTTGTGACCTCGGAGGATGGTGAGAGCTGCGAATGGTTTTTTTTTTTTGCTTGTCAGTTGGCAGGACAGAAAAGAAAACCTTCCTAAAATGGAAAGATAGAGCTGTTAGAGTGTTGAGTAAGCAAAGGCAGAGAACCCACTGTCCATATAGCAGAACCCACGTGTGATGTGGCCGCCATTCATCAGGCGTATTAGGTATTGTAAGTTGGACCTTTATTCAAGGCACAATTACTTTGCTATGCTACTTTTAAAATCACTCTACACCCTTATAAATAGTGCTCTACGCACATATAATCAACTATCACCCTTTCCTCAATCCTAGCTGAACACCTTCCTTGATGCAGCACTTAGTCTATATAAAAATACACACTCAATGGAATAATGATTCCACTCTTTTTTCTCTTCTCCTTTGGGTTGCGTAATACAAACTTATTCTTTTCTTCTCATCTCTGTTTCTTTATTCTTCCTTTCATACACCTTAGTGCTTCTTGTATTAATTAGGTGGCTTGTTGTAGTCCTACGGCCTGCACCATTCCGCTTCCTGAATGCCTGAATGGAATACAGAATTTCGATGGGAACCTTTGAAAATGACGAATATTCCTCACCACAGCTTAACCAAATGCTTGATCTGCAATAAGCTGTGGTGAAGGAATATTTGTCATGCTCGGAGGAATCCTTACGTGACACACTGACACTACTGCTAATCGGTGGAATATTCGTCATGCTATTTCTCTACGTACATTCTGTGCTTTTCTCTCCCACCGTCGAATCAGTTAGTAAAAACTCATAAACGGTTTAGATTTGTTTTTTTAAAAATATATTGATTTAACATGCATGTCTACCCATAACTCGGAAAACCTTGTTTCATTCTATGCTCTCTTGCTTCATTGTAAATTTTTAAGGTTCTTTAGACATTGTTACAATTGTAAGTCAACCCACAACATTAAATCCACATTTTATCTTGTCAATACTTCATCATCATTAAACTCTAGATATTTTAGTTATACTATACGTGGAACTATACAATTTTTTTTTTTTTAGAATATAAATTAAATGATTAATTTATTATTTTTTATTATTATTTTAAGTGATGATTTAATATAGTATTAAAAGAGAGATCTTGAGTTCGAATGTCATTCAACTTCTATTTCAGTTAAATTAATTCATCCTTATAATATTAAACTTTTGAGATAAGTGTAATTGTTGGAAATCTAGATAGCATTGGCAAGTGTTTTTTGGGAAGAAACAAAAGTTTAAGGTTAGTTGATTCTAAATTCCTCTAATGTTACTCATTGTTCTTGTAAAATCAGTTCTCCTTAATCAGCTACCACAGCTTTTTTACTTATGGTCTCAATAATGTTACTATTTTAATTGCAGAAGACTATATATGACTGCTGTGGTAAATGCTGTTCGGCCATTTCCAAGGGAATAGGATAAAGAAAATGATAAAAAAAAAAAAGGCTCACAATACTCAATGAGCTTTTGTAATTTGTTGGTTTCAAGTTGAAGTGCTCAACAAGATCCTATACACTTCCATTACAATAACTTGGAGAAAACAAAGGCAAACAAAGAAACCTTTTAATTTTTTTTTTTTGCTTTTCCTTAAGAGAAAGAAAGTAGATCATTAATTACTGGTTAATTTGTGGCAAACAAAGAGATGTGGGCTCATCGCGGAAGTTGGAAGGGTTATGTGCAGGTAACTCAAGATGCTTCCCCTCAGCTTCCACCTTCACGGTGGTTGCTGCCATCCTTTGGGGCTCCTCACGGTGCCCCTTTGCCATTTAAAACCGCCTTGTGCGGCCCCTAGAGAGGCCCGGTTTGTTGTTGGTCTTTTTGAGATCAGTAATGAAACCATTGCCTACTGTTTGGTTCTGTCTGTATTTAGCCGATTTCATTTGGGCTTTGTTGTTGGGGTGCCCACCCCATTGTGGTTGTTCGATCCCTTGTAACCCTTTTCCCATATTTGAATAGAAAAAAAAAAAAAAAAAAAAAAAAAACTCAAGATGCTTCATTTGCAGCTATGATTTTCGCACAATTATTAGTTGAAGTTCTTCAAAGTCTTCATTGAAGGGCAAGAACCTTAACAAGATGCCAGTTGCTCTAATCTTCAAAATATTTTAAAAATCTACATTTACGGGAAGTGTTAAGTTTGTTGTCCTAGGATTCGACATTTTCATGTTATTTATAATACTATTTCGTTTATGCATGTCATCATCGGGTAATCAAGCACGAATAAATAACATTAAGAAACGTTATCAGAAGGGTGAATTAACATTAAGAAATGTGTGTAGACTCTTAGCTTATTTGATAAGGAGGAGGAAATACAAAACCATCGATAACTGATGCAAAAAGAGACGTAAATGTGGCAGCACACTGGCAAAGGCGGCGCTTTAGACCCGAGTGGAAAAAAATTTGTATAGAAGACGACCTTGTTTTTCTTAATGAAGTTGTAACTACTGATAAATGTATGCGTTGATATATGTATGGTCTGGTCTTTTATTGAATGAAAATTTGAAGTTTCACCTCAAAAAACAAAGAAAAGAGAAAAGAGTTCTATTTTGTAGTCAAACTTTTATTTTATTGCAACTAACGGTTGACATATATAACATACATTTAAACCATGGGATACACATATAAACTCTTAAATTTATAAAATTTAATTTGGATTAGGAAATAAAACATCTCCCTTCACTTGAAATGGATGATGGTTATAAATCTCTACACATACAACTTTTTTATTAGTTTTTTTTAACTACTTTTAACACGTGTTATCATGTAATTGAAGTGAAAAGTTGTACTCATTTAACATTCTCCCAATCAGCGTACATTAAAAGTTGAAAAAAAAAATTGGTGATATTCGAGATTGTGTTTGTTAAATCTTCTTCCTTTTTTTTTTTTTTTTCAAAATCAATTACACTTTTAGTATTCCATTAATCACTTTTTAACAATTTTTTTTTTAAAATTTTTTTATATCACATAACTCATTTTTTATTATTATTCAAATAAAACTTATTAAAAACAATTTTTCTCTTTTTCATACAACCCCCAAGTCAAGTCTCTGGTTATTGTGGGTATCAAAATCATGATGATTCAAAATCTGGCAACATATCAAGAGGTTTTGCGCGTGATATCAATAAAGATAGGCTAGTGGTGGGTAAAACAGCATTAAAATTTAACAGCAGAAAGTTTGATAGTGTTCATGATGTACCACTACTAATGAATTAATGGAATAATGATATATGTCTGATGTTTTTTTTTTTTTTCATTTAAAATTGTTGTACCTCTTAAATTATTATTAGATCAAAATTAAATTATAATTTATCACAAATTTAATAATAATTTTAAAAGTAAATTAGTTTTGAGGAAACATAAAAAGGAGACATGGTGATTTCAATGAGAACATGCATTTAGGAGTGATTTTCGCAGGCATATCTTAAAACATATATCAATTTTAAAATTTAGGAGATTAAATTGAAGAAATATCTTCATCACGGAGAAAAAAATTTGTCCGTAATTTCTGTTACATTGACTCATTGAGAAAAGCATCCTCGCTTCCGGTTTGAGAAAAGTATTTGCACAAAATGGTGTCGAGAAAATCCCTCAAGATAAGAAGCAATAATGTGCTTTAAATGCTGCAATTTCCATGGCGTGCTTGACCGGTTAAAAAATATAGTCAATGACCAACCAAAGGTCTTGCACGGAATAGGATTAACTTTTTTTTTGGGGGGGGGGGGGGTAAGTA
>FXXK01000395.1:58131-84237 GCA_900184695.1 Betula pendula
TTTCGAGGTGAAATAGAGATAAGCTATTTTGTGATAAATTTTTTATTTTATAAATCTAATATTTACATCTTGTATAATGATAAATATGTTCAAGAAATATTAGCCACACAAGAATGGGAGTCAATAAAACAAATTGATAGAAAGATCTCTGTCAACATCTCTTATATCTGGCCTACTTATTTTATTTATTGCAATTTTATAAAAGAGAAGAAATACCCTAAGTTTAAGGTATGCACACTTTTTCTCTTCTCATCTTTTTAATTTCTCCATTCAACAAATTGCCCTACTGTCTTAAACATCGAAGTGTTTACTACTGACAACTCCTAACGAGCCACTTGTTTTTTATTTTTTTTGGGGGTCTTGGCATGTGTCCTTAGCTTGATTGAAGCATTGTGATCATCTATACCAATAATAAGAAATGCTACATGTTCATTTATTTAATTCATCTTTGTCTATCATTTTTTTTATTAGCCCAAAAATAAAATAAAAAGAGGAAAAAATAAATGAATTATTCAAATTCATTGATTGGGTGACATATAACTCTGTTTTTGCTTGTTTTTTAGGCAAAAAAGAAAAAAGACAAAAATAGATGAAATAAATGGACATATAGCCTTTCTTTACCAACAATATGTACATGATATCTTGTGCTTCACTCATTTCAATTAAATACTATATGTTTTTGGAGTAATTACTCAATTAGAGTAATTAAAAATATTATTAATTAAATAATTAAAACTCCTTCTTTCTTCTAAATTTAAGCTATTGGAAGGATTAGTGATTTAACAGAAATAAACAAGACTTATGCAGTAAAGTAAATTCTTATCCACCAATTTATCACATCGCTTTCTATTTCCCCATTGAGCCACCGGCACCGAGTCAAGCAGCCGAAGTTCAGGTCCAGCTCTCCTAATATGATAAAATCATTAGTTTTTTTTTTTTTGTCATTTTTAGTTATGAACCGTGTATGGCCAGGAAGGAAGTGTAGACTGTGTAGGACACCAGCTAGCAACCAATAACCATATATATGTGGATCTCACTTTTCTACATTTATAACATTTTGTTAAGCATTAGTAATGTCCAAATGCTTTAGACCACCATATTGGAACTTTGGAAGCATGGAATTGCCATTTTTTCTTTTTATCATAACAGATAAGGACATTGCGTTGGAATTGCAATTTCGAAAGAGTAATATTATTTAATATATTGTTATAATATTGTCATATAACTTGATGATGTATTACTAAAAATCAACCCTTGAATTAGCAGTTGTCAAAAAAAGAAAAAAAAAAAAGAACTAATGACTAATTTTCACTACCAAATCGTTTTAATTATATAAAGTTATGTAACAATCTACTAAATAGTATTTTTATTCATTTCAAAATTGCAAGCAAACAAAAGAAATAAGTACAAATTATAGTGGGATTGCTTTTGAAATTTTACAAAATGATGCGTCCATTTCTCACGAGTAATTAATGTTATATGCTAGACTCTTATCCTCCTCATATCCTCCCAAATATGACATGACTTTTACAATTACCATTGGATTTGAGATGAATCATTATTAGAGTTTGATCCGATGGTGATTTTCAAAGTCATTTCACATTTAAGAGGATACGAGTATTGCATATAGCATTACTCATTTCTCACAAGCTTTTATGATGACTGTTCATTTATTTTACATCTTACTCATAATTTTTTATGATTATTTTGAAATTATGAATCATGCGTAAAAGTATTAATTAAATGATTAAATTTATTATTTCTTATCAACTTAATTTTTTTTTTTAAACGTGAATCGTTTATATTCCATTGATAACAAATTAAAAGCATAAAGCTCTTACAATAAGAGCATAAAATTCAGATAAACATAGCACAACGCTATGAAATTACAAAGTCATTATTTTAGACAAAAATCTTAAAATTAAAAAATTATCTATGGCTTCAGCTTTCGCTAACCTATTTATAACTCCAGTTAAGGAATAAATTTGCTCCAAGTATACTAAATCTAAGACATATGAGCCCAAATTATCACAAACTTTATTATTTCGACCGTGAGAGATAGTCCTCCTATCACTCATCCACACCAATCTACTCATTCTTGACCCTAAAGTTTATGAAACAATACATGTCATCGACCTAAAGGCTAGGACAACAAGAACAAAAAACAAATAAAAAACTAAAAACAAACAAATGCCCACCAGAAGTACAATATCGTAAACACGCTTCGGCATGCGAAACTCAATGGTTGATTGGCACAGAAGTGATGAGAAATGGAGAAAATGGCCGAGACAAGTAAATCTAAGCTTGAAGAAACTATATCTAAAAACTAGATCTAACACAAAATCTTCAAAACGGAAACCGAAAAAGCCTATAGAAAAGACACTGAACACTGTTACCAAGAAGGAAAAAGGAAAGTTACAAGGAAGCTAGCCGTTCTTCATTCTCTCAACAGAAGCCGCATGTTCTTCCCTTTAAGGAGAGAGGGGAGAGCGTTCTTTTTCTTTTGAGATAAGTGATAATTTAACAAAACATCATAAATAAAGTCCTGAGTTCAAACATTAACTCTATAATTTACTCCATATTTTCATTAAATATTTCATATACAAGTTTAAACTAATAAAAATTATGAAATTTAATTATTTAATTAATATTTTAAAACTTTTTTTTTTGTTTTTGTTTTTTCTTACCATAAGAAAAGGAGATCTAGTTTTTGGAGAAGAATAATAAATGCATTCATTGACGGCCACGATTCAAACTTGGAATGGTTTATTCAGAAGAATAAAATCGGTTTTGATTTTTCTTACACGGTCCTAAGGTTATTCGCAAATTTTTTAAAAACAAAATGTGAAATAAGGAAAAGAAACTAAGGAGGAAATTAGCTAAAGAGATCGATTATTGAGTCTTTTTTTTTTTTTTTTTGAATTCAGTATTGAGTCTGCTTGAATCTATATATTTCGCACTAACACATGAAGTGAATGGGTAGTGCTATATGTATGACATTTATATTTGAAAAGTAATGGACTAATTCTATATGCAAGATTCTTATTTCTATTTTATCTCTCTACATATGATGAAATTTTTAAATTACCATTGAATTTGAAATAAATTACTATTGTATTTGGGATATATCTATTATCTATCTTCAAAAAGTGATGAGTAATGTTATATACAATACTCTTATCCCCTTAAATATGATATAACTTTTAAAATTGAGTAATGCTACATTTTTTACTTTCTTGTCTAACTCCATCCAACTTTGTATATGTGGACAAAGAGCTCACAAATGCAAAAGCAAACTCTTTAAAAAATAAAATTAAAAAAAAAAGCTATATATATAAAGTTGGATGCACTTTGACAAAAAAATTGAAAATGTAGCATTATTATTTAAAATTACTATTAAATTTTGGATAACAATGGTGACTTTAAAAGGTACCTCACATTTGGAGGGATAAAAGAGATGTATGAGTCTTGCATATAACTTTATTCAAAATGATGTGACTTTTAAAATCACTATTTGATTTGAAATGAATTACTATTGAGTTTTAATTTAATGGTGATTTGAAAAACCACGTTCACTTCGTATATGTAGTCATGTCCCCCCACCCCCCCCCCAAAAAAAAAAAAATATCAATTATGCCAATCCTAAACTACTAAAACAATATTAATGTCCCTATGGCCAACAAAAAACACAAGAAAAATGACCTTAACAAATTTTCAATAAGACAAAAATATCATTGTAAATTTGAAAAAAATTTCAATAAATAAAAAAATAAAAAGCAAAATTAATTGTTTAAAAAAATAAAACAAATAACAAAAAAAATTAAAAGGACCCCTTGGGTTTTAACTTTTTTGTTTATTTTTAGATGTTTTTTAAAAGTTGTTTTTTTTTTTAAAAAAAAAAAAAAATTAAAACTTTTTGATTTTATGAATGAGATTTTTGTCATTGGAGGACGTTGACATTGTTTTAATAATTTAGGAAGGACATTGGGACAATTGATAATTTGATAAAAACATTAATAATGAAATAGAAGTTTGAAGAGAGTGTATACTTTTCCCTTTTAGCTCTCTTAGATAATGCATTGCATGAAATTCACATCTCTCCAAATACTTCCACCTAAAGAGCACTATTGAGTCATCTTGAATCTATATATTTTGCACTAATACTTGAAATGAATGAGTAATGTTATATGTAGGACATTTATTTTTCAAAAGTGTGGAATAATTCTATATGCAGGACTTTTATTCCCTATATGTGATGTAACTTTTAAAATCACTATTAAATTTAAGATAGGTCATTATTATATTTTAATTAAATTGTGATTTTAAAATTGACATTGTATTTGGAGGGATAAATGGTAGATATGAGTCTTGCATATAGTTTACTCAAAGTGATGTGACTTTTAAAATTACTATTAAATTTTGGATGAATCACTATCGAATTTTGATCCAATGGTGATTTTAAAAATTAAATTCACTTAGAATACATCATTGACAAATTTTAGCTTGAGAAAAGTATAAGTACCCCAATCAAACTACTACCTTATTTTCAATGTTTCCCAAAACTAGCAATTGTGTCAATATTCTCCTCAATTACCAAAACAATGTCAATGTCTCTCAAGGGCCAAAAAAAGAAAAAGAAAAAAAGACTTTGAAAATTTTTCAATAATACAAAAATATTCTTATAAATTCGAAAAAAAAAAACTAAAGCAAAAGAATTAATAAATAAAAAAATGAAAAACATTAAAAGGATCCCTTGGTTTTTCTTTTTTTTTTTAAATTAATTTTTTGTTTATTTTTAGATTTTTTTAAAAGTGGTTTTTTTTTTTTCTTTTTGTTAGATTTTAAAATTTTTTAATTTTGTGAAGGATATTTTTGTCATTGGGGAGACATTGACATTGTTTTAATAGTTTAGGAGGGCACTTCAAAAAAAAAGGAAAAAAAAAAGAGTAGTTTAAGTGGGACATTAGCATAATTGGTAGTTTGAGAAAAACATTAACAATAAAATAGTAGTTTAAGAAAAATATGTGTACTTTTTCCTTTTATCTTTCTTGGAGAACATATTACATGAAATGCACATCTCTCCAAATACTACCAGCTAAGAGCTTCATTTATTACCGATTAAACCACATTTATATTGTAAATACGAGCCATGGACTTAGGGAAGATCTATCTTTTGCCCCTAAAGGCTAGCATCTAACAACCATGATATATTGATAGTAGTATACTCAAGAGCATGGACCAAACTGGAGGGCGCCATTAAGAGCCATGTCCTAACAATAAAATAATAATTTGAAGAAAATATGTGTATTTTTTCCTTTTATCTCTCTTGGAGAACGTGTTGCATAAAATGCACATCTCTCCAAATACTACCAGCTAAGAGCTTCATTTATTACCGATTAAACCACATTTTTATTGTAAATACGAGCCATGGACTTAGGAAGATCGATATTTCAAGCATCTTTTGCCCATAAAGGCTCGCATCTAACAACCATGATATACTGATAGTAGCATAATCAAGAGCATGGACCAAACTAGAGGGGGCCAGTAAGAGCCATGCTCTTCCCCCTTCTAGTTACAAATTTAAATATTTATATATCAATATATAGTCAAAATATAGCTATTTTTTTTTAAAAAAAATAAAATATTTGTATATAGTTAAGTATATGTATTTTTCGGCCTAAAAATACATATTTGGCCCTGATCAAAATTAAAATTGGCCCTTTATTAATTATTTAACCCATCATAATAAAAAAAATCATAATTCCGCCCATGCTCCAAAGTTTTGTTTGTTTGTTTGTTTTTGTTTTTTTTATTAAAACAAAGGAAGACGAGAAAAGAAAAAATTACAAATGAGGGTCTTTGCCACTCCTCAATTTGATATAGGAAAGAAAATGAGACGAAGTGGAAATGTTTCTGAATACAATGTGAAAAACGACTCATCTAGCTACAAAGTGTGCATAAACATTAGCACATATAGAGGATTTTAAAGCTCTCTATTCTTTGACGGAGAGCAATTGGAGCTAGATATCGAAGATGACAACTAGGCGCAAAGTTCCAATTGACAACATGTAACGCCCCGACTTTTATACAAGTCGCAAAGCAGAATTATCTTAATTCTGCGTGGCGCTACTACATTTACATACACTCGCAGCGGAAGAAAAACATGTATATTTTTTTTTTATTCTATTTTTGTCACCACAAACTCACTCATCATTACATAATACCAGAGCTTCTAATTGAAAATAACGTATTATAAAATTAAATATAATGTCATTACAACAACATTAAACTACTATTGTCTTGACATAAAATCAAAATATGCCATCATGACATTTATTCTTATAATTAAAAATATTGACTCGACATGAGTTAGTTTCTTAAAAGGTGAGAGGCCTCCTACAAGCCTCATGAACAAAAGCCTAGTCAAGCATAGGGGTCTTCAGTTATCTCTTCTTCAGCAACATCTGTAAAATTACCACCATTTTACAGAGGGAATGTGTGAGTCCACCACTCAGTAAGTATAAAATATTCCGACCATACGTGTGTAATCTGAGCCTCTTTTTCCCTTTGAAAATTTATATCTTGATTTCACTAAACAGCTGTCTCAAATAGGGTTTTCACAAAAGTGTTTATTTTCTAAAATTTCATAGCCGTTTTGTAAATCAAGCCCAGAGTTTTGTTAATAAGTACTCATAAAAACCCCAAATATTTTTCCTTGCATATAATACATATCATTTCATACTATGAAGCAGTAAAACATTTTATAGCATGATAATGAAAAAAAAAACGGAAATTAGAAAACATAAAACAAGAAATATCATGTCATGCTTGATTCATATAATACATACACTATCAAGATCATTCATTACATTTCACATTCAGAAGTTCCTTTTTCATTTCATCTTTTTCATAAGTCAAGTGTATACTTTCACTTGGCCGCTGGAGTTTACTAAGTGTATACCCCCACTTAACCGCTGGGTTGCTACAAATTTATCCCTCTTATAGCTTCGAGGTGCTAAGTGTATAACCCCACTTAACCGCCGGGTACCCATCTTTTACAAACTTTTCACATATTACATATAATCACATCACATTTTTCTTTAAAACTCATTTTCTTTTAACACATTTCTTTAAACACATGTAATATATCATAGAAACATAATTTATCATAATCATAATCCAAAATATAGGGCTCATAATCACACTAAAAATATTATACAGTTTATGCAATAAAAACTTTAAGCGTAGGGTCAGTAAGTTTTGTACTTACCACTTGAGCTTAATCACCCGAAATGATCTCTCTGGCTGAAAGAATCACTAGTCCTTCCTATTTTTCTCTCTTACTATCTCTCTCTGTATTTGTGTAATGGACAAAGGAAAGAAAAATGATGCTTGAAGATAGAATACCGAAAAACAAAACAGATGATAGGAAGTAGTAAAGAATGAGGCATCAGTTACTCTTATACAAAGGTTTAGAAATTTTTAAACTATTTTCTTACAATTTGCTTCTTTTACAGATGATTTTCTTTGATTCGTTCGATTGACAAGCTTTTAATGCAGCCTACCTTTTCTTTCGCACCATGTGGGAATATGGCATGCGCTCCTTGAATCTCTCGTAACATGAAAGAAGAAGGTTGCATTTTTCTAACAAAACGTGTACTAAATACTGCTTGTCTTCAATAAAGAGAGATACACATTTAATGAACAGATTTTTCAACGCCATCTACGTGATATGTTTTTCCTAAAATCTATTGCTGCTCTCAACTTTTTATTTCTAGGCTTATATATAGGTGGATGCATTTTCTAACTAGTCTGAAGAGAAGTAAATGAAGAGATACGCATGCTTACCTATCATTTTTTTTTTCCCTTTAACAAAGATGGCCTCCTTTTCAACCAAACCAACACTTCATTATTCATCAAGTTTTCCCACGTGAGCTTTGTCTCTTAACTCTATCACTTCTCTTAAATGAAAGGGTTACAAAGTCAACATAAATGGCTTTTACCCTTTTACTAAAGCTTTCACTTGAAAGCTACGAAAATGGCTTCTCAGTTTTTTTTTTTTATATATCTTTGATTCAAAGTCTTAACTTAATATTTCTTTATTAAATATTCTAACCAACTAACCACAAATTTTAAACAAACTAAATAACAACCTATTTAATATTAACTAGATTAATAAATCTAAATATAACCAAAGCTAAATACTACTTAACTTTTATTATTCGCAATAAATATGCTGGGCGTTACACAACAGGTGAGGGTCCTTTTTGGCAATGACAGTTAACCGAAAATCACCTTCAATGATCAAAGAGAAGCAACCAAAGGAGGCAACTAACCTGATAGCCAAAAGGGTAGTATGGGCTTCACCCAAGTTTGCATGCACAGGGGTAAGCTTCAGGGAATTAACGGCCAAAAAATTTCCATCATTGTTTCTAAGTGTGCTCAAAAGATCTTTTGTTCAAAGAAAATTGCTACCTTTTGTTCAAAGATCTTGTGTTAATTTATTCAATTTTTCCCAATGAGTTTTCAATTTCTGAAAGTATACCAAGGCACATCTAACTGCTTGCTATCTTGTTGAACTTTCTCCCTACCTTTAAATGGTATTCAATTTGTCCATCTCCCATGTGAGGCCATTCATGTAGCTAGTCATATATATGACCATTCTATGTCATCATAGGGTATCTTACCCTAGTGATGACATAGAATGGTCATATATATGACTAGCTACATGAATGGCCTCACATGGGAGATGGACAAATTGAATACCATTTAAAGGTAGGGAGAAAGTTCAACAAGATAGCAAGCAGTTAGATGTGCCTTGGTATACTTTCAGAAATTGAAAACTCATTGGGAAAAATTAAATAAATTAACACGAGGCATGAAAAAATAAATTATAAGTTGCATTTATATATTTCAAATGATAATAATTTTTTTTTTCTCGAATTGTTCATTAATTTCGTTAATTATATTCTTTAATATTTTTAATTAATTTTTGCTCAACTCTATTTTTTAATTTTACACTTGGTGAATAAAAATCCAAGCTCTGCTACTGTACCTACATGAATGGCTCACAAGGGACATCGAAAAATTGAAGACCATTCAAAAGTTAGGAAAAAGTTCAACAACATAACAAGCAGTTAGATGTGACTTGGATTGATGATGCAAGTGGTATACTTTCTGAACAACTTAGTAATTTCCATGGAATGCTTGACCAGTGAAAAAAGTACGTGGGATGTAATGGTCACCCAAAAATATGACGCAAAAGCCTCTATCTCCCTCTATAAAAGGGCAGCTAGCTTGATATTGTTAAAAGCATATATAGTTGCTATCCTTCTTAGCTCATCATTTTCTTCTATATTTGTTCCAATGGCTAAATCCAATTATGCTGGCAAAAGCCCTCCCATGATGATTTCCATAATGCTTATGCTTGGGCTGCTAATGGCCACCTTTGGCCAAACAGGTCTCTCTCTCTCTCTCAAACCTTGTTATAGTTCTATCTAAATCGTTTAGGAAATAAGGTCCTCTCAAGTTCATGTGAAATTGAGAAAATCAATTTCATGTTTTAATTTAAATTTTACAGAGTTAATAGTTTATGTGTTGCCACGTCATTTAAAAATTTTAAATAACATGACAACATGTACACAGATAGATGCTACAAAACAAAATCTTGATCGTAAAATGGATCATCTCTATTTCCTATTCAAAGTTCAAAAGGTCATGAATACTAGTATTCATGTTTAGGATATTAGTTCAATGATTACTTAATTCATGTATATGGTAATCATATATTTATATACTTAAAAAATTATTGTTTTGAATTGCTAATCAACTCATGCGGTCTCTATAAGCATAAGCACTTTTATGACTTAGTAAAACTGATTGCCCTCAATTATAGAGAAAATTAAATATATATGTAGAACCATTGACTTATTGTTTAATCAAATGCAGGTGCCCAAATTGGTGTTTGTTATGGAAGGGTTGGGAACAACCTACCACAGCCATCTGAGGTTGTAGCACTCTACAAACAAAACAACATCCAAAGAATGAGAATTTATTTTGCAGACCAAGATACTCTCCAAGCCCTTCGAGGCTCCAATATTGAGCTCATGCTAGGCCTCCCAAATGATAACCTTCAAAACATTGCTTCAAGCCAAGCCAATGCAAATACTTGGGTCCAAAACAATGTGAAAAACTTTGGTAATGTCAAATTTAAATACATTGCTGTCGGAAACGAAGTGAAGCCTACAGATGGATTTGCACAATTCCTTGTCCCCGCCATGCAAAACATTCAGAACGCAATTTCAGCGGCTGGCCTTGCGAACCAAATCAAAGTTTCCACCGCCGTCGACACCGGAGTCCTTGGAGAATCCTTCCCCCCATCAAAAGGCTCATTCAAGTCCGATTACCAATCGCTTCTCGATCCGATCATCCGCTTCTTAGGGAACAACAGATCTCCATTACTCGTTAACTTGTACCCGTACTTTAGTTACCGTGACAACACCAAAGACATTCGTCTTGACTATGCTCTTTTCACAGCTCCTTCACCTGTGGTGAGTGATCCCCCACGCAGTTATAATAATCTTTTCGATGCCATTTTAGATGCCGTTTACGCAGCGTTAGACAAGGCCGGCGGGGGGTCTTTGGATATTGTTATATCGGAGTCTGGTTGGCCTTCAGCCGGTGGAACAGGGACATCTCTTGACAATGAAAGAACTTACATAACGAATTTGGTTCAACATGTGAAGGGAGGGACTCCAAAGAAGCCTGGAAAGCCTATAGAAACTTACGTGTTTGCCATGTTTGATGAAAATCAGAAAAGCCCAGATTATGAGAAAAATTTTGGGCTCTTTCTTCCAAATAAACAACCCAAGTTCCAAGTGAATTTCGGTTAAGAATATTACTTCTACAGCATCTAGGAATAAGTGCGGTTTGGTGCACATTAATTAAGACAACAAATAAGAGTTACTTGTAATCCCGTAGACTCAAAGCTATGGTTATTCAAATAATATTGCGTGTTCTATGACAAATACTTTTTACTTTGGTTTGTTGCATCTAACATCATACATTTGGATTAAGAGTGGTAAGATTTTCTCTAGTAGCCCTTTTCTCTATTGAATTAGAAAAAAATAAAAATAAATAAAAACATCATACATGATGTTACATTATTTAAAATTTTTAAATGAGATGATAACACATATACCATTATATATGTAAAATTTAACCTGGTCCAAAATAAAGTCATCTCCATTTCTCTGATCTCGCTCAAACCTTTATTTATACTCTATCGTTGTTCCATACTATAATTAAATTTTCCTTTTAGTTCACGGTTTTGTGTATGTAAAATTGTAAACTGCATCAGTTTTTTATTAACAAATTTATGTATTAAAAAATTGAAACAAAAATTTGTAGGAGAGTTGTGAGAGAGAAGGCCCCTCTCACAGCTCCTTCCCAATAATAGGAGGCAGTAGTAGTAACAAAGATTCTCAATTGTAGGGGATTTTGGTCCAAAATTTTATATATAGAACTCTTCTTATAGTAATGAAATATTGCAAACTCCGGGTATTAGAGAAATCTATAATCTTCTTTAATAGACGTTGGACATCCAAAGGATGTGCAAAAAAGCATTCGTATAGAAACCAAAAAAGCAAAAAAAATTGGCGCTTGTCAGCTAATGAACTAAATTTTAGTCCACCAATTTTTCACATCGCTTTCTAGTTTCTATTCCCCGACTGACAGCCGACGTAATTGGCGCTTGTCAGCTAATGAGCCACCGGATGAGGCAGCCGAAGTCCACATCTGGGTCTTGTAATATGGTCAAATCGTTAGGCGTGGTGGCAGCCTACCGACCAATTTACATCTCAATTTTCCACATAACATTATGTCAAGCCTTAGTAACGTCCAAATGCTGTACAGAACCATGTTGGAAGGGGATGGAATTGGCATATGTTTATCATAACAGGCAGCTATCAGGGCGGCTCAAGAGGAAAGGTATCGGGACGGAATCAAAATTTTTTGTGTGGGGTCTAAATTTACATAAATATATATAGTCAGTCTTTTTTACGGTCGCACGTGTTTATATAAATGTTTTTAAAAAAATTGTCATATGAAGGGTCAGAAACTATATATATGACATGGCCAGTGTATCAAAAGTTATAATTTTATAAGGGTTTTAAAAAAAGTTTGAGGTTTGCTAAAGATCCCAAAAGATAGGGTTTTAAAAAAATGACATGTTAATAATGAGAATTGAATAAATTTTTATCAAATTCTTACAATTTATGTCGTAAAAAAGTTTTGAACAAAAAATTGTGTTTTGCTTTAATGAAGAAGAAGCGCTTATTCAAAAGTAAAGAAAAAGCATTTCGAAGAAATTTTTTTTTGCTACCTCAAAAATATGTCACATTTTTAATATATAATATTTTTTTAATCGTTTGCGACAAAAAAAAAAAAAAAAAAAAAAGGTATAATTCACATCATTCGAAAATAACGCTTTCAAAAATTTGTAACGAATCTTGATCTCAAAAATGATCCTAGGTCCACCCCCTGGGTAGGTAGATAGGGTAGTTGTTTAAACCCCTATTTTATAAAGGCCCAAAAAAACCCCCCCACCTGTACACTTAATTTGGCCAAAAAATAAAAAAGCAAGAGAAGATAAAGGGACGTGTGAGAAAATGAGAGAAGGTAGTAACAGGTTCAATGAAAGGTGAAGGGTCTTAATGAAAAATAAAATAAGAGGATATGCTGTTACAGGCTTCGAAGAAAAGAAAAAGAGCGATAAAAGTTTTTATAATTATATATATAATATATATATTATATAACTATATAATACATACTACACTATATTACTCATATATAATATATAAAACAAAGCTGATCCAATAGTAAATTAGCATAAAAGACCCCCCTGTAACCTTTTAGTTTTCCTCTATGTCCTAATAGCAAAAAAAAAAAAACAAAACAAAAAAAACACAGGAGATAAAATTCAAGAAAGATGAGAATAAAAGATTGACTAATCTCTATTTCATAAATATAATGTACGTGATATAGCTATATAGAGAGTCCCCATGTTAAATGGAGGACTGGAAAATATATGTTAGTTTATATTTTACAATAATCCTCGGTGTTTCAAATTACTAGGTTTCATACGAATAACATGTCTTCAATAGTTTTTGAAATCAAATCGATATAAGAATACTAAAATGCCTGAGCTATACAAGTTGTACCATATATTCCTTCTTAGTACAAAAGAATTTAACGGCGTCATGATATTTATATCTTACTCATACAAAATTATAAAATGAAAAAAATATAACCAATGTCACAACACAGATATATACGGCTATCGTACCTTAGTAAACTTACACAAAAAACCAAAAGAAATTAACCGACAAAATATGGATGTCATCTGTATATATTATCTAAGAACCCCCCATATTCCACCTCTGCACAAATAATGAGGTTATATAGATATAATTCGACATGGCGGTATAATATTGACACCTCAAAATTAATAAATTGCACTTTTGAATTGTTTATAATCAGTCGAAAGATTAAATGATGTACTGCAAAAATATGATTGTTTATAATCAGCCCCCATCCAATAGTAAAAATAGAGTTTTGATTGGCATAAGGTCAGGCTGAATAAACAGTCATTTAGTCTGGACAAAAATAAAGGTTAAAAAAAATAAAAATTACTGTTTACAGACTCATGAACAATAAAAATTACTGTTTAAGTGCCTAGACTAAAATAAATAATATTTTAGCCTGTCTTCTATAATTACCGGAAAAAATAATACTCTTCTCCAATTATTTCAAGTGCTTCCAAACCTAGCAACGTCGGTTGTATGGCTAGTTTAAAAATGATGGAGAATAGAGTCAAAATTGGAAAACTTGTCCAATTTGCTATGCACTTGCCCATTAGTACCGAGTAAATTACCTCGTATCAGGGCAAGTAATCAGATTTTTTTTCTTTTTTCTTTTTTGGGGATGCCAAACAAATAAAGAAGGACGAAATACATCAATCACGTATTTTCAGGATTTAGTTTGACAGCCTACGTCCACTTGTAGGAATTATTAGGATAAATCTATTAATAATGTTATTTTTGTATTTTTGTATTTATATTTATTTAAAATTAATGTAATTTTTAAAATTATCATTAAAATTATAATAAATTATTATTCGATAGGTATGACTTCTTCATAAATCACTTTTTAAGAGTTAAATTTTATAGATTTATTTCTTAAGATTTCAATTATTAGCAAATAAATCTTTTCGTTAAATTTCTAATGGTAGTGCCATCATGCCATGGCATGCACACCTAATTAGAAGGTGACATGTGTTTTATGTATATATATATATATAAAATACACATATTTTTTTAAACTACCACTCATTTGTTAATATCTTTTTAAATTATTAATTGTGATAATGTCTTTCTAAATTACCAAAAAATATCCATATTTCCTCATAAAAATGCTTTGATAAAATTTAAATTTTAAAAAATGATTTGATAAAAAGTCATACATCCATACGGTACATTACTATCAAATGCTTCTTTTCCCTTTTGATAATTCGTAAAAGGCCTCTTTGTCATGAGAAGTTGCTATTGATCTGACTGGTTTTATGTAATCAAACCAAGCATATGCAATTTGATTTTACTGTCTATTATGTCTTACTATTATGTAAATGCATAGTATTAAATTATTAAATATTAATAAATAAGTAGAATCGTTAAAAAATAAGGTTACTATTGAATCAATATTAATATAGTAAACTGTCATAGACAACGAATTCAAAAGCATGGATAAATGTGAAAATCCTAAAGATTAAGAGTTTAATCAAATCAGCAACAATTATATTTAATAATATAATAGACCTTATAGGGGCCACCCACCTATAAACACTAAGTCACATGTCAAGTCCTTACAAATATTCACATCTTGACGTATAAGTACAACCTACTTCCACAAATTGGCTGTTGTATTCAATGGGAACCATGGGGTATGTTTGGTAAAAAAATTTTGGAAGACTAAAAAAAAATTGTATCAAAACATTTTAAACTTTTTATATTTTATTAATAACTTTTTAACAATTTTTTTCATTTTTTATATCTCATTAAACACTTTTTATTACTATTTAAATAAAAAATTCACTAAAAAACAAAAAAAAATTCATTTTTTCATACAAAAAATTTACAATATTTTTTCTACTTTATATCACATTAATTATTTTTTATTACCATTCAAATCCCAAATCTCAATCCAACCCTTTATCAAACATACCCATGAAGATAATTTCAAATGGATGTAATGCAATGCTGTTGGATTAAGAAAAAAAAATTGAAATAGAAAAAAAAAATTAAAAAATAAATCCAAGACAATGCGTAGATCTTGGAATTTGGAAATGAAAGCAACCAATAACTAATGAATGTGCACCGCATCTGGATTTGCTTTTTTTTTTTTTTTTTTTTTCTTTTTGGAGGAAAAGTCAATTTCGACAAGAGCTTCCCACTACATATTGTTTTATTTGCATTGAAGTTTAATAATTGTCCTTCTTTATAACTCTTTTTCTTTTTCAATTAATAAAAAAAAATTAATAATTGTAAGATAGTATGTGATGCAAGCTCTCAATTGTCAATGGGTGTCGATATTAATTTCATCCACGTTAAAGTATGTATTCTATGGATTCGAATTTTTAGCAATCAATTGTTTAAATTATTAGTAATTTGAGTAGGTTATAAGAGAACCCATATAAAAATTACCTGTCAAATAAAATTTAGATTATCTAACATCCTACTCACGACACTATGTCTCATGTTCCCTACCTTACATGGAACATTTTTATTAAAAATAAGAATAACAAATTGATTTTTCTTAAGAATAAGCATAAGCTTTTTGGAATAAGATCATTGCCATTTAGATCCATTTTATGTTCAAGATTTTGTTTTTATTGCATGTAACTGCGTAACGGTATGCATCATGCTAAGTTCTTTACAATTTTAGATGACATGATAAAGTATATACTATTAGAGATTTGGCTTATGTGCTATACAAAAAAACTATAATATATTTTTATAACGGTTCAAATTTAATTTTACAATCTTTCATAAAAAATTTAGAATTAAATTTTGAAAAAACTACATTATATAACCAAATCCCATTATTAAATATATAAAATTTAATATGTACTATGAAAAATATCCTCTCAATTTCTCCTTTATCCAAATTTTTTGCTGCCACCATCAAACGAGAGAGAGAGAGAGAGAGAGATTGGTGGAGATTCTCAAGTGAAGTTTAAGCCCCTTATAGAAATGGGCTTTGCCGTAGCAAACGTTGAAAGCCCAATTTGTCAAAAACCACCCACGTTCAGCTGAGTGGTCAATGACTCAGTGCCACGCTTGCCTACTATGATCCCCACTGAGGATCTAATATCAATTATCAAACACGTCCGCTTTATTAGTGGAAAATATCATGGTCAGAGTTGAACTCCCCCAAATTCTAGCTTCTTTTTTTTTTTTTTTTTTTTTTTTTTTTTAAAAAAAATCTTTCTGAGTATAGATCAAATGGGTCTGACGATTATTCCACGATCATATACCCGTGTTCTACTTCTTTATATTTTCTAGCTGAGAACAAAAAAAATGTCTCTCAATTTTTCTAAAAACATGGACAAATCTTAAGCGTTCATTGTTTAATTCGGTCTACAATCACAGATTATGACTTTTTGTGTAATTTTAGCAATTTTACATAAAGGATACTGCAGTCCGGTCTCTATGGGATGGGACTGCCGCCACCAATTGCAGATTATGACATCATGATTGAAGATTGTCACTTGATCATCAATGAGAGTATTGAGAACAAAAGGTCCAGTGCACATGGGATAACTCTCCCATAATTCGATTCTACAGGGCACTATTGGGATTTGATGTGGCAGCACACTCTTAAAGCAGAAAGAACCAAAATTTAGGTGATAAGAAGGCCAGCCCCTGAACTGACTTTTTCCATGAGTTGATGAGCATGCTTTCGATTTTCTAGGTAACAGGAATATGCAATCTTAAAAATTTGATTGACATTATATTATTCTATATAATCAACTGATTAAGGTTTTCTGAGGTTGAGGGGACCTTTAAATTGGGACTGTAGCATTTAGAGCGCCTATTAGTGGGTAGCTCAAGTGTTGTAACGGTTTGACCGTTACTCTACACCATTAACTTGCACTAAATGTGTAAGTTACAAATGGTTTCTATATAATTAGCAGTGTGTGCAAATGAATAGATGTGTGTGTGCACATAAGCGTTTGCAACATTGTGAGAATAGAAAAGCTAAAAGACAAGAATCTCTCTCTCTTTGATTTTCTGATATGGTGAGGTACTTAGACTGTGGATATTGTGGGTATTGCTCTAGCAATATACCCCATCACTGAGAGAAGAAATGCTGGAGATTCAAGAGCGAAGGCACGTGGAACAACTACGTCAGATCTTATATTCGGTCCACTGAGAGGTACCGAATAATTTGTTATTCCGCTTTTTATGATTGAATTATATTTCTAACATTGGTATCAGAGCCATAGTTAGTTGTTCCTGTGTATTTTGGATCTTATGCAAATACTGATATTTTTTTTGAATATTTGCATATGCTATGTTTTGGTGTTCTTGGTGTTAATTTCAACACCACTGAGCATCTCCATGAGAGACGAGTAACAGCACCACCCATGCAGCAGCAGACTCGCCTTAGTAGCGGCAGATCCGCCCATGCACAGCCGCAGCAAGCAGTGGCTGCGTCGGCGTGCACACTGGCGGCAGCGGCGCTACACCCCAACAGTGCTGCCGCACAGCCGCAATGCCCCAAGAGGGGGTGCTGCAACGGCCAAGCGAGGCAGCCCTTCACGGCTGCGTGTTGGCCTAAGCACTGCGCGCACAGCTGCACAGCGCTGGCGAGAAACCGGCCGCGCGCGCGACAGCAGGGGTGCGCTTGCACGCCGTGCACTCCGAGCCCCACCGCGCACGGCAAGATTCGGGCCATAGCGCGTCATGCACGCCAGATCGAGCCGCTGCCACAAACGGCTGGCCCGCACGCGGTAAGATCCGGCCGCTGGCCAGCGCGCGGGGCAAGACCAGACCGCTGCGCGTGGCCAGACAAGGCCGCAGCGCGGCGGCTGGCCATGGCAGGCCGGAGTGCGGCGGCCAGACCAACCGCAGCACAGTAAGCAGAATCAGGCCACTGCGCGCGGTCATCCAAGCCGTTAGCGCAGCGGCTGCTTGTGCCCAGACCAGCCGAAGTGCGGCTGCCACTATTTGGATGACGACGGCGGATCCCCTCACGTGGGAGCGCCATTCTACCTGGGCGGCGAGGCCGCCGTGTGTGGAGAAAACGGCGCAGCTATTTTTTGCAGGGAGAAGAAATTTTTTTTTTTTTTTTTGGTCAAATGGTTTGGGCTCGGGTAAGGGTTTCTTAACCCGAATTGGCTGGTTCCATTTTTAAAAACCCGGCCCAAATAAAAAAAGATCCGCGGGCTGACCCAAGGTGGGGTGAACCCGGAACCGCTGGTTGGACAAAAAGGGTGGGGGGGGGGGGGGATTTTTTATTGTGCAGGTCGTGGTTAGAACCCCTGCCTTGGGTTCAAACTTTAAGCATATGAACCACTGAGCCACAAATCAGGTTTGGTCTTTTATCCGCTCATTGTTTTTTATATTGTGAAATGAATATGTTTTATACGAATAGATTCACATGTGGCTTATATTATGGAATTTTTTGTATGATTATTCCATATATGTTTGTGTTTTGAATTTTCTATGTGAAGATTCCATGTGTAACATGCATGGCATATTTTAAAATTATTGGATTTTTTTTTTTTGTATTTATAAATCCAATATGTTTTAAAATAATATCTTTAAGAAATTTTAAAATATGCCAATGTTTATTTTTTTTTGAAAGATGCATGTTATGATCTATGTAATTCCATATAAGATGTGTGGCATGACATTAATATGATTGTTCATAATTTATTCCATTATGTTAGTGAATAAATTTGTATGCCTAGAATTACATATTAATTCTTGAACTTAGTGGGAGTATGGTTGAGTAGAGTTTATATTTTTAAACTTCTCCCATACAAAATTTGCGCGTTAAATGAATTAGATGTGGTAACGTACTACCTGCGGCGCGAAAGATGATTATGAGCCTAGCGAAATTTTCGATCTCGCGATTTGTAGGAAATTATCATTTTCTAATTTAGGTTAATGCTGCAAATTAAATATGTGTGTGCCAGATATTATTTATTGCGCATAGTTATTGTAGTGACATTGAGATAACCTAGATGAACTAGAAACCCTAGAGATTTGATATGCGACTTAAATGGCGCATTAATCTCAAAACCCTAGAGATTTGGTATGCGACTTAAATGGCGCATTCATCTCCTTCCGAAGCAATTATTGGAAACATAAGATGATGATATTTGTTAGAGTAAGACTGCCTTAGACTATCGTCATTATGAAAATCTCAACAATTTCATAAGTGAAATTGTTATGCGCGTAGGTCGCAAGCACTACAATTTTCATAGAAATTGAAGGGGATTAATTGACATGGGAAAGCAAACCACTATTTTTGCCTTTAAGAATTTTGTGGGTAATAAGTTAAGTTGCGCATTTTTCGTAATGCAAATATTAATTGCTCCCACATTTTTGGGTTGAGCATTATTAATTTTTTTTAAGCAACTTATATAAGATTAACCCATAAATAGATGCATACTCTCTAAGAGTCGCTAGTATGTCTAGTTAGACTCACTAATTTGACTAATTAGTGGGAGCTTTAAAAGCTTAATGTGCAATAAGAGTATTTAAATATTCTTAGACAACACATTAATTTAAAATATTAAGCGGTGCGCCTTTGTGGCAATGATTAATAGCACTACTAATATTGCTCAATTTTTTTTTTTTTTGCGGGACATATGGGTCCAAGCAAAAATGCGAAATTTTGAGCGCTCCATGAGATATGACTTGAGAGTAATGAAATACCAAGCGCCTTGAAGGCAGGCATGGTATTTAAGGCAAAAATCTAAGACAACTAAGTACGACTTAATTAGCCTAAAACATATTGCTCGTGGTTGCACTGATGCAAAATGGGTTTAAGGCTAGTATAATTTTCTCGCCTAAATATTTTCTTATCTCTCCTATAGTGGATTGTAGATATAATAGGAGAATAAATTGGATGAGCGAGAAATAGAGAAATATCGCTACTTACTAGATAGCGGCTGAAAAGTCACAAAGGAATGCATTAGTTGCACACCTTTACAATTTTTTAAGCGCTTTAAATATAGCGATATTAACGAAGTCGGTACTTATGTTGGTTCAAGTTTTTTTTAAAGGTAGTGGTGTCAGTGAGAATCCCAAGAGGTTTAGAATTGGATGATCATAGATTGACTTATAATATTATTTCTCGTTTGGAGAAATGATACGCTAATTATGCCATCGGGCATGGGATGATGGGTAAGGAAGCTTGAGAAATCGAAAGTTTTCTCGCTTATGAGAACTCTCTCCTTTAATTAGCAAAGTCAATTTAATGATAAAAGGCAGCATGAGCATCTCTTACAATTAATTAATTTCTATGTTTGCGCACTAATAACTCTAAGGACACCAACTGTAAATTGTCTCTTCATATAAATGCTAGATGATTAAAATTTTACTTCTCACAAAATCCAAATATTTTTTTTATGTTTGGAAATTTATTTGAAAAAATGAGAAGAAAAATATTTTTTTTGGACACATTTTTTTTTTTGTGAGAAAATTAGAATAAGTTTTTTTTAAAAAAAAACTTATCTAAAGTTATATGATGAGAACAATTATCTCGCAATATTGTGATTTGCTGAGAACAACATGTTAGGTTAATAATGGCGAAAAAATATTCGTTACATCACTTTTTTGATGGATGTAATAAGGTATTGCCGCCGTAGTCATAACAAGTGGTCTTTAGATTAATTTCATTCGCCTATCTAGTATGGTTGAGTGATCATAAAATTAGTTGGCGAAATGTGAATTTCTATTAAGGATCTAAAGTTTCTTTGTTTTGGTTGAGTCAAGGAAATTACTCTTATTCTTGGCGAGAGTGGGGAATTGCATTTTTTAATGTTTTTATAGTATTTTTGTAAAAAGCGTTTTATTTTGGAAAAAACGTTTAATCCCACCCTAATATCCTCAATATTAATATTTCAAAAACATTTTTTTTATTCGAAAGGTCGCTAAGAATAATGGAAGTAATTGATCATTTGCCTAGTGGGAGTATACCACTAAATGAATATTCCATTTGAGTGAGAGTATAACACTAGAGGAATGACTCCCAAATTTTTACTATAATATAAGATCCTAATAAGTAGTGTGGTAGCAATATATAATTTATTCTCTTGTCACTTAGAGAACATGAGATAATTTATTATATGTGCTCCACTAGAGGTATTGAATTCACATTATAGGAATTGTTAGTATAAAATATGAGATTCATTTCACTTGACTGATCCAACTTAGGGTTGTTGATCTTACCTAAGCGTTATAGTAGTGAATGCTAGTAAAGTGGACTTGGTAAGTGTATAGATCCATCTCATGGCACTAAGTGAGTTGCCTTGGTATAACCATCGGTCACACATCTTGAAACTTTTATGAAGGAGTTTGATAGCTGATTCTCATAGGAGAATTAGATGGTTGGCATTTGTAAATTTTGAGGCGCGAAGTACGAAGAGCACATAAATTGTAGCTCGTACATTTTTACGTGGCCTATAACAACCATCTATACAAAGATACCCAATGTACTTAGTCGTTATTATTAACGATTTTCCTATAAGAATGGGTTCTTTGAATACTATCAACAAACCTCGAAAAGTATCCTCTTAAGTGAGTGAATGCTGTTGACGATTCGGTTATCTTGTAATGATAATTGTCGCTTAAGGAATAGTAATCCTTATTATGAAATAATGGACTTGAGTTTATGAAACTTAGCTCAGACTGAAGGTCTTATGAAACTGTTTGAACAAAAATGGTTTCTAGTAGCTCATATTCAAAACCCATAGACAATTAATGAGATGGAGAATACTGAAGAATCTATATTTTATACTTTGTGGATAAGATGGCTTATACCATTTTGAGTTATTTGTTTCCATTGTGGTTTGCTCATGGGAGTTAGTAGTTCAAATTTCATTAGAGGGTAAACATTATTTCGCTTTAGAGGAGTGAATTTGCAATGCGATTTGGACAAACCATTAGAGGTAATGGCTAACCCATTGTGATTGTCCTTGCGGACATAGTCCAAATCACTTTAACCTGAATGAATTCATAAGTTGGTTATCTCACATGCTGCTACTAATTACAAGAGATTCCTTTAATGCCTTAAAGTCGCAACAGGATTTGCTGACTTAAATTTGAGGTCACCTTGTGAAGACCTTAAAGTCGTAATATGATTTGCTGATAGAAATGTAAGGTCATATTGTAGGTTTGACCGAAAAATGAAAAATCGCGATAAAGTCACTAATAAAAGGCATTTTATGGATGAAAGTTGAATCTCATGTTTTATTATAGTAGGCGCATTATTTTTTTGGGATGTCACTATATGTGTAATTGCGGATAGAGATAAATGGTCATAAAAACTACTCAAAAGTTTTTGTGTTTGTAGTTGACCATATGATATAATTTCTCTCCTTTGATGATGTTGCTCGTCGTGCACATGATAATTTGTTATATAATCATTGTGACATGACTATGAACATTCGGAGAGCACACACATATTCACCATGTATTTGGTGTCATGGTGAAAAGGTATGTCGACAGGCTTAGGTTGGCTCACTCACACGAGCAACCGCCTCTGGCGCTTAGGTAGCGAGCAGAGATGAGACATTATGTCATTTAATGCTTATGTAGCATAAAGAGTTGATTGACACATAAATATGTTGCCTTAGCGAGGGCTAAGATGAGTTCTTTATTTTTGTTAAGACTGTGCATGGATAGCCCACAATCCATGTAGCCTGTGATTAGCCAGATGCGAGACCTTAATTTGGCGCCTGAGGTGGCGAGCAAATAGAGGACTCGAGTTAGGCGCTTGGATAGCGACTAGATTAAAATCTGTACGGTGTATTGAGTTTAGACATACGCTCTTTATTTTGGAAAGAGAACTCCACCGTAGCATGTATTTTATACTACATGTGCTTATGCGACCGATAGTGGAGGTGAGCGGATCGATCCCTTCTCCCTCACCGTGTGAGTCCCATAGGTCATTGTTAATGACCTTATTTATGCTCTTTGTGACCTTTGACTATGTCACGAGGTTGAGGTTTTAGTGTCTGCTATCTTGACATGTTGCCTATGACCATGTATGATGCGGTCTACAGGGGCATTGCTGGGAAAGCGACTAGACTAAAATTGACTGACATAAGGGCAAGGAGAAGACCATTTGGTAACACATCTATCTTATGTTTTGTATTCACTGCCAGCAAGTTATGTTGCTTCTTGGATGTTGCGACATAACTGTGGGTACATTATGTTTTTGTGGAGTTAAGCATTGCTCTGAGATATAAGACTCGAGAGGGATTAGAGATGCTTAATTAGATGTGACCAAATGAGTCGGGGCATAATGAGACACTTATATGGATGTGCTATGCTGGTCCTTACAAGATTTGGTATAGTACTCCCAACCTTTTATGCAGGTGTGCTCGGTGGTTGCACAGTCTATTTGCCAGTATGAACGCAATTGAAAACAGATAGAGAGATGCGTGGCTGAGCCATGCCCACTATGTGCGAGTGGGAGATGTAGCATTTAGAGCGCCCATTAATGGGCAGCTTAAGTGTTGTAACGGTTTTGACCGTTATCTACACCATTAACTTGCACTAAATGTGTAAGTTACAAATGGCTTCTATATAATTAGCAGTGTGTGCAAATGAATAGATGTGTGTGTGCACATAAGCGTTTGCAACATTGTGAGAATAGAAAAGCTAAAAGACAAGAATCTCTCTCTCTTTGATTTTCTGATATGGTGAGGTACTTAGACTGTGGATATTGTGGGTATTGCTCTAGTAGTATGCCCTATCACTGAGAGAAGAAATGTTGGAGATTCAAGAACGAAGGCACGTGGAACAACTACGTCAGATCTTATATTCGGTCCACTGAGAGGTACTGAATAATTTGTTATTCCGCTGTTTATGATTGAATTATATTTCTAACAGGGACAAACCCAGTCCATTCAGTGAACTATCACACACCATGAATAGGTTTCTGGCCTGCGGAGAAATGAGGGCCGGAGGTCCCTAGAAGGTTGTCAGCTGGTTCCGTTCTTTCAATCTCGTAAGGCATTTTATTGTGTTTTCTGCAAAAAGCTACCGCTTTTCAGTTTGTGGGTTTGTTGAAAATGATGGGCATATTGCTGGCTTTGTGTAGCTTTTGAAAATTGTTCGGGATTTGGGTAGAGGCCTATAAAGTCCATCCAAGCCTATTAAAGCTTCTGTGGTAATCCCTAAAACCAAGGAGAATGTGCCCATCACGCATCGAGTACCCGAGAAGTTCAAGGAGCGGAGAATCCCTAAAGATCTAGACCTACTCCCATAAACTCCGATACAACAACCTGGAATGGTGACGGGTATGTTGAGAAGGTGCAGACGTGGACAACCATCAAAAATCGTGTGAAGTCACCCATGATGTCTTGGGACAATCCTCCAAGTTCGAGGTGTCCCGGACTAATGAATGGATGAATGGAATAATGATATGTCTGATTTTTTTTTTTTGTTCATTTAAAATTGTTGTACCTCTTAAATTATTATTAGATTAAAATTAAATTGTAATTTATCACAAATTTAATGATAATTTTAAAAATAAGTTAATTTTGAGTAAACATAAAAAGGAGATGTGGTGATTTCAATGAGAACATGCATTTAGGAGTGATTTTCGCAGGCATATCTTAAAACATATATCAATTTAAAATTTAGGAGATTAAATTGAAGAAATATCTTCAACACGGAGAAAAAAAATTGTCCGTAATAGAACTGTTACATTGACTCATTGAGAAAAGCATCCTTGCTTCCTGTTTGAGAAAAGTATTTGCACAACAAAATGGTGTCGAGAAAATCCCTCAAGATAAGAAGCAATAATGTGCTTTAAATGCTGCAATTTCCATGGCGTGCTTGACGGGTTAAAAAATATAGTCAATGACCAACCAAAGGTCTTGCACGGAATAGGATTGTCCTTTGTTTTTTTTTTTTTTGGTAAGTAGAAATAGAATTTCTTCATTTCAAGGAGAAATAAAAATAAGCTATTTTATGATAAAAATTTTATTTTATAAATCGAATATTTACATCTTGTATAATGATAAATATGTTCAATAAAAATTAGCCACGGGAGTCAATAAGACAAATTGATAGAAAGATCTCTGTCAACATCTTTCATATTTGGCCTACTTATCTTATTCATTGCAATCCTACAAAAGAGAAGAAATACCCTTAAGTCTAAGGTATGCACACTTTTTTTATTCTCATCTTTTCAATTCCTCCATTCAAAAAATTGCCCTACTGTCTTAAACATCGAAGTGGACAACTCCTAATGAGTCACTTGTTTTTTTTTTTGTGGGTCTTGGCATGTGTCCTTAGCTTGATTGAAGCATTGTAATCATCTATATCAATAATGAAAATTCTACATGTTCATCTATTTAATCTATTTTATTTTTATGTTAGCCTAAAAATAAAATAAAAAGAGAAAAAATAAATGAATTATCAAAACTCATTGATTGAGTGATATGTAACTCTATTTTTGCTTCTTTTTTTTTTGGCTAAAAAAAAAAAAAGACAAAGATACATGAAATAAATTGACATGTAACCTTTCTCTATCAACGATATGTACATGATATGTTGTGCTTCACTCATTTCAATTAATTACTATATGTTTTTGGAGTAATTACTCAATTAGAGTAATTAAAAATATATATTAATTAAATAATTAAAACTCATTCTTTCATCTAAATTTAAGCTAATGGAAGGATTAGTGATTTAACAAAAATAAACAAGACTTATGCAGTAAAGTCAAGTCTTATCCACCAATTTATCACATCGCTTTCTATTTCCCCCATTGAGCCACCGGCACCAAGTCAAGCAG
>FXXK01000395.1:84399-201422 GCA_900184695.1 Betula pendula
CCGAAGTTCAGGTCCAGGTCTCCTAGTACGATAAAATCATTAATTTTTTTATTTTTAATTTTTATTTATTTTTTCATTTTTAGTTATTGAACCTTGTATGCCAGGAAGGAAGTGTAGCACACCAGCTAGCAACCATATATATGTGGATCTCACTTTTCCACATATATTACATTTTGTCAAGCATTTGTAATATCCAACAAATGCTTTAGACCACCATATTGGAACTTTGGAAGCATGGAATTGCCGTTTTTTCTTTTTATAATAACAGATTAGGACATTGCGTCGAAATTGCAATTTCGAAAAAGTAATGATATTTAGTATATTGCTATATTATTGTCATATAATTTGATGATGTGCCATTACAAATCAACCCTTGAATCAAGAATTGTTCAAAAAAGAAGAAGAAGGAAATAATGGCTAATTTTTACTACCAAGTCGTCTCAGTTGTATAAAGTCGTATAACAGTCTACTAAATAGTATTTTCTTTATTTCAAAATTGCAAGCAAACAAAAGACATAAGTACAAATTACATTGAGATTGCTTTTGAAATTTTACAAAATGATGCGTCCATTTCTCACGAGTAATTAATGTAATATGCAAGACTTTTATCTTCCTCGTATCCTCCCAAATGTGACATGACTTTTAAAATTATCATTGGATTTGAGATGAATCATTATTAGAATTTGATTCTATGGTGATTTTCAAAACCATATCACATTTGGGAGAATATGAGTATTGTATATAGCATTACTCAATTCTCACAACCTTTTGCGATGACTATTCATTTATTTTACATCTTACTCATAATTTTTCATGATTATTTTGAAATTATGAATCATGTGTAAACGTAGTAATTAAATGATTAAATTTACTATTTCTTATCAATTTAATTTTTTTTTTGAACAAGAATCGTTCATATTCCATTGATAACAAATCAAAAGTATAAAGCTCTTACATCAAGAGTATAAAACTCAGATAAACATAGCACAATGCTATGAAATTACAAAATTATAGATTTAAACAAAAATCTTACAATTGAAAAACTATCTATGGCTTTAGTTTCCGCTAATTCATGTACAACTCTAATTAATGAATAGATTTGCTCCGAGCATATTAAATTTAAGACATAGGTAGTTTAAATTCTCACACTATTGGGCTCTTTCATGCACATATATAAAATCAGCCACTAGCATGCATACTTCATATATATATATATTTCCTCATTATTAGTCAGGAAAACAATATGGTACAGTTTATAAGAAATTTGACCTCATCTAAATGAGAGTGATCTTGACGCTCTTGTGACATAAGAGATACTGCAGCTACTAAAGGCTGCCTACGAAACCTTCTCTTCTAGGTGATCTTTTGTTCTAAAATTGAGAAATTACATATTTAAAAGCTTTCAATAATATCGAAGAAAGACTCACAAGCATGGTGTGTTTTTTTTTTTTTTAATAGAAGCCACATATTACCAAATCAAATTATGTATGCGCTGATATAGGTATGCTTCAGTCCTTTTATTGAATGAAAATTTGAAGTTTCACCAAAAAAAAAAAAACAAAGAAAAAGAAAAAAGAGGTTCTATTTTGTGGTCAAACTTTTATTTGATTGCAACTAACAGTGTAAATAATAACATATCATTTAAACCATGGGATACACATATACTCTAAAATTTATAAAATTTACTTTTGATTAGGAAATAAATCATCTCCGTTCAATTGAAATGGATGATGGTCATGGCGAAAAACAAAGAAAAAAAAGAAATGGATAATGATTATAAATCTCTACACATACAACTTTTTATTTGTTTTTTTACTACTTTTAACACGTGTTATCATGTAATTGAAGTGAAAAGTTGTACTCATTTAACACTTTCCAAATCAACGTGCGTCAAAAGTTGAAAAAAAAAAATTGGTGATATCCAAGACTCTGTTTGTTAACTCTCCATCCTCTTTTTATTTTTATTTTTAAAATCAGTAACACTTCTAATGTTTTATCAATCACTTTTAACAATTTGTTTTTAAAATTTTTTATATCACATTACTTATTTTTTATTACTATTCAAATAAAACTTATTAAAAAATAAATTTTTTTTTTCACTTTTTTATACAAAAAATTTATAACAATTTTTATAATTTATATCACATCAATCACTTCTTATTACTATTTAAAAAAAAAAACATAAATCTTTAACAAACACCCTCCAAGTCAAGTCACTGGTTATTGTGGGTATCAAAATCATGATGATTCAAAATCTAGCAACATATCAAGAGGTTTTGCGCTAGGCTAGTGGTGGGTCAAACAGCATTAAAATTCAACAGCAGAAAGTTTGATACAATATTCATGAGGTACATACAAGACTGCTGTTTGTTTAACTCTCCATTCTCTTTTTATTTTCATTTTAAAATCAATAATACTTTTAATGTTTCATCAATCACTTTTTAATAATTTTTTTTAAATTTTTTTTATATCACATTACTTATTTTTTATTACTATTCAAATAAAACTTATTAAAAAATAAATTTTTTTTTTTTACTTTATAACAAAAATTATAACAATTTTATAATTTATATCACATCAATCACTTCTTATTACTATTTTTTTTTAAAAAATATTAAATCTTTTACAAAACACCCTCCAAGTCAAGTCACTGGGTTGTGGGTATCAAAATCATGATGATTCAAAATCTAGCAACATATCAAGAGGTTTTGCGCTAGGCTAGTGGTGGGTCAAACAGCATTAAAAAAGTATTTGCACAAAATGGTGCCGAGAAAATCCCTCAAGATAAGAAGCAATAATGTGCTTTAAATGCTGCAATTTCCATGGCGTGCTTGACGGGTTAAAAAATATAGTCAATGACCAACCAAAGGTCTTGCACGGAATAGGATTGTCCTTTTTTTTTTTTTTTTTGGTAAGTAGAAATAGAATTTCTTCATTTCAAGGAGAAATAAAAATAAGCTATTTTATGATAAAAATTTATTTTATAAATCGAATATTTACATCTTGTATAATGATAAATATGTTCAATAAAAATTAGCCACGGGAGTCAATAAGACAAATTGATAGAAAGATCTCTGTCAACATCTTTCATATTTGGCCTACTTATCTTATTCATTGCAATCCTACAAAAGAGAAGAAATACCCTTAAGTCTAAGGTATCACACTTTTTTATTCTCATCTTTTCAATTCCTCCATTCAAAAAATTGCCCTACTGTCTTAAACATCGAAGTGGACAACTCCTAACGAGTCACTTGTTTTTTTTTTGTGGGTCTTGGCATGTGTCCTTAGCTTGATTGAAGCATTGTAATCATCTATATCAATAATGAAAAATGTTACATGTTCATCTATTTAATCAATTTTATTTTTATGTTAGCCTAAAAATAAAATAAAAAGAGAAAAAATAAATGAATTATCAAATCATTGATTGAGTGATATGTAACTCTATTTTTGCTTCTTTTTTTTTGGCTAAAAAAAAAAAAAGACAAAGATACATGAAATAAATTGACATGTAACATTCTCTATCAACTATATGTACATGAATATGTTGTGCTTCACTCATTTCAATGATTACTATATGTTTTTGGGATAATTACTCAATTAGAGAATTAAAAATATATATTAATTAAATAATTAAAACTCATTCTTTCATCTAAATTTAAGCTAATGGAAGGATTAGTGATTTAACAAAAATAAACAAGACTTATGCAGTAAAGTCAAGTCTTATCCACCAATTTATCACATCGCTTTCTATTTCCCCCATTGAGCCACCGGCACCAAGTCAAGCAGTCGAAGTTCAGGTCCAGGTCTCCCAGTACGATAAAATCATTAGTTTTTTTATTTTTATTTTTATTTTTATTTTTTCATTTTTAGTTATTGAACCGTGTATGCCAGGAAGGAAGTGTAGCACACCAGCTAGCAACCATATATATGTGGATCTCACTTTTCCACATATATTACATTTTGTCAAGCATTTGTAATATCCAACAAATGCTTTAGACCACCATATTGGAACTTTGGAAGCATGGAATTGCCATTTTTTCTTTTTATAATAACAGATTAGGACATTGCGTCGAAATTGCAATTTCGAAAAAGTAATGATATTTAGTATATTGCTATATTATTGTCATATAACTTGATAATGTACCATTGCAAATCAACCCTTGAATCAACAATTGTTAAAAAAAAAATAATAATAATAATGGCTAATTTTCACTACCAAGTCGTCTCAGTTGTATAAAGTCGTATAACATCTACTAAATAGTATTTTCTTCATTTCAAAATTGCAAGCAAACAAAAGACATAAGTACAAATTACAGTGAGATTGCTTTTGAAATTTTACAAAATGATGCGTCCATTTCTCACGAGTAATTAATGTAATATGCAAGGCTTTTATTTTCCTCATATCCTCTCAAATGTGACATGACTTTTAAAATTATCATTGAATTTGACATGGATCATTATTAGAGTTTGATCCTATGGTGATTTTCAAAATCATATCACATTTAAGAGAATATGAGTATTGTATATAGAATTACTCAATTCTCACAACCTTTTGCGATAACTATTCATTTATTTTACATCTTACACACAATTTTTCATGATTATTTTGAAATTATGAATCATGTGTAAACGTATTAATTAAATGATTAAATTTACTATTTCTTATCAACTTAATTTTTTTTTTTGAACAATAATCGTTCATATTCCATTGTAACAAATCAAAAGCATAAAGCTCTTACATCAAGAGTATAAAACTCAGATAAACATAGCACAATGCTATGAAATTACAAAATTATAGATTTAGACAAAAATCTTACAATTGAAAAACTATCTATGGCTTTAGTTTCCGCTAATTCATGTACAACTCTAGTTAATGAATAGATCTACTCCGAGGATATTAGATCTAAGACATAGGTAGTTCAAATTCTCACAATCTTTATTATTTCGGCTATGAGAGATAGTCATCTTGTCGCTCCTCCACACAGATCTACTCTTCTTCGACTCTAAAGGTCAAGAGACAACACATGTCCTCGACCCAAAGGCCATGACAACAAGAACAAAAAACAAATAACAAACAACAAACTAAAAACAAACAAATACCCACCAGAAGTAGTAGCGGAAAAACACAGCATCGTAGACATGTTCCGACACGCGAGACTCAATGATTGATTAACACAGAAATGATAAGAAATGGAAAAACTAGCTTAGAGTCATATAGTGGTCATATATATGACTAGGTACATGAATGTCCTCACAAGGGAGACGGATAAATTGTAGACCATTCAAAGGTAGGGAGAAAATTCCACATGATAACAAGCGGTTAGATATGACTTGGTATACTTTTATAAATTGAAAACTCATTTAGAAAAATTGAATAAATTAACACGTGGTCATTTATTTTATTAGTTATATTTTTTAATATTTTTAATTAATTTTTGCTCAACTCTATCCTTTAATTTTACGCTAAGTGAATTAAAATCCAAACTCCGCCACCATACCTACGTGAATGGCTCACAAGGGACGTAGAAAAATTGAAGACCATTCAAAGGTTAGGAAAAAGTTCAACAAAATAACAAGCAGTTAGATGTGACTTGGATTGATGATGCAAGTGGTATACTTTCTGAACAACTTAGTAATTTCCATGGAATGCTTGACCAATGAAAAAAGTGGGGATGTAATGGTCACCCAAAAATATGACACAAAAGCCTCTATCTCCCTCTATAAAAGGGCAGCTAGCTTGATATTGTTAAAAGCATATATAGTTGCTATCCTTCTTAGCTCATCATTTTCTTCTATATTTGTTCCAATGGCTGAATCCAATTATGCTGGCAAAAGCCCTCCCATGATGATTTCCATAATGCTAATGCTTGGGCTGCTAATGGCCACCCTTGGCCAAACAGGTCTCTCTCTCTCTCTCAAACCTTGTTATAGTTCTATCCAAATCATTTAGGAAATAAGGTCCTCTCAAGTTCATGTGAAATTGAGAAAATCAATTTCATGTTTCAGTTTAAATTTTACAGATTTAATGGTTGTGTGTTATCACGTCATTTGAAAATTTTAAATGACATGACAACATGTACACAGTTAGATGCTACAAAATAAAATTTTGACCGTAAAATAGATTATCTCCATTTCCTATTCAAAGTTCGAATGAATCATGATCACTAGTATTCATGTTTAGGATATTAGTTCAATGATTAGTTAATTCATGTAATCATATATTTATACACTTGAGTTCTTATTTTGAGCTGCTAATCAACTCATGCGGTCTCTAAGCATAAGCACCTTTATGTCTTTGTAAAACTGATTGCCCTCAATTATAGAGAAAATTATATATATATATATATATGTAAAACAATTGACTTATCGTTTAATCAAATGCAGGTGCCCAAATTGGTGTTTGTTATGGAAGGGTTGGGAACAACCTACCACAGCCGTCTGAGGTTGTAGCACTCTACAAACAAAACAACATCCAAAGAATGAGAATCTATTTTGCAGACCAAGATACTCTCCAAGCCCTTCGAGGCTCCAATATTGAGCTCATGCTAGGCCTCCCAAATGATAACCTTCAAAACATTGCTTCAAGCCAAGCCAATGCAAATACTTGGGTCCAAAACAATGTGAAAAACTTTGGTAATGTCAAATTCAAATACATTGCTGTCGGAAACGAAGTGAAGCCTACAGATGGATTTGCACAATTCCTTGTCCCCGCCATGCAAAACATTCAGAACGCAATTTCGGCGGCTGGCCTTGCGAACCAAATCAAAGTTTCCACTGCCATTGACACCGGAGTCCTTGGAGAATCCTTCCCCCCATCAAAAGGCTCATTCAAGTCCGATCACCGATCGCTTCTCGATCCGATCATCCGCTTCTTAGGGAACAACAGATCTCCATTACTCGTTAACTTGTACCCGTACTTTAGTTATACTGGCAACACCAAAGACATTCGTCTTGACTATGCTCTTTTCACAGCGCCTTCACCTGTGGTGAGTGATCCACCACGCAGTTATAATAATCTTTTCGATGCCATTTTAGATGCCGTTTACTCAGCGTTAGAGAAGGCCGGCGGGGGGTCTTTGGAGATTGTTGTATCAGAGTCTGGTTGGCCTTCAGCCGGTGGAACAGGGACATCTCTTGACAATGAAAGAACTTACATAACGAATTTGGTTCGACATGTGAAGGGAGGGACTCCAAAGAAGCCTGGAAAGCCTATAGAAACTTATGTGTTTGCCCTGTTTGATGAAAACCAGAAAAGCCCAGATTATGAGAAAAATTTTGGGCTCTTTCTTCCAAATAAACAACCCAAGTTCCAAGTGAATTTCGGTTAAGAATATCACTTCTACTGCATCTAGGAATAAGTGCAGTTTGGTGCACATTAATTAAAAGAATAAATAAGAGTTACTTGTAATCCCGTAGACTCAAAGCTATGGTTATTTCAATAATATCGCATGTTCTATGACAAATACTTTTTACTTTGGTTTGTTGCATCTAACATCATACATTCAGATTAAGAGTGATAAGGATCCTCCCTTCTAACCCCTTTTCCCATTGAATTAGAAAAGAAAAAAAACACATCATACATGATGTTACATCATTTAAAATTTTTAACTGAGATGGTAACACATATACCATTATATATGTAAAATTTAACCTGGTCCAAAAAAAAGTAATCTCAATTTATCTGATGTCGCTCGAACCTTTATTTATACTCTATCATTGTTCCATACTATAATTAAATTTTCCTTTTAGTTCACGGTTTTGTGTAGGTAAAATTGTAAACTGCATCAGTTTTTTATTAACAAATTTATGTATTAAAAAATTGAAACAAAAATTTGTAGGAGAGTTGTGAGAGAGAAGGCCCCTCTCACAGCTCCTTCCCAATAATTTTAGGGGATTTTGGTCCAAAATTTTATATATAGAACTCTTCTTATAGTAATGAAATGTTGCAAACTCCGGGAATTAGAGAAATCTATAATCTTCTTTAATAGACGTTGGACATCCAAAGGATGTGCTAAAAAGCAAAAGATGGAAGTGGATATTGAACTAAATTTTAGTCCACCAATTTTTCACATCGCTTTCTAGTTTCTATTCCCCGACTGACAGCGGACGTAATTGGCGCTTGTCAGCTAATGAGCCACCGGATGAGGCAGCCGAAGTCCACATCTGGTTCTTGTAATATGACCAAATCGTTAGGCGTGGTGGCAGCCTACCAACCAATTTACATCTCAATTTTCCACATAACATTATGTCAAGCATTAGTAACATCCAAATGCTTTACAGAATCATGTTGGAATATGTTTATCATAACAGGCAGCTATCAGGGCGGCTCAAGAGGAAAGGTATCGGGACGGAATCAGAATTTTTTGTGTAGGGTCCAAATTTACATAAATATATATAGTCAGTCTTTCTTATGTCCGCACGTGTTTATGTAAATTGTTTTAAAAAAAATGTCATATGAAGGGTCAGAAACTATATATATGACGTGGCCAGTGTATCAAAAGTAATAATTTTATAAGGGTTTTAAAAAAAGTTTGAGGTTTGCCAAAGATCCCAAAAGATAGGGTTTTAAAAAAATGATATGTTAATAATGAGAATTGAATAAATTTTTATCAAATTCTTGCAATTTATGTCGTAGAAAAGTTTTGAACAAAAAATTGCATTTTGCTTTAATGAAGAAGAATCGCTTATTCAAAAATAAAGAAAAAGCATTTGGAAGAAATTTTTTTTTGCTGCCTCAAAAATATGTCACATTTTTAATATGTAACATTTTTTAATTCGTTTGCGACTAAAAAAGGTATAAATTCACATCATTTGAAAATTAACACTTTCAAAAAATTTGTAACGAATCTTGATCTCAAAAATGATCCTAGGGTAGGTGCTTAAAACCTCTATTTTATAAAGGCCCAAAAAAACCCCCCACCTGTACACCTAATTTGGCCAAAAAATAAAAAAAGAAAGAGAAGATAAAGGGACGTGTGAGAAAATGAGAGAAGGTAGTAACAGGTTTAAATGAAAGGTGAAGGGCCTTATGAAAAATAAAATAAGAGGATATGGCAAGTTACAGGCTTCGAAGAAAAGAAAAAGAGCGATAAAAGTTTATATATATATATATATATATATATAAAAACAAAAGTGATCCAATTGTAAATTAGCATAAAAGAACCCCCCCGTAACCTTTTAGTTTTCCTCTATGTCCTAATAGCAAAAAAAAAAAAAGAGGAAAAAGAAAAAGAAAAAGAATATAGTGAAATAATACGTGAGATTATTTGAGTTCATGGGGCTGTTGAATTTTTAATTTCTCTTCTACGGGTATCCTTTTTTAATATTAAATAGTTTTGACATACATAGATCAGAAAAGTGCCAATATCTTCTTAGTCAAAGATAGGCAAGTAATCAGATTTTTTTCTTTTTTCTTTTTTGGGGATGCCAACAAATAAAGAAGGACGAAATACATCAATCACGTATTTTCAGGATTTAGTTTGACAGCCTACGTCCACTTGTAGGAATTATTAGGATAAATCTATTAATAATGTTATTTTTGTATTTTTGTATTTATGTTTATTTAAAATTAATGTAATTTTTAAAATTATCATTAAAATTATAATAAATTATTATTCGATAGGTATGACTTCTTCATAAATCACTTTTTAAGATTTAAACTTTATAAATTTATTTCTTAAGGTTTCAATTATTAGCAAATAAATCTTTTCGTTAAATTTCTAATGGTAGTGCCATCATGCCATGGCATGCACACCTAATTAGAAGTTGACATGTGTTTTATGTATATATATATATAAAATACACATATTTTTTTAAACTACTACTCCTTTGTTACTGTCCTTTTAAATTATTAATTGTGATAATGTCTTTCTAAATTACCAGAAAATATCCATATTTCCTCATAAAAATGCTTTGATAAAATTTAAATTTTAAAAAATGAATTGATAAAAAGTCATACATCCATACGGTACATTACTATCAAATGCTTCTTTTCCCTTTACGATAATCCGTAAAAAGCCTCTTTGTCATGAGAAGTTGCTATTGATCTGACTGGTTTTAAGTAATCAAACCAAGCATATGCAATTTGATTTTAATGTCTATTATGTCTTACTATTATGTAAATGCATAGTATTAAATTATTAAATATTAATAAATAAGTAGAATCGTTAAAAAATAAGGTTACTATTGAATCAATATCAATATAGTAAACTGTCATAGACAACGAATTTAAAAGCATGGATAAATGTGAAGATCCTAAAGATTAAGAGTTTAATCAAATCAACAACAATTATATTTAATAATATAATAGACCTTATAGGGGCCACCCATCTATAAACACTAAGTCACATGTTAAGTCCTTGCAAATATTCACATCTTGACGTGCAAGTACAACCTACTTCCACAAATTGGCCGAATGAGAATCATGCATGGTATGTTTGGTAAAAAAATTTTGTAAAACTAAAAAAAATTTGTATCAAAACATTTTAAACTTTTTATATTCTATCAATAATTTTTTAACAATTTTTTATTTTTATTTTTTATATCTCATTAAACACTTTTATTACTATTTAAATAAAAAATTCACTAAAAAATAAAATTTTTTCACTTTTTCATATAAAAAATTTACAACATTTGTTTTACTTCATATCACATCAATTATTTTTTATTACCATTCAAATCTCAAATCTCAACCCAACCCTTTGTCAAACATATCCCATGAAGATAATTTCAAATGGATGTAATGCAATGCTGTTGGATTAAGAAAAAAAAATTGAATAGAAAAAAAAAATGATAAAAAAATAAATCCAAGACAATGCGTAGATCTACGAATTTGGAAATGAAAGCGAACCAATAACTAATGAATGTGCACCGCATCTGGATTTAATTTTTTTTTTTTTTTTTTTTTTTTTTTTTGAGGAAAAGTCAATTTCGACAAGAGCTTCCCACTACATATTGTTTTATTTGTATTGAAGTTTAATAATTGTCCTTCCTTATAACTCTTTTTCTTATTCAATTAAAAAAAAATTAATAATTGTAAGATAATATGTGATGCAAGCTCTCAATTGTCAATGGGCGTCGATATTAATTTCATCCACGTTGAAGTATGTATTCTATGGATTCGAATTTTTAGCAATTAATTATTTAAATTATTAGTAATTTGAGTAGGTTATGAGAGAACCCATATAAAAATTACCTGCCAAATAAAATTTAGATTATCTAACCACCTACTCACGACACTATGTCTCATGTTCCCTACCTTACATGGAACATTTTTCTTAAAAATAAGAATAACAAATTGATTTTTCTTAAGAATAAGCATAAGCTTTTTGGAATAGGATCATTTCCATTTAGATCCATGTTATGTTCAAAATTTTGTTTTTATTGCATGTAACTGTGTAACGGTGTGCATCATGATAAGTTCTTTACAATTTTAGATGACATGATAACGTATATATTATTAGAGATTTGGCTTATGTGCTATACAAAAAACTATAATATATTTTTACAACGGTTCAAATTTAAGTTCACACTCTTTCATGAAAAATTTAGAATTAAATCTAGACCGTTGAAAAAACTACTTTATATAACCAAATCCCATTATTAAATATATAAAATTTAATATGTACTACGAAAAAGATCCTCTCAATTTCTCCTTATCCAAATTCTTTGCTGCCATCAAACGAGAGAGAGAGAGAGAAACCAAAGCCATCAGCTAGCTGTATAATTTCTGGGTTCTAGCATTTACTTTGGCATTGCCCAAATTTGTGGAGATTTTCAACTTGCAAAGTATTGTCTCGTTAGAAATTGGTGGAGATTCTCAAGTGAAGTTTAAGCCCCTTATAAAAATAGGCTTTACCGTAGCAAACGTTAAAAGCCAAGAACCAGCCACGTTCAGCTGAGTGGTCAGTGACTCAGTGCGACGCTTGCCTACTATAATCCCCACTGAGGATCTAATATCAATTATCCAACAAGTCCGCTTGATTAGTGGAAAATATCATGGTCAGAGTTGAACTCCCCCAAATTCTAGCTTTTTTTTTTTTTTTTTCTTTTATTTATTTATTTATTTTTTAAATCTTTCTGAGTATAGATCAAATGGGTCTGAGTCCTGACGATTATTCCACGATCATACACCCGTGTTCTACTTCTTTATATTTTATAGCTGAGAACAAAAAAAAATGTCTCTCAATTTTTCTAAAAGCATTGACAAATCTTATCCGATCATTGTTTAATTCGGTCTACAATCACAGATTATGACTTTTTGTGTAATTTTAACGATTTTACATAAAGGATCCTGGAGTCCGGTCTCTATGGGATGGGACTGCCGCCACCAATTGCAGATTATGATATCATGATTGAAGATTATCACTTGATCATCAATGAGAGTATTGAGAACAAAAGGTCCTGTGCACATGGGATAACTCTCCTAGAATTCGATTCTACAGGGCACTATTGGGATTTGATGTGGCAGCACACTCTTAAAGCAGAAAGAACCAAAATTTAGGTGATAAGAAGGCCTGCCCCTGAACTGACTTTTTCCATGTGTTGATGAGAATGCTTTCGATTTTCTAGGTAACAGGAATATGCAATCTTAAAAATTTGATTGACATTATATTATTCTATATAATCAACTGATTAAGGTTTTCTGAGGTTGAGGGGACCTTTAAATTGGGACAAACCCAGTCCATTCAGTGAACTATCACACACCATGAATAGGTTTCTGGTCTGCGGAGGAATGAGGACCGGAGGTCCCCAGAAGGTTGTCAGCTGGTCCGTTCTTTCAATCTCGTAAGGTATTTTAGTGTGTTTTCTGCAAAAAGCTACCGCTTTTCAGTTTGTGGGTTTGTTGAAAATGATGGGCATATTGCTGGCTTTGTGTTGCTTTTGAAAATTGTTAGGGATTTGGGTCCATCAAAATAGTTAAAAGGCCCAATGTCAACAAAAGGCCTAGAGGCCTATAAAGTCAATCCAAGCCCATTAAAGATTCTACGGTAGTCCCTCAAAACAAGGAGAATGTACCCATCATGCCCCAAGTACCCGAAAAGGCTAAGGAGTGTAGAATCGTTAAAAAAACAAGGTTACTATTGAATCAATATCAATATAGTAAATTGTCATAGACAACGAATTCAAAAGCATGGATAAATGTAAAGATCCTAAAGATTAAGAGTTTAATCAAATCAGCAACAATTATATTTAATAATATAGTAGACCTTATAGGGGCCACCCATCTATAAACACTAAGTCACATGTTAAGTCCTTACAAATATTCACATCTTGACGTACAACCTACTTTCACAAATTGGCCGTTGTATTCAATGGGAACCATGCATGGGAATGTTTGGTAAAAAAATTTTGTAAAACTAAAAAAAAAATTGTATCAAAACATTTTAAATTTTTTATATTCTATTAATAACTTTTTAACAACTTTTTTTATTTTTAATATCTTATTAAACACTTTTATTACTATTTAAATAAAAAATTTATTAAAAAATAAAATTTTTTCACTTTTTCATTCAAAAAATTTACAATATTTTTTCTACTTTATATTACATCAATTATTTTTTATTACCATTCAAATCCCAAATTCCAACCCAACTCTCTGTCAAACATACCCCATGAAGATAATTTCAAATGGATGTAATGCAATGCTGTTGGATGAAGAAAAAAAAATTGAATAGAAAAAAAAAATGATAAAAAAAATAAATCCAAGACAATGCGTAGATCTTGGAATTTGGAAATGAAAGGAACCAATAACTAATGAATGTGCACCGCATCTGGANAATTATTTTTTATTACCATTCAAATCCCAAATTCCAACCCAACTCTCTGTCAAACATACCCCATGAAGATAATTTCAAATGGATGTAATGCAATGCTGTTGGATGAAGAAAAAAAAATTGAATAGAAAAAAAAAATGATAAAAAAAATAAATCCAAGACAATGCGTAGATCTTGGAATTTGGAAATGAAAGGAACCAATAACTAATGAATGTGCACCGCATCTGGATTTGCTTTTTTTTTTTTTTTTTTTTTTGAGGAAAAGTCAATTTCGACAAGAGCTTCCCACAACATATTGTTTTATTTGTATTGAAGTTTAATAATTGTCCTTCCTTATAACTCTTTTTCTTATTCAATTAAAAAAGAAATTAATAATTGTAAGATAATATGTGATGCAAGCTCTCAATTGTCAATGGGTGTCGATATTAATTTCATCCACGTTGAAGTATGTATTCTATGGATTTGAATTTTTAGCAATCAATTGTTTAAATTTGTTGGTACAGTTTATGACGAACACCTGTAAAAAAGGAACACGTAAGCAAAGAGCTTGCCGGGAGGTGCCGGCGGGGGATAGCTCCGATGCTTAAGTCAGTGAGCTTATATGATGGTCTAATGATCGACTATAATTTGATAGCTTATGCTTGATAGTAAAAAGATTTCAACCCCTTACCTTGATTCTTTTAGCTTTATTTATACTCTCTTGAGTATCGTGGTTCTCGGGCCTTCTGGGGTCGTGCCTTTGGACATCGTGTTCTAGATCATGTTTACCCTGCACGATCATGTGTGACGGTATCTACCCGTGATTCTCGGGTTCATGGATGGTTGATCCGCCATTTAAGGAATCGTGGCTTTCGTGACTGACAGCAATAGAACTGTTTCCTTTCTTTCGGGTTTGGGCCTTGTTGCCTGGTATGGACTTCTCGGCTTGGGCCTTGCTGTTGGGTTTGGGGTTCGGGCCTTTCGGCCCAAACTCTCTAACAAAATTGTTAATAATTTGAGTAGGTTATGAGAGAACTCATATAAAAATTACCTGCCAAATAAAATTTAGATTATCTAACCACGTAGTCACGACACTATGTCTCATGTTCCCTACCTTACATGGAACATTTTTCTTAAAAATAAGAATAACAAATTGATTTTTCTTAAGAATAAGCATAAGCTTTTTGGAATAAGATCATTTCCATTTAGATCCATTTTATGTTCAAGATTTTGTTTTTATTGCATGTAACTGCGTAACGGTGTGCATCATGCTAAGTTCTTTACAATTTTAGATGACATGATAAAATATATACTATTAGAGATTTGGCTTATGTGCTATACAAAAAACTATAATATATTTTTATAACGGTTCAAATTTAATTTTACAATCTTTCATAAAAAAATTTAGAATTAAATTTAGACAGTTGGAAAAACTACATTATATAACCAAATCCCATTATTAAATATATAAAATTTAATATGTACTATGAAAAATATCCTCTCAATTTCGAGAGAGAGAGAGAGAGAGACCAAAGCCATTAGCCAGCTGTACGATTTCTGGGTTCTAGCAATTTACTTTGGCATTGCCCAAATTGGTGGAGATTTTCAACTTGCAAAGTATTGTCTTGTTAGAAATTGGTGGAGATTCTCAAGTGAAGTTTAAGCCCCTTATAGAAATGGGCTTTGCCGTAGCAAACGTTAAAAGCCCAATTTGTCAAAAACCACCCACGTTCAGCTGAGTAGTCAGTGACTCAGTGCTACGCTTGCCTACTATAATCCCCACTGAGGATCTAATGTCAATTATCAAACACGTCTGCTTGATTAGTGGAAAATATCATGGTCAGAGTTGAACTCCCCCAAATTCTAGCTTCTTTTTTTCTTTTTTCTTTTTTTTTTTTTTAATAAAAATCTTTCTGAGTATAGATCAAATGGGTCTGATGATTATTCCACGATCATATACCCGTGTTCTACTTCTTTATATTTTCTAGCTGAGAACTAAAAAAATGTCTCAATTTTTCTAAAAACATGGACAAATCTTATGCGTTCATTGTTTAATTCGGTCTACAATCACAGATTATGACTTCTTGTGTAATTTTAACAATTTTACATAAAGGATACTGCAGTCCGGTCTCTATGGGATGGGACTGCCCCCACCAATTGCAGATTATGATATCATGATTGAAGATTGTCACTTGATCATCAATGAGAGTATTGAGAACAAAAGGTCCTGTGCACATGGGATAACTCTCCCATAATTCGATTCTACACGGCACTATTGGGATTTGATGTGGCAGTACACTCTTAAAGCAGAAAGAACCAAAATTTAGGTGATAAGAAGGCCAGCCCCTGAACTGACTTTTTCCATGAGTTGATGAGCATGCTTTCGATTTTCTAGGTAACAGGAATATGCAATCTTAAAAATTTGATTGACATTATATTATTCTATATAATCAATTGATTGAGGTTTTCTGAGGTTGAGGGGACCTTTAAATTGGGACAAACCTAGTCCATTCAGTGAACTATCACACACGATGAATAGGTTTCTAGTCTGCGGAGGAATGAGGGCCGGAGGTCCCCAGAAGGTTGTCAGCTGGTTCCGTTCTTTCAATCTCGTAAGATATTTTAGTGTGTTTTCTGCAAAAAGCTACCGCTTTTCTGTTTGTGGGTTTGTTGAAAATGATGGGCATATTGCTGGCTCTGTGTTTTTTTTTTTGAAAATTGTTAGGGATTTGGGTCCATCAAAATAGTTAAAAGGCCCATATGTCAACAAAAGGCCTAGAGGCCTATAAAGTCCATCCAAGCCCATTAAAGCCTCTACGGTAACCCCTAAAAACAAGGAGAACATGCTCATCACGCTTCGAGTACCCGAGAAGGCCAAGGAGTGGAGAATCCCTAAAGATCTGGACTCACTCCCATAAACTCCTATACAACAACCTGGAATGGTAACAGGTATGTAGGGAAGGTGCAGACGTAGACAACCATTAAGGATCGTGTGAAGCCACCCACGATGTCTCGTGACAATCCTCCGAGTTCGAGATGTCTGGGACTCACTAAAGGGAAAAAAGCATATAAAAAGAAGTAGAGACATCCAGGTAAGAGGTTCAGAATTTAACGTGTTTACTATTTATTGATTACACTTTCACAAAAATTTAGACTTCTGACTTAAGCATCGGAGTTATCTCCCGTTGGCACTTCCTGACAAGCTCTTTTGTTTACGTGTCATATTTTATAGGTGCTCACCATAAACTGTTCCAATAAAAATTATTTGTCATTTCAGAGTGTTGGGTTTGTTTGTTTTTTTTTTAGCTTTATTTTTACACGTTGTGGTGCTGTGAAGTCATGGGTTCTGCATTCCTGTCTATGCTTATATGTTTCAGTCAGAGATGCATATGTCTGATCGCTCATGTGATGGTTGAGGTTTATATATTGAAATCTAGAAGAGTACACTACTTTAAAATGCTTGTCATAGACTGACTTTTGTAGCAAATCCCAAATAGTTGGCATGAGGCATTTTTCAAAGTACTTAGCAAGGTTGGCTGTTGATAATTTCTGCAACCTCAGTGGTCTTTGTAAGTGGGTCGGGTTCGACGGGTTGGGTCTGTGGCATTTCAACTCTTTATGTTGTGCTTATCCAACAAGCTGAATGCATTCTGTATACCCATCGATTGTTTAGAAATTTACATTGAAGCTAATTCATAAGAACTTTTTTGGTGGCTGGATTTTTGCATAATCCATCTAATTTATTATTTGAATATATATGAAATCATGTTCTATTGTTAATATTGCCACGTAGAAAAATTAAATTTCATTTCCATACCTTGTCTGAGTAGCTTATTTTGGATTCAAGATCGTAGACCGAAAGTTGGATGGTTAATTAAATTGAAATATGATATTCAGAAAGACTTCTTTTATTTTTTGTTGTATGAGAGACAAAATCCATCCTTGGGGGAATCAATCCCATCCAAATACAACATATTCCCTAGTACATATGTCAAGAAATTCGTTTAAAGCTAGTAATTTATCTGTAATTACATATTTGGAAAGTTTGTGTTTCAATTTTCTTTTCATTTTTCATATTTCTCACACACACACATACATATATAGTATTTAATATCGATGACTTGGTACTATGAAATACCAATAAGGATCACCGGCCCGTATAGTTGTCCAAGTGAAGGAGGAAACATGAAGGGAGAGATTCCAAAGAAGCCTAAAAAGCTTATAGAAACTTACGTATTTGTCATGTTTGATGAAAATAAAAAAAACTTAGATTATGAAAAAAAATTCGGGCTCTTTCTTCCAAATAAACAACTCAAGTTTCAAGTGAATTTTGGTTAAAAATATCACTTCTACTGCATCTAGGAATAAGTGCAGTTTGATGCACATTAATTGAGACAACAAATAAGAGTCCTTCCTCTAACTAAAGTCACAAATTTTGGAAAATTTTCCCCCTAAATTGAAGAAAATGTCATAGACAAACAACAAATAGAAATAGCTAAGGGTGTTCGTAATTAAAATTTCATTTGAAAATAATCAAACATGATTATTTTGATGATCAAATCGTAGCAATTAATTAATAACTCCAATTTGAGATGACATAATTAAAGCCATCGAAATACACCAAAATCTGACACATATCTCTTTTCCAAGAGACCCGCCCAAAGGGGAAGCGATGAACAAAAAAAAAAGGAAGCAATACTATTCTAGATTTTCAGTATTCTGAAGATTGGATTTATTATTGTGGCTATAGATTATTAAATAAAAATATGTGCTTCCGCTTCCAGCAAATAGCACGTATTCCAACCTTTTAATATTATTGTTATAGATTAAATATGTAGTACTTCTGCTTCACATCTCACATATATAAAATCAGCCACTGGCATCCATACTTCATACGCTAATGATAAAGAGCAGTCCAGGCTGATTCAACAGTGAATTAGTCTGAGCATGTGAACAGTAATTTTGGTAGGTCTCATAATTAAAAAACTAATTTTTTTTTTTTATTTGATTTAGCCCAAACTAAAACACTGTTTGTTTCAGCCTGAATTGATGTGAATCAGTGCTCTACTTCATATATTTCCTCATTATTAGTCAGGAAAACAATGAGAGTGATCTTGATGCTCTTGTGACATAAGAGATACTGCAGCTACTAAAGGCTGCCTATGAAATTAAACTTCTCTCTTCTAGGTGATATTTTGTTCTAAAATTGAGAAATTACATATTTAAAAGATTTCAATAAAATCGAATAAAGACTTACAAGCATAGTTTCTCTTTTCCATGATTTATTTATTTATTTATTTATTGAATAGAAGCCACATATTACCAAATCAAATTATGTATGCGCCGATATATGTATGCTCGCGTCTTTTTATTGAATGAAAATTTGAAGTTTCACTTCAAAAAAAAATGAAAAGAAGAAAGAGGTTCTATTTTTTGGTCAAATTTTTATTTGATTGCAATTAACAGTGTAAATGATGACATATCATTTAAACCATGAGATACACATATACACTTTTAAATTTATAAAATTTAATTTGGATTAGGAAATAAACTGTCTCCCTTCACTTGAAAACACATGTTATCATGTAATTGAAGTGAAAAGTTGTACTCATTTAATACTCTCCAAATCAACGTGTCAAAAGTTGAAAAAAAAAAATTGATGATATTTAAGACTATGTTTGTTAACTCTCCTTCACTTTTTTTTTTTTAAAAAAATCAATAACACTTTTAGTATTTTATCAATCACTTTTTAACATTTTTTTTTTTTAACTTTTTACATCACATTACTAATTTTTTATTACTATTCAAATAAAATTTATTAAAATTTATTAAAAAATAATTTTTTATTTCACTTTTTTATACAAAAAATTTACAATAATTTTTCTACTTTATATCGCATCAATTATTCTTATTAATATTAGAAAAAAAAAAAACCATAAATCTTTAACAAACACCCTCCAAGTCAAGTCTCTGGTTACTGTGGGTATCAAAATCAAGTCAAGTCAAGTCAAGTCTCTGGTTATTGTGGGTATCAAAATCATGATGATTCAAAATCTAGCAACAGATCAAGAGGTTTTGCGCGTGATATCAATACAGATAAGTTTGTGGCCCATTAAAATTCAACAGCAGAAAGTTTGATACAATGTTCATGATGTACCACTACTGGAATAATGATATATGTCTGATTTTTTTTTTTTTTTTAATTTAAAATTGTTGTACCTCTTAAATTATTATTAGATTAAAATTAAATTAAAGTCTATCACAAATTTAATAATAATTTTAAAAATAAATTAGTTTTGAGTGAATATAAAAAGGAAATGCGGTGATTTCAATGAGAACATGCATTTAGGAGTGATTTTCGCAGGCATATCTTAAAACATATATCAATTTTAAAATTTAGGAGATTAAATTGAAGAAATATCTTCAACACGGAGAAAAAAAAAAATTGTCCGTAATAGAACTGTTACCATTGACTCATTGAGAAAAGTATTTGCACAAAATGGTGTCGAGAAAATCCCTCCAGATAAGAAGCAATAATGTGCTTTAAATGCTGCAATTTCCATGGCGTGCTTGACCGGTTAAAAAATCTATAGTCAATGACCAACAAAAGGTCTTGCACGGAATAGGATTGTCCCTTTTTTTTTAAAAAAAAATTATTATTATTATTATTAGCCCAAAAATAAAATAAAAAAGGAAAAAATAAATGAATTATCCAAATTCATTGATTGGGTGACATGTAACTCTGTTTTTCTTTTTTTTTTTAGGCAAAAAAAAAAAAAAAAGAAGAAGACAAAAATAGATGAATAAATGGACATATAGCCTTTCTCTACCAACAATATGTACATGATATCTTGTGCTTCACTCATTTCAATTAAATATTATATATTTTGGAGTAATTACTCAATTAGAGTAATTAAAAATATATATTAATTAAATAATTAAAACTCATTCTTTTTCTAAATTTAAGCTATTGGAAGGTTTAGTGATTTACAGAAATAAACAAGCTTATGCAGTAAAGTAAAGTCTTATCCACCAATTCATCACATCGCTTTCTATTTCCCCATTGAGCCACCGGCACCGAGCCGAAGTCCAGGTCTCCTAATACGATAAAATCATTAGTTTTTTTTTTTTTTTTTTTTTTTTTTTTTTCATCTTTAGTTATTGAACCGTGTATGGCCAAGGAGGAAGTGTAGGACACCAGCTAGCAACCAATAACCATATATATGTGGATCTCACTTTTCCACATATATAACATTTTGTCAAGCATTAGTAATGTCCAAAATGCTTTAGACCACCATATTGGAACTTTGGAGGCATGGAATTGCCATTTTTTCTTTTTATCATAACAGATAAGGACATTGCGTCGAAATTGCAATTTCAAAAGAGTAATGTTATTTAGTATATTGTTATACTATTGTCATATAATTTGATGATGTGTCACTACAAATCAACCCATGAATCAGTAGTTGTTAAAAAAAAAAGGAACTAATAACTAATTTTCACTACCAAATTGTCTCAGTTGTATAAAATCGTATAACAATATATATACTAAATAGTATTTTACTCATTTCAAAATTGCAAGCAAAAAAAAGACATAAGTACAAATTACAGTGGGATTGCTTTTGAAATTTTACAAAATGATGCGTCCATTTCTCACGAGTAATTAATGTTATATGCAAGACTCTTATCATCTTCATATCCTCCCAAATGTGACATGACTTTTAAAATTACCATTAAATTTAAGATAAATCATTATTAGAGTTTGATCTTATGGTGATTTTTAAAGTCATGTCACATTTAGGAGGATATGAGTATTGCATATAGCATTACTCATTTCTCACAACCTTTTGCGATGATTATTCATTTATTTTACATCTTACTCATAATTTTTCATGGTTATTTGAAATTATGAATCATGCATAAAAATATTAATTAAATGATTAAATTTATTATTTCTTATCAATTTTTTTTTTTAACAAGAATCGTTCATATTCCATTGATAACAAATTAAGAACATAAAGTTCTTACATCAAGAGCATAAAGTTAAATAAACATAGCACAACTCTATGAAATTACAAAGTCATAGATTTAGACAAAAATCTTACAATTGAAAAACTATCTATGACTTCAGCTTCCGTTAACCCATGTATAACTCTAGTTAATGAACAGATCTGTTCTGAGCATACCAGATCTAAGACATGAGTAGCTCAAATTCTCACAATCTTTATTATTCTGGACGTGAGAGATAGTCCTCCTGTTGCTCCTCTACACCGATTTACTCTTCTTCGACCATAAAGGTCAGGAGACAACACACGTCCTCGTCCCAAAGACCATAACAACAAGAACAAATAACAAATAACAAACTAAAAGCAGCAGCGGAGAAGCACAGCATCGTAGACATGCTTCGACACGCGAGACTCAATGATTGATTGACACAGAAGTGATAAGTAACAGAGAAACCGGCTGAGAGTCATATAGTGGTCATATATATGACTAGGTACATGAATGCCCTCACAAGGGAGATGGATAAATTGAAGACCATTCAAAGGTAGGGAGAAAGTTCCACATGATAACAAGCGGTTAGATATGCCTTGGTATACTTTAATAAATTGAAAACTCATTTAGAAAAATTGAATAAATTAACACGTGGCGTAAAAAAAATTATAAGTTGCATTTATATATTTCTAACGATAATTTTTTTTTTTATTTCATTAGTTATATTTTTTAATATTTTTAATTAATTTTTGCTCCACTCTATCTTTTAATATTACGCTTAGTGAATTAAAATCCAAATTCCGCCACCGTACCTACATGATGGCTCACAACGGACATCGAAAAATTGAAGACCATTCAAAGGTTTGGAAAAAGTTCAACAAGATAACAAGCAGTTAGATGTGACTTGGATTGATGATGCAAGTGGTATACTTTCTGAACAACTTAGTAATTTCCATGGAATGCTTGACCAGTGAAAAAAGTGGGATGTAATGGTCACCCAAAAATATGACGCAAAAGCCTCTATCTCCCTCTATAAAAGGGCAGATAGCTTGATATTGTTAAAAGCATATATAGTTGCTATCCTTCTTTTGGCTCATCATTTTCTTCTATCTTTGTTCCAATGGCTGAATCCAATTATGCTGGCAAAAGCCCTCCTATGATGATTTCTATAATGCTAATTCTTGGGCTGCTAATGGCCACCCTTGGCCAAACAGGTCTCTCTCTCTCTCTCTCAAGTTCAAAAGGTCATGAATCATGACCACTAGTATTCATGTTTAGGATATTAGTTCAATGATTACTTAATTCATGTATATGGTAATCATATATTTATATACTTAAAAAATTATTGTTTTGAACTGCTAATCAACTCATGCGATCTCTATAAGCATAAGCACTTTTATGACTTGGTAAAACTGATTGCCCTCAATTATAGAGAAAATTAAATATATCTGTAAAACAATTGACTTATTGTTTAATCAAATGCAGGTGCCCAAATTGGTGTTTGTTATGGAAGGGTTGGGAACAACCTACCACAGCCGTCTGAGGTTGTAGCACTCTACAAACAAAACAACATCCAAAGAATGAGAATCTATTTTGCAGACCAAGCTACTCTCCAAGCCCTTCGAGGCTCCAATATTGAGCTCATGCTAGGCCTCCCAAATGATAACCTTCAAAACATTGCTTCAAGCCAAGCCAATGCAAATACTTGGGTCCAAAACAATGTGAAAAACTTTGGTAATGTCAAATTCAAATACATTGCTGTCGGAAACGAAGTGAAGCCTACAGATGGATTTGCACAATTCCTTGTCCCCGCCATGCAAAACATTCAGAACGCAATTTCGGCGGCTGGCCTTGCGAACCAAATCAAAGTTTCTACCGCCATCGACACCGGAGTCCTTGGAGAATCCTCCCCCCCATCAAAAGGCTCATTCAAGTCCGATCACCGATAGCTTCTCGATCCGATCATCCGTTTCTTAGGGAACAATAGATCTCCATTACTCGTTAACTTGTACCCGTACTTTAGTTACAGTGGCAACACTAAAGACATTCGTCTTGACTATGCTCTTTTCACAGCTCCTTCACCTGTGGTAAGTGATCCCCCACGCAGTTATAATAATCTTTTCGATGCCATTTTAGATGCCGTTTACGCAGCGTTAGAGAAAGCCGGCAGGGGGTCTTTGGAGATTGTTATATCGGAGTCTGGTTGGCCTTCAACCGGTGGAACAGGGACATCTCTAGACAATGAAAGAACTTACATAACGAATTTGGTTCGACACGTGAAGGGAGGGACTCCAAAGAAGCCTGGAAAGCCTATAGAAACTTACGTGTTTGCCATGTTTGATGAAAACCAGAAAAGCCCAGATTATGAGAAAAATTTTGGGCTCTTTCTTCCAAATAAACAACCCAAGTTCCAAGTGAATTTCGGTTAAGAATATCACTTCTACTGCATCTAGGAATAAGTGCAGTTTGGTGCACATTAATTATGACAACAAATAAGAGTTACTTGTAATCCCGTAGACTCAAAGCTATGGTTATTCCAATAATATCGCATGTTCTATGACAAATACTTTTTACTTTGGTTTGTTGCATCTAACATCATACATTTGGATTAAGAGTGGTAAAGATCTTCCCTTGTAGCCCTTTTCTCTATTGAATTAGAAAAAAAATAAAAATAAATAAAAACATCATACATGATATTACATTATTAAAAATTTTTAAATGAGATGATAACACATATATCATTATATTTATAAAATTTAACCTGGTCCAAAATAAAGTCATTTCCATTTCTCTGATCTCGCTCGAACCTTTATTTATACTCTATCGTTGTTCAATACTATAATTAAATTTTCCTTTTAGTCCATGGTTTTGTGTATGTAAAATTGTAAACTGCATCAGTTTTTTATTAACAAATTTATGTATTAAAAAATTGAAACAAAAATTTGTAGGAGAGTTGTGAGAGAGAAGGCCCCTCTCACAGCTCGTTCCCAATAATAGGAGGCAGTAGTAATAACAAAGATTCTCAATTGTAGGGGATTTTGGTCCAAAATTTTATATATAGAACTCTTCTTATAGTAATGAAATATTGCAAACTCCGGGAATTAGAGAAATCTATAATCTTCTTTAATAGACGTTGGACATCCAAAGGATGTGCTAAAAAGCAAAAGATGGAAGTGGATATTGAACTACATTTTAATCCACCAATTTTTCACATCGCTTTCTAGTTTCTATTCCCGGCAGACAGCGGACGTAATTGGCGCTTGTCAGCTAATGAGCCACCGGATGAGGCAGCCGAAGTCCACATCTGGGTCTTGTAATATGATCAAATTGTTAGGCATGGTGGCAGCCTACCAACCAATTTACATCTCAATTTTCCACATAACATTATGTCAAGCATTAATAACGTCCAAATGCTTTACAGAATCATGTTGGAAGAGGATGGAATTGGCATATGTTTGTCATAACAGGCAGCCATCAGGGCGGCTCAAGGGGGAAGGCATTCGGGAGGAATCAAGATTTTTTTTTTTTTTGGTGTGTGGGGTCCGAATTTACATAAATAAATAAGTATAGAAATGTATATAGTCTCTCTAATGCCCGCACGTGTTTATGTAATTTTTTTTTTTTAAAAAAAAAATTGTCATATGAAGGGTCAGAAATTATATATTTGATGAGGTCAAAGAATCAAAAGTAAAAATTTTATAAGGGTTTTAAAAAAAGTTTTGAGGTTGTCAAAGATCCCAAAAGATAGGATAAGGATATCCTTTACAATTTATTTGAAAGTACAATAAAAATTTTATATATTTTCATCAAATTTTTGTAATTTATGTCGTAGAAAAGTTTTGAATTTATTTTGTTCCCAATTATATTGTGCCACACCATTTTGTTTAAAAAAAATTTTATAAATTTTTTTTTAAGTATAGCCTTCCTCATTATTCAAGTATTTCCAAACCTAGCAACGTCGGTCGAATGTAAAACAACATAAAAATGATGGAGAATAGAGTTAAAATTGGAAAAATTGTCCAATTTGCTATGTACTTGCCAATGAGTACCGCGTATAGAGGCAAGTAATAAGATTTTTTTTTTAGATGACAAACAAATAAAGGACGAAATACATCAATTACATATTTACGGGATTTAGTGTGACAGCATACGTCCACTTGTAGAAATGATTAGGATAAATCTATTAATAAAAGCATTAAGGATAGATGTCATTTTTGTTTCTTTCTGTTATGTCTATTTCAAATTAATGTAATTTTTAAAATTATTATTAAATTTGTAATAGATATTATTTAATAGGTATGACTTCTTCTTAAATCACCTTTTAAGTTTTAAATTTTATAAATTTACTTTCTTAAGGTTTCAATTGTTAGCAAATAAATCTTTTCATCCACTTTTCATTATATTTCTAATGGTGGTGCCATAATGCCATGGCATGCACACCTAATTAGAAGGTGACATGTGTCAATGTCCTCATAAACTATAAGAGAAAAATATATATATAAGAGAAAAATATACATACTTTCTCAAACTATCACCATCTTATTAATGTCCTCATAAACTATTAATTGTGTCAATGTCCCCCTAAACTAACAAAAAATGTCAATATTCTTCCATAAAAATGCTTTGATAAAATTTAAATTTTAAGAAATGATTTGATAAGAAGCCATACCTCCATAGTGTACATTACTATCAAATGCTTCTTTTCCCTTTTTATAATCCATAAAAAGCCTCTTTGTCATGAGAAGTTGATATTGATCTGACTGGTTTTATGTAATCAAACCAATTAGCATGTGCAATTTGATTTTAATGTCTTCCTATTATGTTGACAAGATTCATAACTATCACTTGATTAAATATAATTAAGATCAAGAGTCCTTCCTCTAACTAAAGTCACAAATTTTGGAAAATTTTCCGCCTAATTAAATTGAAGAAAATGCACGTCATAGACAAACAACAACTAGAATTTAAGATGATGATCGTAAAATTTCATTTGAAAATAATCAAACATGCTTATTTTGATTATCAAATCGTAGCAATTAATTAATAACACCAATTTAAGATGACATAATTAAAGCCATGAAAATACACCAAAATCTGACACATATCTTTTTTCCAAGAGACCCGCCCAAAGGGGAAGCGATGAACAAAAAAAAAAGGCAGCAATACTATTCTTGATTTTCAGTATTCTGAAGATTGCATTTATTATTGTGGCTATAGATTATTAAATAAAAATATGTGCTTCCGCTTCCAGCCAATAGCACGCATACTTCAACTATTTCCTCATTAATTATCAAATGAAACCTTTTAATATTTTTGTTATAGATTAATTAAATATGTAGTACTTCTGCTTCACATCTCACATATATAAAATCAGCCACTGGCATCCATACTTCATAGATTTCCTCATTATTAGTCAGGAAAACAATGAGAGTGATCTTGACGCTCTTGTGACATAAGAGATACTGCAGCTACTAAAGGCTGCCTATGAAATTAAACTTCTCTCTTCTAGGTGATATTTTGTTCTAAAATTGAGAAATTACATATTTAAAAGATTTCAATAAAATCGAAGAAAGACTCACAAGCATAGTTTCTCTTTTCCATGATTTATTTATTTATTATTATTTTTTTTTTTGAATAGAAGCCACATATTACCAAATCAAATTATGTATGCGCCGATATATGTATGCTCGCGTCTTTTTATTGAATGAAAATTTGAAGTTTCACCTCAAAAAAAAGGAAAAGAAGAAAGAGGTTCTATTTTTGGGTCATTTTTATTTGATTGCAATTAACAGTGTAAATGATGACATATCATTTAAACCATGAGATACACATATACACTTTTAAATTTATAAAATTTAATTTGGATTAGGAAATAAACTGTCTCCCTTCACTTGAAATGAAAGATGGTTACAAATCTCTACACATACAATTTTTTATTAGTTTTTTTAGTAAACACATGTTATCATGTAATTGAAGTGAAAAGTTGTACTCATTTAATACTCTCCAAATCAACGTGTCAAAAGTTGAAAAAAAAAAAATAATGATATTTAAGACTGTTTGTTAACTCTCCTTCACTTTTTTTTTTTTTAAATCAATAACACTTTTAATATTTTATCAATCACTTTTTAACATTTTTTTTAAAAACTTTTTATATCACTTTACTCATTTTTTATTACTATTCAAATAAAACTTATTAAGAAACAATTTTTTTTTTTTTTTTACTTTTTCAGACAAAAAATTCACAACAATTTTTCTACTTTATATTACATCAATTATTTCTTAAATGATTCAAAATCTAGCAACAGATCAAGAGGTTTTGCGCTTGATATCAATACCGATAGGTTTGTGGTGGGTAAAACTGCATTAAAATTCAACAGCAAAATGTTTGATACAGTGTTCATGATGTACCACTACTGGAATAATGATATATGTCTTATTTTTTTTTTATTTAAAATTGTTGTACCTCTTAAATTATTATTAGATTCAAATTAAATTATAGTCTATCACAAATTTAATAATAATTTTAAAAGTAAATTAGTTTTGAGTGAATATAAAAAGGAAATGCGGTGATTTCAATGAGAACATGCATTTAGGAGTGATTTTCGCAGGCATATCTTAAAACATATATCAATTTTAAAATTTAGGAGATTAAATTGAAGAAATATCTTCAACACGGAGAAAAAAATTTGTCCGTAATAGAACTGTTACATTGACTCATTGAGAAAAGCATCCTTGCTTCCTGTTTGAGAAAAGTATTTGCACAACAAAATGGTGTCGAGAAGATCCCTCAAGATAAGAAGCAATAATGTGCTTCAAATGCTGCAATTTCCATGGCGTGCTTGACCGGTTAAAAAATATAGTCAATGACCAACCAAAGGTCTTGCACGGAATAGGATTGTCCCCCTTTTTTTTTTTTTCTTTTTTGGGGTAAGTACAAATAGAATTGTTTATTTCGAGCGAAATAAAGATAAGTTATTTTATGATAAAAATTTTATTTTATAAATCGAATATTTACATCTTGTATAATGATAAATATGTTCAATAAATATTAGCCACATAAGTATGGGAGTCAATAAAACAAATTGATAGAAAGATCTCTGTCAACATCTCTTATATCTGGCCTACTCATCCATCTCCCTATTATAGGGATATCCTTATAGTAGGGAGTCAAAATGAATTTTTGATCATTTTATTGCCACATCCGCCTCCTTACTTTGAGGAAAAAAGTAAGGAGCATGAAATGGCTATCTACTAGTAGGGAGCCATTTCACTCCCTACTTTTCTTTTTATAATAAAATATTAGTTTCTCTCTCCTGCTTTTTAATTTTTTTAATTTTATTTGTTTTTCCCTTTTAGAGAAATAATTAAAAAAAATTAAAAGTATTAATATTTAAATGAAAAATTCAAAGTGGATCCCTAAAGTAGGAAGCCGAATGTAGGTGTTTAGAAAAAATAGCTCTCTAAAGTAGAAAAAACTGATTTTACTCCCTACTTTGAAGATAAAAATAAAGAGCCGGATGAGAATGCTCTAAGTCTAAGATATGCACACTTTTTCTCTTCTCATCTTTTCAATTCCTCCATTTGAGAAATTGCCCTACTGTCTTAAACATCGAAGTGTCTACTGCTGACAACTCCTAACGAGTCACTTCTTTTCTTTTTTTTTGGGTCTTGGCATGTGTCCTTAGCTTGATTGAAGCATTGTGATCATTTATACCAACAATAAAAAATGCTACATGTTCAACTATTTAATCTATTTATTTTTGTTAGCCCAAAAATAAAATAAAATAAGGGAAAAATAAATGAATTATTCAAATTCATTGATTGGGCGACATGTAACTATGTTTTTGCATTGTTTTTAGGCAAAAAAAAAAGTAAAAAGAAAAAAAGACAAAGATAAATGAAATAAATGGACATATAGTCTTTCTCTACCGACAATATGTACATGATATCTTGTGCTTCACTCATTTCAATTAAATCCTATATGTTTTGGAGTAATTACTCAATTAGAGTAATTAAAAATATATATTAATTAAATAATTAAAACTCATTCTTTCTTCTAAATTTAAGCTACTGGAAGGATTAGTGATTTAACAGAAATAAACAAGACTTATGCAGTAAAGTCAAGTCTTATCCACCAATTTATCACATCGCTTTCTAATTCCCCATTGAGCCACCGGCACCGAGTCAAGCAGCCGAAGTTCAGGTCCAGCTCTCCTAATACGATAAAATCATTAGTCTTTTTTTTTTTTTTTAGTTATTGAACCGTGTATGGCCAGGAAGGAAGTGTAGGACACCAGCTAGCAACCATATATATGTGGATCTCACTTTTCCACGTATATAACATTTTGTCAAGCATTAGTACTCCAAATGCTTTAGACCACCATATTGGAACTTTGGAAGCATGGAATTGCTATTTAGTATATTGTTATATTATTGTCATATAATTTGATGATGTGTCACTACAAATCAACCCTTGAATCAGCAATTGTTAAAAAAAAAAAGAAGCAATAACTAATTCTCACTACGAAATCGTCTCAGTTATATAAAGTCGTATAACAATGTACTAAATAGTATTTTTACTCATTTCAAAATTGCAAGCAAACAAAAGACATAAGTACAAATTATAGTGGGATTGCTTTTGAAATTTTACAAAATGACGTGTCCATTTCTCACAAGTAATTAATATTATATGCAAGACTCTTATCCTCCCAAATGTGACATACCTTTTAAAATTACTATTGAATTTGAGATGGATCATTATTAGAGTTTGATCCGATGGTGATTTTCAAAGTCATCTCACATTTGGGAGGATATGAATATTGCATATAGCATTACTCATTTCTCACAACCTTTTTTGATGACTGTTCATTTATTTTACATCTTACTCATAATTTTTTATGCTAATTTTGAAATTATGAATCATGCGTAAAAGTATTAATTAAATTATGAAATTTCTTATTTTTTATCAACTTAATATTTTTTTTTTGAACAAGAATCGTTCATATTCCATTAATAACAAATCAAGAGCATAAAACTCTTACATCAAGAGCATAAAACTCAGATAAACATAGCACAATGCCATGAAATTACAAAGTCATAGACTTAGACAAAAATCATACAATTGAAAAACTATCTATGGCTTCAGCTTCCGCTAACCCATATACAACTCCAATTAATGAATTAGATCTACTCCGAACATATTAAATCTAAGACATGGGTAGCCTAAATTATCACAATCTTTATTATTCCGGCTGTGAGAGATAGTCTTCATGTTGCTCCTCCATACCGATCTACTCTTCTTCTACCTTAAAGGTTAGGAGACAACACACGTCCTCGACCCAAAGGCCATGACAACAAGAAAAAAAAAACAAATAACAAACTAAAAACAAACAAATGCCCACCAAAAGCAACAGCGGAGAAGCACAACATTGTAGACATGCTTCAGCACACGAGACTCAATGTTGATTGACACAGAAGTGATAAGAAACAGAGAAACCGACTGATAGTCATATAGTGGTCATATATATGACTAGGTACATGAATGTCCTCACAAGGGAGATGGATAAATTGAAGACCTTTCAAAGGTAGGGAGAAAGTTCCACAAGATAACAAGTGGTTAGATATGCCTTGGTATACTTTCATAAATCGAAAACTCATTTAGAATAATTAAATAAATTAACACGTGGCGTAAAAAAATAAATTATAAGTTGCATTTATATATNGAGACTCAATGTTGATTGACACAGAAGTGATAAGAAACAGAGAAACCGACTGATAGTCATATAGTGGTCATATATATGACTAGGTACATGAATGTCCTCACAAGGGAGATGGATAAATTGAAGACCTTTCAAAGGTAGGGAGAAAGTTCCACAAGATAACAAGTGGTTAGATATGCCTTGGTATACTTTCATAAATCGAAAACTCATTTAGAATAATTAAATAAATTAACACGTGGCGTAAAAAAATAAATTATAAGTTGCATTTATATATTTTTAACGATAATTTTTTTTCCTTCGAATTGTTCATTTATTTCATTAGTTATATTTTTTAATATTTTTAATTAATTTTTGCTCAACTCTATCTTTTAATTTTACGTTTAGTGAATTAAAATCCAAACTCCACCACTATACCTACATGATGGCTCACAACGGACATCGAAAAATTGAAGACTATTCAAAGGTTAGGAAAAAGTTCAACAAGATAACAAGCAGTTAGATGTGACTTGGATTGATGATGCAAGTGGTATACTTTCTGAACAACTATCACATATGAAAAGTTCAATTAAGTTTGGCCCCTATCAAAATTAAAATTGGCCCTTTATTAATTATTTAACCCATCATAATATTGTCCATGCTCCAAAGTTTGTTTATTTGTTTTTGTTTTTGTTTTTATTTTTTTTATTAAAACAAAGAAAGACGAGAAAGGAAAAAATTACAAATGAAGGTCTTTGCCACTCCTCAATCTGATATAGGAAAGAAAAGGAGACGAAGTGAGAATGTTTCCGAATACAATGTGAAAAACGACTCATCTAACTACAAGGTGTACACCAACATTAGCACATCTAGAGGATTTTAAAGCTCTCTATTCTTTGATGGAGAGCAATTGGAGCTGGATATCGAAGATGACAACCAGGCGCTGAGTTCCAATCGACAACAAATAAGGGTCCTTTTTGGCAATGACAGTTAACCGAAAATCACCTTCAATGATAAAAAATGAGCAACCAAAGGAGGCAACTAACCTGATAGCCAAAAGGGCACTGCAGGCTTCACCCAAGTTTGCATGCACGGGGTAAGCTTCAGGGAATTAACAGCCAAAAAATTTCCATCATTGTTTCTAAGTGTGCTCAAAAGATCTTTTGTTCAAAGAAAATTGCTACCTTTTGTTCAAAGATCTCGTGTTAATTTATTCAATTTTCCTCAATGAGTTTTCAATTTCTAAAAGTATATCAAGGTAGATCTAACTGCTTGTTATCTTGTTGAACTTTCTCCCTACCTTTGAATGGTCTTCAATTTGTCCATCTCCCTTGTGAGGCCATTCATGTAGCTAGTCATATATATGACCATTCTATGTCATCACTAGGTATGGAAGTACTTGGATGTCATAGAGTGGTCATATATATGACTAGGTACATGAATGTCCTCACAAGGGAGATGGACAAATTGAAGACCATTCAAAGGTAGGGACAGTTCCACAAGATAACAAGCAGTTAGATGTGCCTTGGTATACTTTCAGAAATTGAAAACTCATTGAGAAAAATTAAATAAATTAACATGAGGCGTGAAAAAATAAATTATAAGTTGCATTTATATATTTCAAATGATAATAACAATTTTTTTTTTCCGAATTGTTCATTTATTTCGTTAGTTATATTCTTTAATATTTTTAATTAATTTTTGCTCAACTCTATTTTTTAATTTTACGCTTAGTGAATTAAAATCCAAGCTCTGCTACTGTACCTACATGAATGGCTCACAAGGGACATCGAAAAATTGAAGACCATTCAAAGGTTAGGAGAAAGTTCAACAAGATAACAAGTAGTACTTAGATATGACTTGGATTGATGATGCAAGTGGTATACTTTCTGAACAACTTAGTAATTTCCATGGAATGCTTGACCAGTGAAAAAAGTGGGATGTAATCGTCACCCAAAAATATGACGCAAAAGCCTCTGTCTCCCTCTATAAAAGGGCAGCTAGCTTCATATTGTTAAAAGCATATATAGTTGCTATCCTTCTTAGGTCATCGTTTTCTTCTATATTTGTTCCAATGGCTGAATCCAATTATGCTGGCAAAAGCCCTCCCATGATGATTTCCATAATGCTAATGCTTGGGCTGCTAATGGCCACCCTTGGCCAAACAGGTCTCTCTCTCTCTCTCTCTCTCAAACCTTGTTATAGTTCTATCCAAATCGTTTAGGAAATAAGGCCCTTTCAAGTTCATGTGAAATTGAGAAAATCAATTTCATGTTCCAGTTTAGATTTTACAGATTTAATGGTTTATGTGTTGCCACGTCATTTGAAAATTTTAAATGACATGGCAATATGTATACAATTAGATGTTATAAAACAAAATCTTGACCGTAAAATGGATTATCTCCATTTCCTATTCAAAGTTCAAAAGGTCATGAATCATGACCACTAGTATTCATGTTTAGGATATTAGTTCAATGACTAGTTAATTCATGTAATCATACATTTATATACTTTAGTTCTTGTTTTGAACTGCTAATCAACTCATGCGGTCTCTAAGCATAAGCACTTTTTATGTCTTTGTAAAACTGATTGCCCTCAATTATAGAGAAAATTAAATATATATGTAAAACAATTGACTTATTGTTTAATCAAATGCAGGTGCCCAAATTGGTGTTTGTTATGGAAGGGTTGGGAACAACCTACCACAGCCGTCTGAGGTTGTAGCACTGTACAAACAAAACAACATCCGAAGAATGAGAATCTATTTTGCAGACCAAGCTACTCTCCAAGCCCTTCGAGGCTCCAATATTGAGCTCATGCTAGGCCTCCCAAATGATAACCTTCAAAACATTGCTTCAAGCCAAGCCAATGCAAATACTTGGGTCCAAAACAATGTGAAAAACTTTGGTAATGTCAAATTCAAATACATTGCTGTCGGAAACGAAGTGAAGCCTACAGATGGATTTGCACAATTCCTTGTCCCTGCCATGCAAAACATTCAGAACGCAATTTCGGCGGCTGGCCTTGCGAACCAAATCAAAGTTTCCACCGCCATCGACACGGGAGTCCTTGGAGAATCCTTCCCCCCATCAAAAGGCTCATTCAAGTCCGATCACCGATCGCTTCTCGATCCGATCATCCGCTTCTTAGGGAACAATAGATCTCCATTACTCGTTAACTTGTACCCGTACTTTAGTTACAGTGGCAACACCAAAGACATTCGTCTTGACTATGCTCTTTTCACAGCTCCTTCACCTGTGGTGAGTGATCCCCCACGTAGTTATAATAATCTTTTCGATGCCATTTTAGATGCCGTTTACGCAGCGTTAGACAAGGCCGGTGGGGGGTCTTTGGAGATTGTTATATCAGAGTCTGGTTGGCCTTCAGCCGGTGGAACAGGGGCATCTCTTGACAATGAAAGAACTTACATAACGAATTTGGTTCGACACGTGAAGGGAGGGACTCCAAAGAAACCTGGAAAGCCTATAGAAACTTACGTGTTTGCCATGTTTAATGAAAACCAGAAAAACCCAGATTATGAGAAAAATTTTGGGCTCTTTCTTCCAAATAAACAACCCAAGTTCCAAGTGAATTTCGGTTAAGAATATCACTTCTACTACATCTAGGAATAAGTGCAGTTTGGTGCACATTAATTAAGACAACAAATAAGAGTTACTTGTAATCCCGTAGACTCAAAGCTATGGTTATTTCAATAATATTGCATGTTCTATGACAAATACTTTTGACTTTGGTTTGTTGCATCTAATATCATATATTCGGATTAAGAGCGGTAAGGATACTCCTTTGTAACAATTTTCTTCATTGAATTAAAAAAAAAAAAAATCATACATAATGTTACATCATTTAAAATTTTTAAATGAGATAGTAACACATATGCCATTCTATATGTAAAATTTAACCTGGTCCAAAATAAAGTCATCTCCATTTCTTTGATCTCACTCGAATCTTTATTTATACTCTATCGTTGTTCCATACTATAATTAGATTTCCTTTTAGTCCACAGTTTTGTGTATGTAAACTTGTAAGCCGCACCAGTTTTTTATTAAGACATTTATGTATTAAAAAATTGAAACAAAAATTTGTAGGAGAGTTGTGAGAGAGAAGGCCCCTCTCACAGCTCCTTCCCAATGATAGGAGGCTGTAGTAATAACAAAGATTCTCAATTGTAGGGGATTTTGGTCCAAAATTTTATATATAGAACTCTTCTTATAGAAATGAAATATTGCAAACTCCGGGAATTTGAGAAATCTATAATCTTCTTTAATAGACGTTGGACTTCCAAAGGATGTTCTAAAAAGCATTCGTATAGAAACTAAAAAAGCAAAAGATGGAAGTGGATATTGAACTAAATTTTAGTCCACCAATTTTTCACGTCGCTTTCTAGTTTCTATTCCCCGACTGACAGCGGACGTAATTGGCGCTTGTCAGCTAATGAGCCACCGGATGAGGCAGCCGAAGTCCACATCTGGGTCTTGTAATATGATCAAATCGTTAGGCGTGGGGGCAGCCTACCAACCAATTTACATCTCAATTTTCCACATAACATTATGTCAAGCATTAGTAACGTCCAAATGCTTTACAGAACGATGTTGGAAGAGGATGGAATTGGCATATTTTTATCATAACAGGCAGTCATCAGGGCGGCTCAAGGGAGAAGGCATCGAGGCGGAATCAAGAATTTTTTTATTTGTGTGGGGTCCGAATTTACATAAATAAATAAGTATATAAATGTATCTAGTCTCTCTTATGTCGGCACATTTTTATGTAATTTCTTTTAAAAAAAATTGTCATATGAAGGGTCAGAAACTATATATTTTATGCGGTCAAAAAATCAAAAGTAATAATTTTATAAGGGTTTTAAAAAAAGTTTGAGGTTGCCAAAGATCCCAAAAGATAGGACAAGGATATCCGTTACAATTTATTTGAAAATATAAATTATCAAATTATGTAAATTTAAACTCTTTTTTGAATCATACCACGTGAAAAATGTTATATATTAAAAATATGACATGTTAATAATTAAAATTAAATATATTTTCATCAAATTCTCGTAATTTATGTCATAAAAAAGTTTTGAATTTATCTCGTTCTTAATTATATTGTGCCACACCATTTTGTTAGAATTTTTTTTTTATAAGTATAGCCTTCCTCATTATTCAAGTACTTCCAAACCTAGCAACGTCGGTCGTATGGCTAATATAAAAACAGCATAAAAATCATGGAGAGTAGAGTTAAAATTGAAAAACTTGTCTAATTTGCTATGCACTTGCCCATGAGTACTGAGTACATTACCTAGCTCGTATGGAGGTAAGTAATAAGATTGTTTTTTTTTTTTTGTTTTTTTGGATGACAAACAAATAAAGGACGAAATACATCAATCACATATTTACGGGATTTAGTGTGAAAGCCTACGTCCACTTGTAGAAATTATTAGGATAAATCCATTAATAAAGGAGTAAGGATAAATGTAATTTTTGTGTCTTCTTTTTATGTCTATTTAAAATTAATGTAATTTTTAAAATAAAATTACTATTAAATTTATAATAGGTATTATTCAATAAGTAAGACTTCTTCTTAAATCACTTTTTAAGGTTTAAATTTTATGTATTTACCTTTTAAGATTTCAATTGTTAGCAAATAAATTCTTTCGTCAACTTTTCGTCAAATTTCTAATAGTGGAGCTACCATGCCATGGCATGCCTAATTAGAAGGTAACATGTGTACTACGTAATATATATATATATAAAAGAGAAAAATACATATACTTTCTCAAACTACCACTCTCTTGTCAATATCCTTTTTAAAACTACTAATTGTGTCAATGTCCCCTTAAACTAACAAAAAATGTCAATATTCTTTCATAAAAGGGACAGAAATTCTACAAACAATCTAATAAAATGACATGTGTCTTTTTAGCATGTGAGAAGCACATGTTTTTTTAATAACATGTGCTTTTTACATGCTTTTTTTAATAACATTAATAAAAAACATGTGCTTCTCACATGCTAAGGGACACATGTCATTTTATTAAACTGGTTTGTAGCTAATTTCTGTCCTTCATAAAAATGCTTTGATAAAATTTAAATTTTAATTTTCTTGTATTTTGTCTGTCGTCCTGGGTCTTGGATCAAGGATGTGTGTGTCTCCTGCCCTTTAGGGTTGAGGAGTGTGTGTCTCCTGCCCTTTAGGGTCGAGTAGTGTAGATTTGGGTGTGGGAGAATAACTCTCACGGCCTGAAATAAAGGAGTGCGTTTCGGGCTAATCATGTCCCGATCTAACCTTAGATCTAGTCTGCTGAGCAGATCTGCTCCTTTTCTGGAGTTGTTCTTAAGTTAGTGGTGGTTGTAGTCATAGACAGTTCTTTAATTGTTAGATGCTTTTGTCCAGTCTATGGCTGTGTAATTTCATAGCGTTTGTGCTATGTTTAATCTGCGGTTTAAGCTTCTATTGTAAGAGCTTTATGCTCCTGATTTATTATTAATGGAATTTGGCAGATTCTCACTCAAAAAAAAAAAATTTAAATTTTAAAAAATGATTTGATAAAAAGCCATACCTCTATAGCGTACATTACTATCAAATGCTTATTTTCCCTTTTTATAATCCATAAAAAGCCTCTTTGTCATGAGAAGTTGGTATTGTTCTGACTAGTTTTATGTAATCAAACCAAGCATATGCAATTTGATTTTAATGTCTTACTATTATTATGTGTATAATATTAAGTTATTAAATATTAATAAGTAAGTAGAGTCATCAAAAAATAAAAAATTACTATCGGATCAATGTCAATATAGTGCACTACCATAGACGTCGAATTTAAAAGTGTAGATGAAAGTGAGGATCGTAAAAATTAAAGTCCCGTTTAGTTTGCAGAATAAACCTATAGAATGAAATGACTATTTTTATAGAATAACCATTCTTTTATTTGGTAAGGGAGTATTCTAAGGAATAATTATTCCATTAGAATACTTATTTCCTTGCGAAGAATAATAGTTATTCTTTTAAAAAATGAGATAAATAACTTTTCCGTGAGGAATTGACAACATTTTCCCTAAATAATTTTTTTTTTCTTTTCTTCCTAACTTCTTAAAAAAAAATAAAAAAATCATAACGTTGAGTTCTATCGTGGGTGGCCACCAGCTGTAGAACATAAGGGTGGTCGCACCACCCCCCGCGCATTTGGGGGTGGCCTTAGGCACCCCCAATGAGTATCGAAGGTAGCCTGGCCACACCCGATGAATATAACCAAATCAGTAACAATTATATTTAATATAATAGACCTTATTGGGCCACCCATCTACAAGGAGAGGTCTTCTCTCAAGCTGCTATCCTACTTTTATTTTAATTTTTTTAGTTTTTTTTTTCTTTAATTTTTTTAATTTCTAATTTAATTTGTTATTATTATTATTTAGGATTAGTTTTGTTTAGTGAGACATGCAATTGACGCATAACATGAAGATCCTAGAGACAAAGAGTTTCTTTTTTAATAAAGATAATTTTAATATTTTTTCGTAAGATATGTTCAATAGCATGTTTGGCAGTAGGTATGCAACACTTCCAAACTTTCAATACAATAATGGGAAGGGGTGACAAGAACTTTCGACAGCGAAAGCAACCGCACTTAGACAAACAAACTCTTCTCATGCAAGACAATATGAACGTAAGAAATCCACAATGTAGTGTCTGGCTACATGCTTTGTTGACAAGATTCATACCTATCACTTGATTAAATATAATTAAGATCAAGAGTCCTTCCTCTAATTAAAGTCACAAATTTTGGAAAATTTTCCCCCTAAATTGAAGAAAATGTCATAGACAAACAACGAATAGAAATAGCTAAGGGTGTTCGTAATTAAAATTTCATTTGAAAATAATCAAACATGCTTATTTTGATGATCAAATCGTAGCAATTAATAACTCCAATTTAAGATGACATAATTAAAGCCATGGAAATACACCAAAATCTGACACATATCTCTTTTCCAAGACACCCGCCCAAAGGGGAAGCGATGAACAAAAAAAACGGCAGCAATACTATTCTAGATTTTTAGTATTCTGAAGATTGTATTTACTATTGTGGCTATAGATTATTAAATATGTGCTTCCGCTTCCAGCCAATATTTCCTCATTAATTATCAAATGAAACCATACGTATTCCAACCTTTTAATATTTTTGTTAAACCATAGATTAAATATGTAGTACTTCTGCTTCACATCTAATGCACATATATAAAATCAGCCACTAGCATGCATACTTCATATGTATATTTCCTCATTATTAGTCAGGAAAATAATAAGAGATACTGCAGCTACTAAAGGCTGCCTATGAAATTAAACTTCTCTCTTCTAGGTGATATTTTGTTCTAAAATTGAGAAATCGCATACTTAAAAACTTTCAATAATTAATATTGAAGAAAGACTCACAAGCATAGTTTCTCTTTTCCATGATTTTTTTTTCCCGAATAGAAGCCACATATTATCAAATCAAATTACACCAAAAAGAATATAGGAACAATTAGAATTTGCATAAACAAATCACATAAGGGCCAAATATATACATAACCAAATTAAATGACAGACAACTCATGCATCACAAATGAACCATGCATCCTGGATGATAATAAGAGTTAATCAAGTAACTCATTATAGTTTCTATCCTTAACAAACTCGATGGAAAATCAATATTACATTAAATCCCACACATATTATAGTTTCTATCACAAATGAAAATCAATATTACCTAATTGAAGCTAGAAGTGGCGAATCAATATTACATTTAAACAGAATGTGGCAAATCCTGCACCCTGATTTTGACCATAAAATCAGTTTTCACAACAATCTACAAGCATTAAATCCCATTTTCCATGCGAGTAGGAAGTTGATAACAAAAATAGATATCTTAAATCTATGAACCAATTGGATGAAAGAGCAAATATTAGATCACCGGACAAGAAATTTTACTTCCATCCAGTTGGTTTGGTTATTATAAAAGTACCCAAAATCAAAGCAAAAATTCAAGACCTTTTAAAGCTTCCAAGAATACCGAAAAATGCATTATGAATATCAGAGTTGATGTGTACTAGCCCAAATGTTATGACAGATGGATTGGTAAAAATACAGGAATATCGAGAGGAAGCAAGAAACTTACATTAAAAAGCCATCAACGACGAAAGTGGTTTGAGGCGTGTTACATTTGATGAAGGTAACAATGGATATACCCAACTCCATCTTCTCGGGCATAGGAGAGACATCAAATATGACGCACTGAACATAACGATTAGATGGATGACGATCAAATGCACGTTGTATAACGCAGAATCTTTGATTCTCCAAATGGAAGAAAGTAGGAAGAGCCGACTCGTAATATTTAACAAACGCAATCTTCATATCACTGAGATCCGCGGTTAGCCACAAATCCGAGTGGAAATTGTAGGCCAGCAAGCAAGCGAGATCTGTAATCCAATATAAATAATCTCCTACCGCAACAGCCTTTCCTCGAATCCCCAAAGGACATAGCGAGTGAATCTCGCGACGGACAGGGGCAAGCATTTCCCAAGAACAATTCTGCACGTCGTACATAAAGAAATTTGCAAAATAGCGATCAAAAAGACAAGGTTCATCATCATCATCTTTTTGTTTTTTTGATGAATTAGGTTCATCATCATCATCATCATCATGTTCATCTTCATCTTCATCTTCATCATCTTCTTCTTCTTTTGGAAGCCAGGCAACGAGAATCCTATTTGGATTTTCAAGAGCTGCAGAGATAACATGACGTCCCATACCACATGGAGGGTCAGGCAAGGGTTGCCATGATCCAGTCATGGGGTCATAAACTTCACCACCCCGGGCGGCACGATGAGCACGAGAACGAGAAAAATTATCTCCAGAAAAAACATATAATTTACCGCCTAGGACTACGGTGTGAGGACGGATTCTTGGAGAAATCATGGATCGCTGCGCGGTCCAACCATCAGTGGGTTTCCTAATGTCTAGCTTCGAGACATCGGCAAGTATTGATGGTTCACCATCGACGAGTTGGCCACCAAGACAGTATAGATCGGAGCCTAGCAATGCAAAGCTAGACTCCAGGACAAGAGCCGGGTGTCTCCAAACTTCAAAGATCAACTTTTCAGAGATCAACTCGTCAGAGATCAACCCTACAGAACCGTCGACCGCCTCCTCAGGAATCGTCATGGTATACCACCTTTCAATGTTGAAATCCGACACCGCCCCATCATAGAAAGGCATACGGATGAGGACGAGGACGTCGTAAGGAACAGGACGAGGAGGTGGTACTACATAGCATGAATCGATATCAGTTTTTATTTTTTTATTTTTTGGGCGTGACGAACCACCAGTTGATTTAACGACGATGCCTCCCTCCTCCATCGAGTATTTGTTGTAGGGGCGGTTAGTTGGAAGTTGTAGGGAGGAGGAGCGGTGGAGAATTTCAAGTCTGCTCTGGAATTTTAGGGTTTTCTTTCATACAAGAATCTAGAGATGTATATATATCTATGGATAATTGGGGAATTGCCCTTGATTATTTTTTTTTTTTTCGTTTTTTTTATTTATTTATTTTTTATATAAAGAATGTCCCCCGAATTACTCTTTCTTATTTTTTATTTTAAGAAAAATTAAGAATTTTAATTTTTTTTTCTTATTTTTATTTATAAGGATATTTTTTAAGTCTTGCGATCTGGAATTTTTTTTTTTTTTTTGAAGCGCGATCTGGGATTTTGTTCATAGAAAAATCTAGAGAATATATACATAGATATGGAGAATTGCCAAAGTCGGTGTCTGTCTTACGAAACGAGGCTATATTGATTCTCCTGTCAATTTCTAATGAAGAATGCTTATTATACAGTAGTCATCTTTTTTTTTTCCTTTTTTTGTCTTTTTAGCCTTAAAAAGAGTTGATGAACCTCTTTTTTTTTTTAGGTTAAAAAAAAAAACGAAAAGGATAAAAAATAGACCAAGATGGACCAAACTTTAAAATATGGTGCTCTTATAATGGATATTAAGCGCATATTTACGGGTGTTCAACCGATTGTGATTGTGGTTATTGGGCAATAACCGTAATCGCAACCGAAGTCCTCGGTTATTTGATTTTTAGTAACCGCAACCGAGATAAACCGGTTTTTAAACCAGTAACTGATTTTGATTTTGATGTTATGAATCACAAAAAAAAAAATGTTTTTAATCACTTTTCATCAAAAATTTATTTTTGAAATAAATGAGTAAAAAAAATTTATTATTATTCAATATATGATAAGTTTATATTTTTTTTTTTTTATTTATTTTCTCTTTTCTTTTTTTTTTCTCCTCTCTCTCTCAACATGCTCCCTGCAGCAGCAGCAGGGAGCTCTTATTGAGAGAGAGAAAAAAAGAAAAATATTGAGAGAAGAAAGAAATAAAAAATAAAAAATAATAAAAACACGTGTCAACTATCTACGTGTCTAGAGTATATGCAATTATGTATCACTTAACGGGAATAAATAGTGTACAAATAAGATGATTTATTTATCGTTTATAATTGAAAATAATTGGATATCTAAAAAATTAAAAATAATTGTAATCGGATAATTGGAGAACTGCCTAGGCCAGTTGTGATTACCGATTATTAGTTTTTGAAAAACCGGTTAATAACCGGATAACCGATTTTTATATATATAATTATAAAATAATAATTTAAAATCTATGTAAATTCAGCTTTATGTATTAGTTTTTTTTATTTTTTTTTTCTATTAATTTCATATGTTATTCTTATGTCATTTTAAATATTTTATTTTATGGGAATATAAAATAGGTCTAAAAATAACTAAAAAATGATTTTAAAATAACCAAAAAAGAGGGTCTAAAATGTCAATTATATCAAAACTGGTTACGGTAGGGGTGTCAAAAAGGGTTAACGAGTCGGGTTCGGGTTAACCCGCTTGACCCGTTAACCCTAAACCCGGACACGACCCAACCCGTCAACCCGTCAACTAGTTGACGGGTCGTGTTGTCGGGTTGAATTTATTCAACCCGACCCAACAGATACTGCCAAACTGCCAATGCCAGTGCCGTTCCGGTGACCGAGAGGGAGATTGAGAAAGAGGGAGAAGGAGAGGGAGAATCGGGAATTACAAAACAAAACAAATAAACAATTAAATCAATTGATTACCCAAACAATTAAATCCGATCCCGAATAAAACAAATGCTTACAGGCTTCTGATAGTAGTGGAACAGAGAAGGACTCAGAAACTGCTTTCGCTTCTGGAAGACTTCGTCGGCCTTTGGGCCCCTGTACGGCCTTGGAGCGTGATCGAAGGGCGGGAGCTGAGGCGGAGGAGCGTCATCGCCAGCAACAACAGATGAAGGAACTGTAGAGAAGGAGGAACTGCAGAGAGGAAGGATGTTCTGGTAATTACCGAAACTTGCCTTCTTCAGTAGCTGCCTCTGCAAGGCCATGGCCAATCAAAAAAATTCCGCAGAGTTGAAAGATTATTTTCTTTAATCTTGTGGTAGCAGAAAGGGTTTGGTGAGAGTGGTTAATTCAACAAATGATCCAAAATTCCAAATCAACGACAAAACAAAACCCTAGATCTAGAATAGAGAGACAAGAGAGAGAGCCGGAGAGCCAGAGACGAGCGAGACGGCCGTGAGGGAGAGAGAGAGAGAGCCGGAGATGGCCGTGAGGGAGAGAGCCGGAGATGGCCGTGAGTGTGAGAGAGAGAGCCGGAGATGGTCGTGACTCGTGAGAGAGGGATGCAGCGGAGAGAGTGCCGGAGAGCAGCGGAGAGACCGCGAGAGAAACTGGTTCGGTCTGCCGGTCTGGTTGAGTGGGAATGATGAGTGACAGTGAGAGAGAGATGGAGATTGAGAGAGAGAGCTGAGAGTTGAGGGGGAGGGGGGGGGCTGCGGGTTATAAGTTATAACACTTAACAGGGAAGGATTCGAAGGAATGAAGGATAGCCGAGTTTTTTTTTTTTAAAAAAAAAACGGGTTATCGGGTCAGCTGGGTCACCCGGCGGGTTGACCCGTCTGACCCGGTAACTTACCGGGTCATAAACGGGTCAACCCGTTAAGTTAAACCCAAACCCGAAAAATTCGTGTCGTGTTCGTGTCGAGTTCGCGGGTCGTGTCAAAAATTGTCACCCCTAGTTACCGGTTAATAACTAGTTTCAATAACCAGTTTAAAATTGCATTAAAACAGGTTATTGTCAACCGCAACCGGTTGTACACCCCTTATTATATAGAGCTTTGTGCCCATAAAATTGATGAAAGAGGAAAAACTAGTAAAGATTTGAGGTGTATAAGCGATTGCAGTTGTGGTTATAGCGGTTATTATCTATAATACAACTGCAATCGCTTTAGGCGGTTATCCAAGGCCCTGGGGGTGGCCGAGTCACCCCCAATTGGCCTGGGATGGCAAAAACCACTACCTATATTGGCTGATCTAGGGCCATCCCCAAGGCCCTTAGGGTTGGATGGAACACCCCAAAATGCCTAAAATTTGTAGGGTTTAGCCCCTTGGGGCCCAAGGGCCATGGGGATGGTTCGCCCACCCCAGACTGGCCTGGGATGCCCGAAACCACCCCCAGGCCAAATGTCATTCTTTAATGACGTTAGGGGAAGATGTTGACAATTAATAGTAGTTTGGAGGGAATATTAATACAATCGATAGTTTATGGGGGACATTAACAATATGGTGATAGTTTGAAGATGATATGTGTACTTTTTACTATTTAAAAACTTAGTATCATGTATATAAAAGTTTTTTATATTATAAATTTAATTTCAAAACCACATTTCCACTCAATTTGATTAGTTCTTTTTCTTTTTCTTTTTTCAATCAAAAAAGGGGAGGGGGCAACATGGTAGCACATGCCCGATGTGAACTACACAATTGGTCAGCCCCATTCGGAACCGCATTGAAACTGATTATTGATAACTGCAACCGATTGTACACTCCTAATATATAGAGCTTTGTGCCCATGAAATTGATGAAAGAGAAAAAACTAGTAAAGATTTGGGATGTACAAGCGGTTGCAGTTGTGGTTATAACGGTTATTATCTATAATCACAACCACAATCGCTTTAGGTGATTATCCAATACCTTTGGCCACCCTCGTTCTTGGAATGGTAGAAACCATCACCTATATTGGCTGATATGGGGCCACCCCCAAAAGACTTAAAATTTGTAGGGGTTTGGCCCCTTGGGGCCCAAGGGCCATAGGGGTAGTTCACCCACCCCTAGACCAGCTGTAGGGGATGGTTGAAACTCACCCCCAGGCCAAGTGTCATTTTTTAATGACGTTGGGGGAAGACGTTGACAATTAATAGTAGTTTGGAAGGAATATTGACATAATCGATAGTTTAGGAGGACATTGACAGTATGATAGTAGTTTGAGGATGATATGTGTACTTTTTACTATTTAAAGCTTAGTATCATGTATATAAAAGTTATTTATATCATAAATTCAATTTCGAAACCACATCTCCACTCAATTTGATTAGGTTTTTTTTAAAAAAAAAAAAAAATCAATCAAAAAAGGGGAGGGGCAACATGGTGGTTTATTCTAATTATGACAGAAATTTCTTACAAACTGGTTTGTAGGAAATTCCTACAAACCGGCTTCTAAAAGTGACATGTGTCTCTAGCATGTGAGAAGTACTTACTTTTTTTAATAGCATGTGCTTATCATATGATTTTTTAATTGCATTAATAAGAAAACATGTGCTTCTCACATGCTTAAAGGACACATATCACTTTTAGAGACCGGACTAGTTTGTAGAAAATTTCTGTCATTCTAATTAAGCATAAAAAATTTCATTGTGATATTCGAACCCATGCTTTAGTGTGTACTTGACCACTTTGAAGATTTTTTTAGAACCGCTAAACCACAGCCTTAGATGTAGATGGTAGTGTGGTTAGTTTGAATGACATGATTTGAAGTAGGAATAATTGCAAAATTAATCAATGTGATTGGCCTAAATTACAAATTGTTCCTTGTGGTATCAAAATGAATTTAAAGATCCTTGTAATATGCCAAAAAACTTATTTAGTCCTTGAAGTCAAATTCTGTTAAAACATTTGACGAATTCCGTTATGTGCCACGTCAACACCAATAAAATGACGACACGTGTCACTGTTAATAAAAATATATATATATAATTTTTTTTAAAAAAAAAAGGGGGGGGGAATGGGGGTGGCTTACGGGCCACCCTTGAGTAGGCTGGGGTGGCCCAAACCACGAGCCACCTGCCACCATCCCAGTCTCCTCTAAGGGTGATTGCTGGTAGCCACCCATTTTTTCCTTTTTTTATTTTTATTTTTATTTTATTATAAGAAAAGTTAATTTTATAGTTTTATATTTTTTATTTAGAATGACACGTGGCGTGTAACAGATCCGTCAAAATATTTTAACAGAATTTAACTTAAATGACTAAATTATTTGTTGACATACCACATGGACCTTTAAATCCATTTTGAATTCTTGATAGCATAGAAAATAATTTGTAATTTAGGCTAATCACATAGACTGATTTTACAATTATCCTTAATTTTATAAACATCTTTGATTTGCTCATGAAAAACCTAGATAAAAAATATACATAAACACATAAATGGTTATACACGTCAAAGCTCTCCAACCCTCAAGTTGCAATCAAGCAAGAAATATTCCCATTTGAATTCTTAATAGAGCTATCCTGACATTCTAAAAGTGACACGGATATAAGCAACAAACCAAATAGAGCTTCATTTGTTAAAATTTTTGTGGTCTTTTATTATTTTTTTCTCAAAATAAAAGTATTAACAAATAATTTAAATACAAAATACTTTTAAAAATACAAAAAACATCTTCTACTTTTATGTCACATAAGAACATTTATTTCAAAAAAGAAAAAAACAAAAACAAATAATGAACTTCCCCTCATCTCACACAATGACCAAAATGGGGACTGAGCATACCAGTCACATATTCTCTGAAATGAATTATCAGGGAATTTAGCGGATAACAATAATTCCCAGGAACATAAAAGTAGAGTAACTAAGCATGGAGTGTCAAATTCATTTCATTATTAAAGTCTCAACCAAACCTTCCAAAATTACTCCTTCTATTCCGATCTAAATGTCTTTGCTTCCCTTTTTGCAACGTCCATAAATGTATGTTTAATCCACTTCTCTCTTGGTTAAAAGTGGTTGCGCGGCCACTCTAGCAGGTCACGGATAGCTGCGTAACTATCTGTTTCTCAAGTTATTTTTTTATTTTATTTTATTTTTTCAAAATAAGCATATGAAAACTAACTTTCATGTCTAAACAATTATCTTACAATGCCGACATGAGATAATGCTAAAAATTACATTTTTATTCCACAAATTACAATTATCTCCGTGAGAGTTTCAACTTCCAACCAACCCTTAAATCAATTATTATTAAAAAAAATAATAATAATAATAATTCAAAGGTTGATTAGGACTACCACATTGGCATTGTGGGATAATTATACAATAAAAATATGGTTTATAACATTACTTAATTTTCCGAAACAAAAGGTTAAACATAAAGTTAGATAAACATGATTCTGAAAATTTACCAACATCATTGGTCTTCCGTGTACATAATATTACAACAAGAAATTTATAACTCATTACAGTGATTCTTCAAGATAAACAAGCTAAGAATAGTAGGCGAATTAAACCCACCGCACATTTAGTCACAAGACAACCAAAAAGACCCAACCATACAAGGGCTGCTATGGTTGTCTTCTGAGATGAGAGATGACAGAGAGGCGTTTGCAGATTTATGGTCCTCAAATGCTTAATGTACATAAAGAGCAACCTTTCTACCTCAAGAGGAAGACACTGTAATCTCAAGTTCAAAGATCCTTCACATCACTCGCATGTTTTGGAAAGTGTCTGGTCCTTTTTGACATCCAAACTACCATATATTCTAGTACAAATCATCTATTTAAAAGGATCTAATGTGATTTTCTCTCTCTTTCAAACAACTGCCTTCTTAAGAACATGACCAACTTATCAAGGATTGCATCATTTTCCGCCAGATACTTTTCAGCTTCATGTTTGTAACTGAATACTTTTCAGCTTCATGTTTATTTTTTTTATATTAATTAAATACTTTTGTTTTACTTTTATTTTAATTTTTTACTTTTTAATTTTTGTCATTTTATTGTTTGTTAAGTAGCATGTATTTTAAAATTATAATAATTTATCAAGTAGAACCGTAATTGCCTAATAATTTAAGAAAAAGAACAAACTTTATAAAGCATTTGCAGTAAATGTCTTTTCTTAGTTTTTTTTCTTTTATCAAATTTTGTCAATAACAAACTTTAAAGTATCGTGCTCTTATAATGGATATTAAGCGCAGATCTAGGGGTATTTAACCGGTTGCGATTGTGGTTATTGAACAATAAGCACAACCGCAACCGCAATCGCGACCAGGGTCCTTGGTTATTTGATTTTTAGTAATTGCAACTGCAACCGGTTTTTAAATCGGTAAACGGTTTTGATGTTATGGATCACAAAAAAAATATATATATTTTTAATCACTTTTTATCAAAAATTTATTTTTGAAATAAAAGAGTAAAAAAAATTTGTTATTATTCAATGTGGAATAAGTTTATATATATTTTTTTATTTCTTTCTTTTCTCTCTCTTTTTTTTTTTCTCCTCTCTCTCTCAACATGCAGCAGGGAGCAAAGAGCTACCTGCTTGCTCCCTGCAACAGGGAGCTCTCATTGAGAGAGAGAGAGAAAAAAAGCAAAAATATCAAGAGATGAGTTTGAGAAACATTGGGGGCTCTTTTTATCCAAATAAACTGCCTAAGTTCCAAGTGAATTTTACCTAAAAATAGCATTTCTAGTACATGTAAGAATTACTTCAGTAGTCTCTTAGAATTAAAAGTACGGTTAATTATCTCAATAATATCATATGTTCCATTGCAAATATTTTCATTTAAACTAAAAATTGCTAATATTGAGGCTTGACCATGTGATATGAACCCGCAAAAAAGAGAAATCCGTTGAACCCACAATCAATTTGAAAACTCACCCAAGAAAGCCAAAACTCAAGTCTATGGATTGAGAATTTAGACCCGTGAAGAACACGTTTCAAGAACCTAGATTATATTAAAATCTAGACCCGTTGAAATCCCGTCTCAAGAACCCAAATTACGAGGAAGAACGCCACAAAGGTTTGATTTACCTTGATAAGTTCAAAAGTTCAATCAAGAACAAAGAGAGTAAACTCAACTCACAATTAAAATTCAAAATAATGTCTGTCTCCTTATGTGGTGGCTATGAGATGTTTAAATACTCTCTACAAAAATAACCCTAGGCCAAAATAAGGCCCCTTTCCCAAAATACCCTCAAGTGGAATAATTAAAATTCTTTTGAAACCCTAATTAATAAAACATAAAAAATATATGGGCCAAACATCCTCAAGCCTATTTATTCTAAACTAATAAAATAAAGCCTTTAACCAAATTGAAAGCCTTCAATAACAATAGGCCCTATTTTTAAGTGAAGTCTTCCACAGCTTGGATCAAGTGGATCAAGACTGGTTCTCCTTCTTTCAAGCCTATCTTGAGTGTTGGGCTCTTGCTAGCTTCATCCCAAGTGGATTGCATTAATCCTTGCATTGCTTCCCTGATCTTCTTGGCTCTTGGTCTTGTAATTAGCCCATCTGGAACTTGCAAAGGATCTTTAAGAGTAGGCCCACCTTGGTTCCCATCACCATGCCACTATTGAAAACTTTGTTATAATAGAAAGCCTTATATCTTGAAATTAAATTGTTTGGCTGATGATGGAATACTTGGACTTTCCAATGGACATTATGCACTTGTTACACTCCAACCCCTTGAAGGGCTAAGCAAGGACACCTTGACGCTATTTTGGACACCTAGTACTCGGCATTAGAAAAGGCCGCGGGGCTTCTTTGAAGATTGTTGTATGCTGGCCCTCCGCGGGAGAGGAGCCGGCGACGAGCATGGATAATGCAAGAACTTACAACATGAATTTGGCTAAGCATGTGAAGGGAGCTAGAGGGACTCCAAAGAAGCCCAGCAAGCCTATAGAAACTTACATATTTGCAATGTTTAATGAAAATAAAAAGAAACCGGAGCTAGAGAAACATTGAGGCCTCTCTTTTTTTCCGGATAAGAGGCCTAAATACTCAAGTGCTTTCAATTGAGAATAGCACGTCTAGCTAGTGCATAATGCACTTTGGAATAAGGCCACCTTTGGTGTACGTGGAATAAGGACACCTTTGTAGTTCCTTTTTTTAAAAAAAAAAAAAAAAGAAAAATTAATTACCATTGTAGTTCCTTTGCATGGTGAGGGATGCATATGTTAATGTATCCATGCATAAAATTAAATGCATCCATAGGTCGGCAAAAGAGTCTTTAAAAAATAGTTTTCTTTTATGTTTGCACATGCATGTAAAGCATGTAAGTCCAGCTGAAATTAGGAAATTCTATTTTACTGTAATCTTCAATTTGTGAAGAAGTAGAATAAACTTTTTAAGCCCCCCCCCCCCCCCAAAAAAAAAAATCCCTTAACACCTAATTGCCCAAAAAATAAAATTAAAAATTAAAAAAGCAGGAGAATATAAAGGGCCGGGCTGTGTGAAAGAAAATGAAAGAAGGCAGTAATAGGTTTAAATGAAAGGTGAAGGGCCTTGTGAAAAATAGGAGAATGCGATATGCCATGTTACTGGGCTTCGAAGAAAAAAAGAAGAAGATAAAAGTTAATATATATATATATAACAAAGGTTAATCCAATAGTAAATTAGCACAATAGAATAGTGGTCGGATATTCAAGTACTTCCAAACCTCGCAACGTCGGTCGTATATATGGTTAGCATAAAACAGCAAAAAAATCATTGAGAATAGAGTTAAAATTGGAAAAGTTGTCCCATTTGCTATGCACTTGCACGAGTACTGAGTACATTACCTCGTAGAGAGGCAAGTAAAAAGATTTTTTTAATTTGGATGACAAAAAAAATAAAGAAGAAAGGAAGAAATACATCAATCACATATTTACGGGATAAGTAATGTTAAATATCATTTTTGTATCATTTTTGTGTCTTTTTAAAAATGATATGACTTTTAAAATTAGTAATTTTAAAAGTCACATTATTTTTAAAATGATACAAGAATAACATTTAGGATTACTCTTTCGGGATTCAGAGTGACAGCCTACGTCATAACTACATCCACTAGTAAAAATGATTAGTATAAATCAATTAATAAAAGAGTAATTCTGATGGAAATATGGAACAGAATTGATAATATCCTATGTTCTATTGCAAATATTTTCATTTAAACTAATTAAAAATTGATAATATTGAGGCTTGACCATGCCACTTTTGAAAACTTTGTTATAATAGGAAACCCTTATATCTTAAAATTAAATTGTTAGGCCGATGATAAAATACATGGACGTTCCTGAGGAAGGGCTAAGCAAGGACAACGGGTAGGAAAAATGAAGGTTTGGGCTCTAAAAGGGTTTGGTATTACTCATATTTTATAGGAGATCTTTACCTATAAATATGATTATTATGTTTTAGTGTGTTGGCAATTTCTTCGGTCAAAACATAGTTTTTGTGTTGTAATATTAGGTTTGATTTTTTTTTTTTTGGAGGGGGGGGCGGCGGGGGTGGGAGATTTTTTTTTCTTTTCTTTTTTTTGGATAATTTCACTTGTCTCCTGAATTGTCATCATTTTTGCAATGCCCCTTCAAAGTTCAAAACCTCTCAATTTAGTGTATTGAACTTTCATTTTTTTTTTTTTAATTTCACTCTCCGTTAGAATATCCTGATAAATTATTTCAAAATTTTCAAAATTCCTTATATATATTGTTGGGTACAGTTTATGACGAACACCTGTAAAAAATGAACACGTAAGCAAAGAGCTTGCCGGGAGGTGCCGGCGGGGGATAGCTCCGATGCTTAAGTTAGTGAGCTTATATGATGGTCTGATAATGGACTGTAATTTGATAGCTTATACTTGATAGTCAAAAGATTTCAACCTCTTACCTTGATCCTTCTAGCTTTATTTATACTTTCTTCAATACCGTGGTTCTCGGGCACTCCGGGGTCGTGCTCTTGGACTTCGTGGTCCCGATCGTGTCTATTTTGCATGACCACACGTAGTGATATCAGCCCGTGATTCTCGGGTTCGTGGTTGATTGGTCCTCATTTTCAGAAGTTGTGGCCTCTGTTGCTGTTAGTAACGAAACCGTTTCTTGGCTTTTGTTATGGGCTTGCTGTCGGGTATGGGCTTCTTGATCTGGGCCTTGCTGCATGATTGGGATTTGGGCCTTTTGGTCCAAATTCCCTAACAGTTACCCCCCATTCCCCTAACCCGAGCCCTCAGCTCGGGTTATGGGGAATTATCTCACCGAGGGCTGATCGAAGCTCGGGCTGTGTAGGCTGTCAGTTAGCTTTGGTGTATCGGTTCCTTAGGGAGGGGCACGTGGCGTCTTGCTTGTGGTGTCTTTTAGGTGGCACGTTTTTTGACGAACTATCCTTTCGTGTACTGGCTGTACCGCCTGAAGATCGTCCCTTGATATTCTTGGCTACACGTGGCGCTTCAGGGGCTTGGACGCATTGAATGATTTGCACATTTTTCGGTGTGGGCCTTCCTTTTATTCTTCGTCTTCTTCCTCTACTCTGGTTCTGGTGTTTACCTCAACTAATTAGACTGACATTTTCTTTCTTCGCTTTTGCTTCTGTTCTGCTGGCTCGGTATCATCTTCACGATTTCCCTTCGTGGTATTTCCTTAGAATTGTCTTTTTTAGGGTTTCGGTTGACAGGGTATTACCCCTAGAGTGCTTCGTTGATCCTGAGGGTCCCCTTTTTCCTCTTTTAGGGCCTACACTTCGTTTGATTGAGCCTGCTGTTTCCCATCTTCGTTTAAGCGTTGCTCATTTGCTTGTACGTCAGCGCTGTTCACGTATTCCTTCTCTCCTTATCCCTAGCGTCTTATACATTATGGGTTTAATTCCCGTTCCTTCCGATTCGGACGGATCTGATAGCGGCTCCGATAACCTTCAATCGCCGATTAACTTCGCGGTTGCCCACATTCAGAGATGGAGGTCTATTCTTTCGCCGAAGGATGAGTCCAGGCTTCGTAGATATTATGGGATTCCTGCTTCTGTATTTATTCGTTTTCCCGAGCCCGGGGAAGGCTGTGTGATTAACGAGAAGACTCGGGAAGTTTGCTTGTACGAACATTTTCTGAGAGTCGGCTTTCGATTTCCTTTGCCTTCCATAGTGCGGAGGCTTCTTTGCTATTTTAGTTTATCTCCTGCCCAAATTAAACCCAATGGTTGGAGGAATTTGTTGGGTTGTTGCATTCTTTGGCCGTACGTTTTTGGGGACGGAGTGGCTCTTTCCATCGCGGAGTTCCTCAACATTTATCAGCCCGTCAGGTATGGTAACTGGATGTGGACCTTCCAGTCTAGGGATAATAAAATTATCCATCTGTCTTCTACTTATTCTAATAATAAGAGCTGGGAGAATCGTTTGTTCATGGTTTCTGGTGGATGGGATACCGTCTCTGGTGGTGGTGAGGATTCTGCCTCTCATAGTTCCATTCCCTGCGCCTGGAAATCTCCTGTCAACAACTGTAAGCCTTCTTTAACCCAGGTTTTTACAAAACCCTTCTGTTACTCTTATTCTACGTTTTTTTTTTTTTGACGACCTCGGTTTTGTTTTCAGGGCAAGACATTCCTCCGCTGAGTCCCGAGCAACAACGTCGGGTGGATTGGATCTTGGACTTTGCAACCGATAAGTCTGATCTGGCTCAAGACATTCGAGACTTTGATCTCTTGGTCACTCGTGGTCGTATCCGGAAACATTTGGGATTCCAAGTGGTTGGGAGCTGGGATCCTAAGAAGAAGGCAGATTCCGGAAAAAGGAAAATTCCTGAGGAGTTTCCGAGGGAGATGTTCCCTAAAGGGAAGAGAGTTCCTGAGAGGATGAAGATATCCGAGAGGGAGCTTAATGGTAAAAAGAGATCTCCCGAGAAGAGGAAACTCCCTGAAAGAAAAATACCTGAGAAGAAAATATCCCCGGGGAAGAAAACTTTTGGAAAGGGGGTTCCCATGAAGGCGGTTTCCAGGAAAGCAGTTCCTGAAATAGAACAGCCTGTTACTACGCCGGTTGCTCGACGGGAGCCTAGCAACTTGGAGCCACCTTCTCCTGAAGCTCGGACAAAGTTGGCTGTGGACAAGGGGAAAGGCAAAGTGGCTGCGAAAATGCTTCGTCCAGAAAAAGAAGAGGCGGTCCCAAAACTGATGTCGTCAGCTATGCGTTCATCCTCTCTTGTAACTCCTCCCCCTAAAAAGGTGAAGCCTACTACGGATGAAACTGTTGGGGCCAGTAATTTTCAAGATATTATCATGCTCCAGCCTGGGGCTCCATCTAAAGTATTACCCCCCAAGTCTAACTCCGAGACCCTGGAAACTGGGGGAGAAAAAAGATCTCGGGACGAAGGAAGTCCTGATGCTGTTCCTGAGAAAAGGCGACGGGTAGATCACGCTCGGTATTTTGACGAAATACTTGGTCGCCATTTCGCCTCCCATTCTTTGCCCGATTTGGGGGATGTGAACATTGCTCCTACCGGTCCTTCCCTTGTTGCTCCTACAAATGATAAATTGTCGAGCTCTTCTGCAATCAATGGGGAGATTCCTTCAGCTGTGGGGGCGTCTGCTCAGGTGATGTCTTCTCCCCTTGAGGAAGAGGTGTCTGCTCAGGTGCTTGGGGAGGATCAGCCTCACGAAGTTACTCCCTCGCCTGCGGTTGCAAGTGTTGAGTGTTCTACTCGGGAGACATCTGTTGGCGGCTCTGATTTTTGGGGGCCTCTTTTGTCGTCTTTGGGGGAAGGCTTGACCGAGCATCCTCTGCAGGTGCTTTCCAACATCATTCCCCAGGGCCATTCGCGGGGAGCTGGCCGTGTGTCGTCGGAGGAGTTTGTTGATCTTTTGATACATCAGAAGATTACAGTAAGTTTTGTTTACTGTGTTAGTATTTGTTATTCAGCAAGTTCATCGTCTTTACTAACTCTTGTTTTCTCAGGATGTTGTTAAAGTTGTTGGCCTCTTCTTGGAGTATCGTGACAGCTTAAGAGCCCGTCCGGATGAAGTCTCGGTTTTGAAGAAGAAGCTTCAAAATTCCGAGGATGACGTTGCTCGTCTGGTTGGCATTGTTGAAGATCAGGCTGCAGAGCTTAAAGGTTTGACTTTGGCCCAAGCTACCTTGGAGGCAAAGGCCTCTGAGTCTGAGGGGCTTCGATCTCGGATGAATGCCGCCGAGGCTAGGGTGGCTGAGTTGGAGGCCAAGATTAAAGAGCAATCCGACTCGGAGGCTCTGGCTGCCCATCGGTCAGATCTTCAAGGCAGGCTTTCTGTTGCTGAAGATCGGATTGTTGACCTGGAGGCCGAGTTATTGATCATGGGCGCCGGTCGTCAGAAGATTGTTGCCATGCATTCTGAGGTTTCTGAGGAGTTGTACCGCGTTAAGCGGGAATGTGCTGCAGCGGAGTCTCGGGCCTCACTTCTTGCCAAGGAGAAGGATGCCTTGGCCGTGTCTCTGGCTGAAGCTCGGGACCAATCTTCTGAAGATCAGGCTAGGGCGGAGAATTCTTTGGCTCTTGTCCAGACTGTTCAGCTTGAGTACAAGTTAACACGTAAGAAGCTGCGCTGTCTTCGGAAGAGGCATCATCACTACCGGGCCCTGTCACATCGTTATTTCCAGCAATTGTGCTGTATGGCTCGGGTGAGGGATGGCGCCTGGGCTTTGGGTTATTGTTGGGGATTTTCCACACTCAGGCACTTATACCTCCATCCACGCCCTGATGTTGACTTGGAGACGGTGGACCCCCGGTGTTTAACAGTCTCTGCCTCTGCTATCCAAGCGTTGATTGAGCTGGGCAGGGAAGAGATGCCCGATGCACCCGGGCTTAGTGAATTTAAAGCCATCGCACAGCCTCCCCAGGCTGCGGGGAAGATAACTCTGGTGACCCTGCCCTTCATGCTGCGGACAGCCTTGATGATGAGGCATTGGCGTCCAAGGAACAGAATCAGGCTTCGACGGACAAGGCCTCAGCCCTGGCTCTAGCTCGGATAAAGCCAGTCTTGGGGATGTTTAGTCTTGTGTAGCTTTGGGAGTTTTTGTATACCGAGTAGATTTTTTGCTTCATTCTTTATTGTAATGAATTTTTTTTTTTATCTTCATAAATCAGCTGGGGAAGATGACTCTGGTGACCCTGCTATTCCTGTTGCAGACGGCCCTGATGACTTGTTGGCCATGATGAGGCATTGGCGTCTAAGAACAGGTCAGGCTTTGACGGACAGGCATCAGCTCCTGGCTCTAGCCCGGATAAAACAGTCTTGGGGATGCTTAGTCTTGTATAGCTTTGGAAATTTTTAGTCATCGAATAGATATATATTTTTCTTGTTTTTGTTATTTCTGTTTCATTCTTTGTAGTAATGAATGAAGAAAATTTTCTTCATACATAATATTACTTTTATGTTTAACAATCTTGTGATTTTTTGATGTTTGGGTTATGGTTTCGAGATCTTTCCTCAGGGTTTTGCTCCTTAGAGTTTTATCTTCAAATTCCTTGAAATTTTGACTCTCGAAGTTTGGACTCTCGGAATCATGTGACTTTTGGACTTTGGGACTTTTGTTTTTGATCTCGTTTTTTGGAGTCTAGTCGTTGGAATTTTGGCTTTCGGATTGTGACCCTCGGTTCTCTATGTGTGAGTAGACTCTTGGAATTTTGGCTTTCGGGATTGTGACCCTCGGGTTTTCATGTGTGAGTTATTTCGGGACTGGTACCCCCAACTGAGTGGGGCAGAATATTTCTGGCCAACAGTTAAGTAGGACGTTATAGTTTGAAATATAATATTTTGGTTGTGGTGCTGAACGGTGGACTGTTCTAACTCGTCTTTGTAAGTCTGGATGAAATTGTCGCAGACTTATTCGTATGCATCTTGGACTAACTGCCGAGACCGTCTTTTGTAGGCTGGAATGACTTGTCGAGACCTATTCGTTTGTAGCCTGGAATAATAGGGGAATGGATCGTCCGAGAACCATCGTTTGTTAGCGCTGGACTAATAGCCGAGACATCTTTTGTAGTCTGCATGTGTCTGAGACCATCTTTTGTAGCCTGGCACAAGTGTCCGAGACCCTTGGTTGTAGCCTGGCATAATAGCCCGAGACCAATCTTTGTAGTTCTGACACAAGTGTCCGAGAGCCATCGGTCTGTGCCTGGACATACTGCCCCAGACCTATCTTTTGTCAGTCCTGGAACTTAATAGGGACGAATGATCGTCCGAGCCATGTTTGTAGCCTGGACATAATAGCCCGAGACCCATCTTTTTTGTAGTTCTGGCATTGTCCGAGCCCCATATTTTTCGCCTGGGACACAAGTGTCGAGACCCATGGTTTAGCCTGGACGTAATAGCCGGAGACCCTCTTTTGTATCTGGACACAAGGTCGAGACCCATCGGTTGTAGCTCTGGACATAATAGCCGAGACCTATCTTTTGTGTCTGGACACAAGTGGTCGAGACCCTTCGGTTGTGCCTGACTATAGGACGAACATCGGTTGTAGTCTGGGCATAATTAGCCCGAGACGATCTTTGTAGCCTGGACATAATAGCCCGGACCATCTTTTGTAGTCTGGAACTAGTGTCCGAGACCCATCGGTTGTAGCCTGGACATGTGTCCGAGACCCATCGTTTGTAGCCTGGACATAACAGCCCGAGACCCATCTTTTGTTCTTTTTGATAACTTGTACTTCATAAATGAATATTGGAAATTGTATGTACATAAAAGTAAATTCGTGAAATGAATTACTGGAAATATTTCTTCAGATGCTCGGCGTTCCACGGCCTTGGCAATTTCCTTCCTTCGGCTGTCTCCAGATGATATGCTCCCGCTCGGTAACTTCCGATCACTCGGTAGGGACCTTCCCATTTGGGTGCCAACTTTCCATCTGCTGCTTCTTTTGTTGCTAATGTGACTTTTCGCAGCACCCAATCTCCTATTTTGAGTTTTCTGGGCTTCACTTTTTTGTTGAAGTATTCTGCTGATTTCTGTTTGTACACTGCCGTTGTCAGCTCGGCGGCTTCTCTCTTCTCTGGTAGCAAGTCCAGGTTCAACATCAGCCCTTCATCATTGAGGCCCGGGTTGTAGTGCTCTACTCGGAAACTTGGAGAACCAACTTCCACAGGGATCACTGCCTCTGTTCCGAAAGCTAATGCAAATGGTGTCTCTTCCGTCGGGCTTCTTTTGGTGGTTCTGTAGGACCACAGTACTTCTGGCAGGTATTCCGCCCAGGCTCCCTTTTTCTTTCCCAGCTTTTTCTTCAATATCTGGAAAATTGTCTTGTTCGTTGCTTCAACCTGGCCGTTGGCCTGAGGGTGCCCCGGTGATGAAAAGTATGGGCGTATGTGGAGTCCTGCACACCAATCTTTGTAATGCTGGCAATCGAATTGCTTCCCGTTGTCAGACACGATGGCGTTCGGTAGGCCGTACCGGCATACCACAAAGTTCCACAAGAAATTGGTGATGTTCTTCGTGGTTATTGTGGCTAGAGCCATTGCCTCGGCCCATTTCGTGAAATATTCGACTGCTATCACGACGAACTTGACACCCCCCTTTCCTTGTGGTAATGGCCCGACAATGTCTACCCCCCATTTGGCGAATGGCCAAGGGGAAGAAATTGAACTTAGTTCTTCTGGGGGGTGAGTTGGTATCCGTGCGAACCTTTGGCATTCGTCGCATTTTTTTACTACTTCGAGGGATTCCTTGTGCATTTTGGGCCAGTAATACCCAGCTCGGATAGCTCTGTGAGCCACCGTTCGTCCTCCTGAATGGCTGCCACAGATCCCTTCGTGGATTTCTCTCAACACGTACTTTGCCTCTTCTTCCGATAGGCACTTGAGCAAGGGTAGAGTGTAACCCTTTTTGTAGAGTACGCCATTGATGATGGTGTACCGTGCTGCTTTTGTCCTGATTTTTTGCGCCTTTTTCTTCTCTGATGGCAGTACTCCATGTCCAAGGAATTGGATAAGGTCTGCTGCCCAGTCTGGGGCATTGTTGGTTAGCATCACGTCGTTGCCGCTGTGAATACTTGGTTCTGTCAGTACCTGTATTTCCATGCCTGATAGCTGTTGTTCATCCTCGGGTGCCGACCCCAGTCGGGCCAGCTTGTCAGCTTCTTCATTTTCTTCCCTTGGAATTTGTTTCACCAGCAGCTGGTTGGAGTGTATGCGAGCTTCCTGTACCCTGGCTAGGTATTCCTTCATCCTTTTTCCTTTTGCTTCGTAATCTCCCTGGATTTGGTGAGCTATGACTTGGGAGTCAGTTCGGATTTCCACATCTTTAGCTCCCATTTCCGACGCCAGGTTGAGTCCCGCTAGCACAGCTTCGTATTCGGCTTCGTTGTTGGTTGTTTGAAAGTCCAACTTGATGGCGAATGTTAGCTCCTTGCCTCTCGGTGTTATCATGACGATCCCGACCCCGCTCCGGCTGGCTGTTGATGATCCGTCAACATATATTACCCAGAGGTTCTTTTTTTATGCCTTGCTAGGGTCGGGGAAGTTGGTGAATTCCACCAAGAAGTCTGCGAGTGCCTGCCCTTTAATTGCGGTTCTGGGCAAGTACTCGATGTCGAATTCCCCGAGCTCGACTGCCCAATTTACTAGTCTGCCCGAGGTATCTGGCTTATACAGTGTTTTCCTCAGCGGATACTTAGTCAGTACTCGGATGGTGTGCGCCTGGAAGTAAGGTCTGAGCCGTCTTGCTGACACTACTAAGGCGAAGGCCAGCTTTTCGATTTGAGGGTATCTCTCCTCGGCTCCTCTTAGTGCTCGGCTTGTGAAATATACTGGCTTCTGGAGTCCTTTTTCTTCTCGGATCAAGACCGAGCTGACTGCTGAAGGTGAAACTGCTAAATACAGGTACAATGGCTCACCTTCTAAAGCCCGGCTTAGCAGTGGTGGAGTGACCAAGTACTGCTTTAATTGCTGGAATGCCTGATCGCAAGCCTCGGTCCATTCGAACGCTTTTCTTAGGATTTTGAAGAAAGGCAGGCATTTATCCGTGGACCTGGATATGAACCGATTCAAGGCTGCTATCCGTCCGGTGAGTTGTTGCAGTTGTTTCGTGTTTGTAGGTGGAGACATGTCCAGGACAGCCTTTACCTTCTCAGGATTGGCCTCGATCCCTCTCTGAGACACCAGGAATCCCAGGAATTTTCCCGAGGACACACCGAAGGCACATTTGGCCGGGTTGAGCTTCATGTTGTACCGCCTCAATGTGTTGAACGTCTCCTCCAGGTCCGAGACATGATCTGCTGCTTGTACGGTCTTGACCAGCATGTCGTCCACATAGACTTCTACATTTCTGCCGATCTGGTGCTTGAACATCATGTTTACTAGCCTTTGGTATGTAGCTCCCGCGTTTTTCAGACCGAAAGGCATCACCTTATAGCAGTAAAGACCCCGATCGGTGATGAATGCTGTCTTCTCGTAATCGCTCTCATGCATCTTGATTTGGTTGTAACCCGAGAAGGCATCCATGAAGCTCAGAAGTTCATGCCCCGACGTTGAGTCTACCAAGACATCTATCCTCGGGAGGGGAAAGCTATCTTTCGGACAAGCTTTGTTCAGATCAGTGAAATCTACGCACATCCGCCATTTGCCGTTTGCTTTTTTGACCAAGACCACGTTGGCCAACCAGTCTGGATAGTGCGCTTCTTTTATGAACCCAGCTTGGAGCAACTTCTCTACTTCTTCTGCAGCTGCTTGATTACGCTCGGGTGCGAAACTTCTTCGCTTTTGTTTGACGGGCTTGGAGCTCGGGTCCACATTCAATTGGTGTACAATGACCGATGGATCTATCCCGGGCATGTCTTCGTGTGTCCAAGCAAACACATCCTTGTTGTTCCGGAGGAAGTGTTGGAGCCTGTCTCGTATCTCCCGAGCCAGTTGTGAACCGACCCTAACCTTTTTATCCGGCCCGTCAATTTCAACTTCATCCAAATCCTCTGCTGGTTCTGTTTTTTGCGTTGCTTTGCCCGGGTCGTCTATTTTGACTTCTAACATCTCCCTCCTGGCTGGGTCTTTGAGGGTGATGTTGTAACAATTGCGGGCTGCCATCTGGTCGCCCCTGACTTCCCCGATCCCGTGGTCGGTTGGAAACTTCATCTTCAAGTGGTACGTTGAAGTTATGGCTCTCAGCTTATTCAGCGTCGGTCTTCCGATAATGGCATTATACGCTGAGGGTCTATCAATTACCAAGAAGTCGGCCATGACGCTGGCTTGTTTTGGTGTTGATCCTGCCGTTATCAACAAGGTTATAACGCCGATGGGTTGGACCTTTTCTCCAGCGAATCCCACAAGTGGCGTTCGGATCGGTCTCATTTTGTCTCGGCTGATCTTCATTTGGCTGAATGCTGTCCAATATAGGATATCGGCAGAACTCCCATTGTCGATGAGGATTCTTCGGACGCTACAATTCGCCACCGTCATTGTTACAACTAGTGGGTCATCGTGTGGCACCGAGAACCCCCACTCATCCTCCTCTGAAAAAGTCACTTCTTCAGATCCTCTCTTCCTGACTCTTCCTGGTTTGTTTAACGACAATATCTCCTGTGATGCCAGCCTACGGGCATATGCTTTTCTTGCCGAGATTGACTCTCCTCCTCCGGAGAATCCGCCTGAGATGGTGCGGATTTCCGTCACGGCCTCGTGGGCTCTGGGTGCTTGCCTCGGGTTATTATCCCTCGGGTTCCCGGTTGCCTCTATGATCCCTCGGGTTGTTATCCCTCGGGTTTCCCCCTCCTTTGATTATGATCTGGTGGAGGATTATTNGGTTGGAAACTTCATCTTCAAGTGGTACGTTGAAGTTATGGCTCTCAGCTTATTCAGCGTCGGTCTTCCGATAATGGCATTATACGCTGAGGGTCTGTCAATTACCAAGAAGTCGGCCATGACGCTGGCTTGTTTTGGTGTTGATCCTGCCGTTATCAACAAGGTTATAACGCCGATGGGTTGGACCTTTTCTCCAGCGAATCCCACAAGTGGCGTTCGGATCGGTCTCATTTTGTCTCGGCTGATCTTCATTTGGCTGAATGCTGTCCAATATAGGATATCGGCAGAACTCCCATTGTCGATGAGGATTCTTCGGACGCTACAATTCGCCACCGTCATTGTTACAACTAGTGGGTCATCGTGTGGCACCGAGAACCCCCACTCATCCTCCTCTGAAAAAGTCACTTCTTCAGATCCTCTCTTCCTGACTCTTCCTGGTTTGTTTAACGACAATATCTCCTGTGATGCCAGCCTACGGGCATATGCTTTTCTTGCCGAGATTGACTCTCCTCCTCCGGAGAATCCGCCTGAGATGGTGCGGATTTCCGTCACGGCCTCGTGGGCTCTGGGTGCTTGCCTCGGGTTATTATCCCTCGGGTTCCCGTTGCCTCTATGATCCCTCGGGTTGTTATCCCTCGGGTTTCCCCTCCTTTGATTATGATCTGGTGGAGGATTATTGTTCTTCTGCTGCCTCTGTTCGGCCACAAACTTCGTAAGCTTTCCATTCTTGATTAGTTTTTCAATCTCCAATCGTAGGATTATGCATTCTTCTGTGTCGTGACCATGGTCTGCATGGAAATCACAATACTTCGCTCTGCTTCTTCTGTCGGGATCGGCCCGCATTTTTTGTGGCCAACGGAGAGTAGGGTCATCTTGGATCTGCATGAGTATTTCGGATACGCTTGTGTTCAAGGGAGTCCATTTGAACTCTCTCTCGGTAATTGGGATCGGGTTCCACGTTCTTTTGGGGATTGGGTTCCAATCCCTTTTTTGGGCTTTGGGGGCCTGTTCCGATGGTTCAGGCCTGATCCCGACCCTAGCGGGTGTCGGCTTGCTTATAATCCGAGCTGGCGCTCGGTCTCCTCGGGGATCCTTTTTTTCCTTTGCTAGAGTTGGGCGCTCCGACCTGGACTCCATTAAGGCTTTGATCGTCTCTTCCCCGTTCATGAATTCTTCAGCCTTATCCATGAAGGTCTGCAACCTCGCTGGTGTTTTCCGGGCTAATTCGGCCATTAGCCCTCCATCAGGCCTTATCCCGTTCAACAGTGCGAACAGGACCACATCCTCCTTCGGGTCTTCCACACTCATCTTTTCTTTGTTGAATCGCATTAGATATTCTCTAAGCGATTCTCCACTCTTCTGCTTCACCGTCAACAAGTGGGCTGCGGACTTTCGTCTTTTTCTTCCGGCTAGGAATTGTGTGAGGAATTGCCTTCCTAGCGCGTCAAAGCTATCGATGGACTTTGGTGGAAGCTTGCCAAACCATTCCCGGGCACTGCTTTTTAAAGTGAGGAGGAACGCTCTGCAAGAGATCTCATCTGGGGTGGCGTGGAGAATGGAATGCTCTCGGAACGCCTCAATATGCTCGGCAGGATCCTCTTCTCCCGTGAATTTATCGATCCTCGGGATTTTGAACTTGTCGGGCAAAGGAAATGCTGTGATCCGGTCGGTGAATGGGAGATTTGTACTCCGCAGCAGATCTTCGACTACCGATCCTTGGTCATTCCCCTTTTGATCGATTGCTTGAGACATTTTTTCGTACTTTCTTTTCAAGTCTTCAAGCTGCGCATGGATATGATTTTCTTGGCCATGATGAGAGAAATCATGGATTTGAGATGAGTGGCCGAGATAAGGAGGCTGGTTCGGGACTTGGGGTTGCACGGGGTCATGAGGAGGAGGATAAGGTATATGGCCATTATTCAGGACTTCTTCGCCATTTTCCCCTCTCTCTCCGCCATCCTCATGACGGCTTGCTCCTTCGGGTATGACTCTCCTGGCTGGGATTTGCTGGCGCAATTCTTCATTTTGCTTAGCCAGGTTTTCCATATGTCTTGCCATTTGTTGCAGATTTTCTTCTAGGAATGCAATTCTCTCTCCTGGATCATTTGGGGGCACTCCAAGATTAGGAGGAGGCCTAGATGGTCCAGCTGCATGGCGGACTGCCTCCTACTCAGGAGGTGTGTCATGAGCAGCTGCTGATCGACGGGTGTTCACCATATTTAGATTTGTATAGTAGAAACAACACTGTGTCGTTCTCACAGACGGCGCCAAACTGTTGTACAGTTTATGACGAACACCTGTAAAAAATGAACACGTAAGCAAAGAGCTTGCCGGGAGGTGCCGCGGGGGATAGCTCCGATGCTTAAGTTAGTGAGCTTATATGATGGTCTGATAATGGACTGTAATTTGATAGCTTATACTTGATAGTCAAAAGATTTCAACCTCTTACCTTGATCTACCTTTACTTTATACTTTCTCAATACCGTGGTTCTCGGGCACTCCGGGGTCGTGCTCTTGGACTTCGTGGTCCCGATCGTGTCTATTTTGCATGACCACACGTAGTGATATCAGCCCGTGATTCTCGGGTTCGTGTTGATTGGTCCTCATTTTCAGGAGTTGTGGCCTCTGTTGCTGTTAGTAACGAAACCGTTCTCTGGCTTTTGTTATGGGCTTGCTGTCGGGTATGGGCTTCTTGATCTGGGCCTTGCTGCATGATTGGGATTTGGGCCTTTTGGTCCAAATTCCCTAACTTATATATATATATATATATATATTATATAATACTATATATATATATATATATATATATATATATATTTATATATATATATATATATATATATATATATATATATAATTTTTTTTCAAAGATTTAAGTGTAGTTATTTTTACAAATTTCGTTAAATTCTGATTAATGCTTATATCCGTGCAATTTTTTTTTTCTAAAAAAAAAGGTATTGAAAATTTTGGCATCTCTCTGTTAAGATTTAACTGAAAATTCTAATGGATGGGATGAATTGAAAGAAATTGGAAATTTGATACATTAAATTAATCAGAGGTTTTGAACTTTGAAAGAACATTACAAAATGGATGACAATTCATTGAATAAATGAAGTTATCCTTTAAAAAAAAAAAGTAGAAGTCGTGATATTTTATTTTTTGAGGGGGGGGGGGAGTTAGGAGAGTTGTTAGGAAACATGGCCCCATTTTTTGTAGGGGGGGGGGAGTTAGGAGAGTTGTTAGGAAACATGGCCCCATCGATCGGACCCTGCCTCCATTAACGCTAAAATTCCATACTTTTACATTTTCTTGGTTTTTCTTTTGACTATTTCAAAATCAAATCTCCCAATTTTCACAAAGAAATGAATTAAAGTGCCCCAAATAACAAGGCACTTAATTCATGAATAGCGTTCTTCATTGGTGTGGTGACTTGACTTGCTAAGAATACTTGTAAATTGTGAGGCGCCATGTATTGTTGTCAAAGTCAATTTCAATAGATCGTGTTTCACATGTATGCAGTCATCATGGAAATTTTCCATTAATGCATGCATAGAGTGCTTGACCGGTTACAATTACCAAAAAATTCCGCTGGGTGCTTCAGTTCTTGACCCATGACTACAAGCATTTCTCTCTCTATAAAAGGGCAGCCAAGTTGTGTTGGAATGGAAGCATATTTACTTGCTTAATCTTTCTTTCTTTCTTCCTTTCTTCTCTGGTATGTTTTTCTCGATGGCTAACTCTCATTCAACTAGGGAAAACCCTTCCATAACATCCATTCTGCTACTGTTTGGGATGCTTACGGCTAGCCTACACATAGCAGGTCGAGATCTCTCTCTCTCTTCTCTCTCTCTCTCTCTCTCTCTCTCTCTATAGTAGTGAAAATAATAAACTTCTATAAAATCACTTTATAGCTATTAATTATAAATCTTATTCCACCCTCAACATCCTTGAAAAAGATCTATTATATGAGTTCATTTCATAAAAGCGTAATTAATGTTATTCTTCACCCATTCAAGTTAATATTGCTAGCTCTCTAAAAAAATTTAAAAAAACCCCACATTAAAATTTTTTTCTTTTTTAATGAATTAGTACCCTAATATCATATTTATTTTATACTAACTGACGTGACGTATTTTAAGTGACATTTCATATAACGTGAAGAGTACTAACATTACTCCTCGGAAAATTGTAAGATAAATCATAACTATATGTATTTCTAATCAAATTTTTTGTTTAGTTACATGTTCTATCCAACGTTTGTCTTTTATGCCAAATTTTAGATATGGAGATACTATATATATATTTAACATCTTATTCTATATAATATTTAACGCATGCAATATTCATGCAGCTGCCGAGATTGGTGTTTGTTATGGAATGCTTGGCAACAACTTACCACCTCCAGCTGAAGTTATAGCTCTCTATCAACAATATAACATCCAAAGAATGAGACTCTACCGCCAAAACCAAGAAGCTCAAGATGCCCTCAGAGGCACCAACATTGAGCTCATGCTGGGCGTCCCTGACGAAGAGCTTCAATACATTGCTTCAGCGCAGGCCAACGCAGATGACTGGATTAGAAACAATGTACAAAACTATGGCAACGTCAATTTCAAATACATAGCCGTTGGCAATGAGATAAAGCCAGAAGGTCCATACGCACAATTTCTTTTCCCCGCCATGCAAAACATCCAGACTGCAATCTCTGCCGCCGGCCTTGGGAACAAAATCAAAATTTCGACTCCCATATTCGGCGCCGCTCTTACAAAGGAATCCTACCCTCCATCAAAAGGCTCGTTTACATCTGAGTACCGGCAACTTCTTGATCCCATCATCAGCTTCTTAGTGAACAACAACTCCCCATTGCTCGTTAACATGTACCCGTATTTTAGTTACGTCGGTGACACTGTTAACATTCATCTTGATTATGCTCTTTTCACTTCTCCAGCGGTTGTCGTCCAGGATCCGGACAACCAGTTGGAGTACCAGAACCTTTTCGACGCCATGTTAGATACCTACTACTCGGCATTAGAAAAGGCCGGTGGGGGGTCTTTGGAGATCGTTGTGTCGGAGACAGGTTGGCCCTCTGCAGGACAGGAGCCAGCGACAAGTATGGATAATGCAAGAACTTACAACACGAAATTGGCAGAGCATGTGAAAGGAGCTAGAGGGACTCCAAAGAAGCCTGGCAAGCCTATAGAAACTTACGTATTTGCAATGTTTGATGAAAATGAGAAGGAACCGGAGCTAGAGAAACATTGGGGCCTCTTTTCTCCAGATAAGACACCTAAATACTCAATTGATTTCAATTGAGAATAGCAAGTCTAGAGTGCATGCACTTTGGAATAAGGCCACCTTTGGTGTGGAATAAGGCCACCTTTGTAGTTCCTTTGCATGATCGATGCATATGTTAATGTATCCATGCAGAAATTATGAAATTCTATTATACTGTAATCTTCAATTTGTTAAGAAGTAAAATAAACTTTTTAAGCCCAAGATGGCCAATACAATATATTGAAATGTTGACTCAAGAAAAGCCCAAACCACATTTAATGAGGAACCAACAATAGATTTAGCATCATAAGTACTTTTATAATCTATCCACTTAATGTGTGTGGGACTAGGGTATTAGATATATGCTTTCTTTATGTAGAAATATGTAATGAAATATATAATATGAAAGATAGAGAGCAGTAGCATAGAGAGAATGAGACTGATAAAGACCATTAAGGTTACATTATTAGGTTGATATATGATAAAATACATGAACATTACAACGGACATTATGCACTTGGTACACTCCAACCTTTAGAGAAAAGGCTAAGCAAGGAACGGGTAAGAGGAATGGAGGTCTGGGCTCTAAAGGGGTTTGGTGTTACTCATATGTTACAGGAGATGCTTACTTATAAATTTGATTATTAGGTTTTAGTGTGTTCACAATTTTTCGGTCAAAATATGGTTTATGCGTTGTAATGTTTATGTTTGAGTTAAGCATTGAGTTGGTATAAATTAAAGCCGATTAAAGACATGAAAAATTTAAGTTTCTGATCGTTGTCCAACAAAGACTTAGTCAGAATAAAACGATCGTAACTTTTGATTCCGACATAAGATGAAGGTAAGCTTGATGGCATTGTTTAATTCTTATGTGTAATGTCCAAGATTTTGGTAAGGAGGGCCAAGATTTGTTTGGGGGGGGGGAGGGGGGGAGGGTAGGGGCCCCATCGGTCCCTATCTCCATTAACACTTATAAAATTCCTTTTGACCAAACACCCCCCCACCCGGGCGGGGAAAAAAAATGAAGCATGGTTCCCAAGCACTCAATTTCAATAGGGTTCTTGATTGCTGTGGTGACTTTTTTCTTTTTTTCCTATTCAAATTAGGAAAAGGGGGCCGGGACTACAAAATTGGTGTGGTGACTTGACTTTCGTAGATTACTTTTTAATTGGCCAGCTAAATGTTGAGGCAGGAATGCCAAGTCAATTTCAATAGAGAGTGCTTGACACGTTAGAGTCATTCAAATATCTTAATGCATAGAGTGCTAATTAACTTGAGTTCTTGACCAGTATAAGCATTTATCTCTCTATAAAAGGGCAGCCAAGTAGTGTTGCAAGCAAATATCTCGATGAATATTGGATTACAGACGACGTTGAGTTGTTGGCCTACGATTTCTGCTTGGATTTGTGGCTAACAGGGAATCTTAAAGGTCTGAATATTGAGTTTCTTGAGTATGATGAGCCCAGACTTCCTGTTTTCTTCAATTTGGAGAATCAAAGATTCTGCATTATACAACGTACACTTGTTCGTGATCCATATGGTCGTCGTGTTCCATCTGGTTATCTTCAGTGCATCCTATTTGATGTCTCTCCTATGCACGAGAAGAAGAATTTGCGTATATCCATTGTTTCCACCATCAACTATAAAACTCCGGGCCTCACTTCCATCAGGAATGGCTTTTTAATGTAAGTTTATTTGCCTTTTTGTGCACATTAATTCTCAATATTCCAGTAATCTTCCATAACATTTTAGCCTGGAATTTTGGTTTTTATTTTGGGTACTTTTATAATAACCAAACCAAACGGATGGAAGTAAAATTTTGTCCGGCCGGTGATCTAATATTTACTCTTTTTATATCCAATTGGCTTATAGATTTAATATTTACTCCAGGCCTCACTAGTCACTTCCATCATGAAGGTCCATGATGGAAAATAAGTCGGAAAGAACTTTCACATGATTTGTCTTGATAAACAAATTAATGATGGATAGTTGGACATGTAAAGAAAGTTTCAATATAAGTTCTTTCAAACCATTCACTGCCAATCATTTTTTCACGGATTTTTTTTTTTTACACAAAGTATCGAGTTAATAGGACAACACCAAACTCCTAGAAAAATAGTAATAAAGAAGGTGACAAAAAAAAAAAAAAAGGAAAAAAGATTTTAGTAATTAAAACGATTCATGCTTAAAGAAATTTGCTGACGAACACCTCTATTCTCGTTGGTAGCAATGGATTCACCATCGAAAGAAGACCAAAAAGAAAGCCCATCCACATATCCTGTGCGTTGCTTTGGTGTGCTTAAGGACCTTTCTTAAACCATAACTTCACGTGGTTGAAAATTGTTTAATATTTTCCTTTTTAAAAAAATGGGTATTTTAGGAATTTTTGTAAAATTTAATGGAAAATTCTAATAGATGTGAATTTTTTTTTTTAAAAAAATAAATATAAGTTTAATAACCTAAATTGAGAGTTTTTAAACTTTAAAATAATCATTTCAAAATGCGCAAAAATTCATTAGAGTTTTATGAAGTTTCCTCAAATATTTCAAAAGTTGGCTAACATCTATTAACATTTGCATGCCACTTTAAAAAATATATCTCCAGGTTGACAACGTTTGATAATGTTTTTTTAAGTAACATAAACATTAACAAACAATTGTAAGCATAAAACATTTAAAATTATTTTCACCATGTCAAATTAGATTACTTTTTCAACGAAAAAGCAAATAATTACTTGTAAAATGTTTTACGAAACGAAACACAGTTTGAAATCACAACAAAAATAAAAATTAAAAAAAAAAAAAAGTCATACCTATACTAAATATTCACTTTATTACCCTTCAGCAATTTGAAAAAATATAATTTGATGGTCTTGCTTTGTTTTCAAGGACTGTTGTTGGACTATTAATTTAGGTAATTAAGGTCGTTCTTGAAATGGAATTATTATTTTTATAAAATAGTTATTTTTTTATATGGTAAAAACTTATTTTAAGGAATAATTATTATGTTGAAATATTTATTTTCTTATGAAGACGACTAATTATTCTTTTCATATAAGGAATCGACAATATTTATCTTAAAATAAAATTAAAAAAAATTAATTAATTAAAAACTGAAATTGATTCACCAGTAGTACCATCTCGTCCTTCTGTACGTCCTCATCAGTATCAACATTTGGGCTAGTACACATTTTTGTCATGCTCGGTTTCCAATAAAAAGGAAATAAACACACTAGATTAATCTTCTTCAAAGCTCAATACATGGAATGGGCCTTCTTTATATAGAACCAACCAACTAACATAGTTAATCCTGTTGGGCTCAATAACCATCTAACAAAACCCAATTATTCTATGGATCTTACCAACCAATATGTGGATCCTACCAACTATTACATTATGGATCCTATTAGACCAACATTGCGAGGCGACTCAACCTTTAGACGGATTAGGCTGCTTAAATCTTCTAATTAATAAATATTAAATAAAAAAAAAATATTTAAGGCTTTAATTATAGTTAATATTTTTTAATTAAAGCTTCAAATTATGGTAAAATAAAAATAAGTAATTAATAGTAGCTTTTGTCTACACGAAATTAATTAATAATTATAGTAAATAAGTAATTATAGTCAATATTTTCTAATTATGACCCCAAATTATGATAAAATTGATAGCAGTAAATAAGGAAATCAAATAATAACTTCTATCCACACATAAAAATATAGCATTTATGATTGGAATCCAACGATTGGTATCCAGCGTTCAAAATAAAAAAAAAAAAAAATTAAATATTAAGAATATGAAAAGTCTCTAAATATTTTATTCAATGACGCTCTTTTTATTAAGCTTCCATTTTTCTCTCTATTTCTCTATTCAAATCTTATTCAAATTCAAATTATTTTTCTATCATCCAATTTCATTATTTTTCAATAACGTTTAAGTACTTAAAATCATTCCATAATGATAAAAAAAAAAAAAAAGATTAGTTACCAAAATCTCAATAATCAATCTCTTGATTTTAATAAATATTTTTACACTAATTTATATTTCCTAGTACAGGTTGAAAGTGTTAAATAATCATATCATAAAGATTAAAGTGAATTCAAAATAGTTTCTGACCAATTAGGCTTTACTGTTCTACTCTTAAAATTTACTTTATATATTATAATCATAATATAATTTTTTTATCAATTGAAAATGAAATGGTAAAAAAAACTTGAATAGAAAAACTTTAATAACAAATTTTGTATCTTAAAAAGCAAGAAAAATAATCTTTAAATAAAAATATAGTATTTAATTAATATTAAATATTAATTAACAGCGAAGTTTTATTTATGCTCATTGCGATACGCCGCTCACAAGTCACTTTCACTAGCACTATTCTTTCCTCATTAATTGTGACAGGAACCATTCTCGGGGATGACTTTTGCAACGACAACATTTTTTTCTTTGCTGAATTATATATTTTTTTTTTTCTGAGGAATTAAATTACTTTGTTAATACCCTAGGAACCTTTTAGTTCATGTTAATACCACATTAAACTAATTATAAATCAGGTAAATCAGATCGAGTTATTTTACATTTTTTCCTTATTTTTTCACATTCTCTTTTAACTCGGAAAAGAACTTTCACATGATTTGTCTTGATAGAAAGTTTCAAAATAAGTTCTTTCAAACCAGCAAACCGTTCACTGCAAATTATTTTCATTTTTTACACAATTTATCGAGTTAATAGGACAACACCAAACTCCTAGAAAATAGTAATAAAGAAAGGAAAAAAAAGTAAAAAAGATTTTAGTAATTAACGATTCATGCTTAAAGATATCTGCTAAGGAACACCTCTCTTCTCACTGGTACGTAGCAATGGATTCACCGTCAAAAGAAGACCAAAAAGAAAGCCCATCCAAATATCCTGTTCGTTGCTTTGGTGTGCTCAAGGACCTTTCTTTTGCCTTGGTAGATTCTGTTGCACTCATGTAAGTTCGAAAAATGGGAGAATTTGGCATCAAACTATCATTACCAGCTGAATTCTGCTTCATATGACAGAAAGATCTCCTTGGGAATGACCACTTTGAATCCAGTAGTGTTTCTAGTGAATCTTGTTTTCGTTCATTTCTTGGATTAACTTGTGTTCTTCCATGCCTTTCACCCTGCACTGAGACTGCTGCAGGTTCAAAATCTTCTTTCTTGAGCAACTGTTCTAGCCTGCAGCTCCTTCTTCCAAATTCCTTGTCGTCCTCTGATTCTTCCAGCACTCGAGCATTTTTCCTCTCCTAAGAAACATATGCATGTCACAAAACGTGGATATGAGAAAGAGGAAACTCGATGTTTTTTTCTATTTTAGAATGACAATAAAGGTTTTAACTCAAGATTTCAGCTCATATACTGTATTAAATCACCAATTGTCTTAAAAATTAAATTGATAGGAAAAAGTGAATTTAGTTACTTACCCTGTGTGAAAATGAATATTTCTTCATGCGCTCTCTTTTGATAATAGCCTCTTGCTTTCTAAACCATATGGCTTCCATATCTTCCTTCAAAAGTGTGCTGCGGTCCCAACTTCTCTGGTTGTTGCATTCAAGCTGCCAAAGGCGAAATCTTGAGTAAACCAAAACACTCTCAAAACATTCAAAACTATTTTTACTTTTATGTCAAATCAGAACATTTTTTCCTCTAAAAAGTTCTATCAAACGAACCATAATTTTGGGATCATCTTTGCACTACATTTTCCCTTGGTTCTCAGGGAGGTTCATTGAAAAACAATGACATAACAGAGGCAGTAGGTTTCTTCCTGGTTTATCAGAACTCATTCTTCCAGGAGTTTCTTCTGAAAACACCTTAAAAGGAAATATAAAACTTAAATTTGAATCATCTCACTACCTTTGTTTCCTTTTCATCCAACTCCTTTTTCGTATCACAATCTTTGCGGCTTGCAGCTGCAGTAGGGCTGCTCCGTTCCTGGACCTCTGCCTGTCTTTTTGCAGTGTGTGGCAAACACTTTAATGTGACTGCTTGGCATCTCACGGCTCGCCCACGAGCTATGGCTTGAAGTCTCACAAGTCCCTTCAATGCTCTCAATGCTTTCCTCGCCTGTTGCACTCCCATTTGAAAATTCCAATTAGACATGATGAGCAATTTCTTTTTCAGAATTTTGGTAAAAATATCGTTCTTTCAATCAGAATTTTGGTAAAAATATATGAAATTTCAAAGAATAAAGTAAAATATTGGCTGCTAAAAGTTTTTTTTTATTATTAATTTCAAAAAATTGGATGATGAGGCAGGAAAGCTTCACATGACTTATTATTGATAAGAAAACTCTGTTTCTTAAGGTCTCTGATTGTTTAAATCTTCAAATTGGTGTCAGATTCTAAATATACTGTGGAAGGCTTTCATCATCTTCAAGAAGCATTTGAACACGTTGAAGTACTCGGAAATCTTTATAGTTGAATGACTTCAGATTCTCACTAGAGTTCACCAAGCTATCCACTCAAAATATCAGTTAAAAGTGATTTTCAGAAAAGTAAACAAGACCAATTTGAAAGTGTTAGAATATAAATTAAATAATTAAATTCATCTCTTCCTATAAAATTAAGCTTTTAAGATAAGTGGTGATTTAATTTAAGGTAAAAGAATATTTTCAAAAGCTGGACATTCAACCACACTGAGACTGAAAACCATTACAATTGAGAACCAGAAATCATTCCAGGAGCCATAAGAAGGTAGTTTTTTTTTCAAAAGTGTATCCAAACTACCCTAATAACAAAGTCTTACTTGCAATCTTGCATTTCCAGAGCAACAACAAATATAATGAAATTCTAAATAAAATTATATGCAGAAGTTACTTGAGGAGAAAGATAAGCAAAGATTTCAAGGAACTCACGAGATGTGCTCGGTAAGCGCTTTGAATCTTAATGGCAGCCAAATTTCTAGCTCGCTTTGTGGAACGCTTGCAAGAATGAGAAGCGCTGGTGAGCCGGACAACCTCGGCTGCAGCATGGGCAGCAGCCACTGCAACCTCGGCTGCAGCTGCTGTTGCAATGGCAACAGTCAAAGCATGCTTTCTCTGCTCTTCCGTTGCCTCCCTCAGTGTTTTCTGTGGTGCTATGAGTGCAGGGTACTGCTTACATTTAAACTTTTCAAAAGACCATCTCAACTTCTTCCATTTCTGAAAATATAATGGATAGAAAGATTACCAAAAGAATTACTGGAAATTATCATTTCAAAGAGTGAAAATAGAAGGGTGTAAATCAACCTTTTCTAGTTTCGTTTTCGCCTCAGAAGTAAAGAGCCGCCCCATCCAACCAAACCAGCACTTGTTCTTTGCCATTGATTTATAAGATCGTATTGACCAAATTCAATAACATCAGTCTATATTCTTCAACAAGACCCTACATTTGCGAGGAAAAAAGGAAAACAAACAGAACCCTTTAACATTTTGTTCTACAGAAGCTTAAAAACAACCCAAGAAAATAAAAAGAAGCCTGTAGGAGAACATGATCAAACAATTTTCTAGAGAAAACACACTGGGAAACAAAACCAGTAATTCTGTTTATAACTATATTTCAGTTTGTCAAGCCCATCGAATTAAACCCATTTGGCCTGACCAAATTTGGAAGTGCAAACATTTGATAGCGTCAATGCCCACTAATATTCCTGTTTTTCAGTTGACTATGATGCATGAAATCTAAAGCTCAATCTAACCCAGGAAAAGAATCACGAAGGTCAGTGTTTTATCAAACAAATGGAATGCAACGAGAATATGAAATATCTCAAGTACAATAATTTGAATATACAGCAGCTCAGAGAATCTTACCTTTTAACACCATCAAGTATCAGCTACAGAAGAGCACCATTTATTTAACCTGAAAGGTACATAAATATAATGAAGAAAGAAAATATTAAAGCATCTGTATGCAGGATTAACTCTCTCTATGGTCTTGAAAACACATAATAACCACTGAAACTCTCTTATTGATGCATAAACCCAAGTGGGTTTTTCTATTGCTTTTGCTTAGTCTTTGTTTTCAAGACCAAGTGATATATATATATATGCTCAGGAAATGAGAATGGAAAGGCAAAACTATTACTCTTTGGAGTAAGGTGTGAGGTGTAAGGTGGCTTTATGCAGATACTTTGTGAATTGTGATGGTTGGTGCATTGGGATTTAAGAGCAATTCTGTTCAACACCATGAGGGTCCCCTATGCCTCCCATTCTCCAACCAAGCCCAAAAAAGAAAAAAAAAAAAAAAAACCTAGAGAAGGAACAAAGAAGAAATAAGGTCCTCAATGCATGTCCAAAAAAATGGTGGGTTGGAATGTTTTCTTTGTAAAATGGTGGTTAGGGGTGGATTTGAGTCAGAAAAATCCTAAACCATACCTATTCATTTCGTCCAGATTTGTGTGAATTGGGTTGAGATTAAATTTTCCAAGTCAATTCCCAATTAGAAGCTAGATATGTACTGCAGGGTTGAGATTACATTTTCTAGGTCAATTCACAATTAGGAAGTACGTTCCACTTTTTTAAGTGTCATATTAAAGCTGAAAACATGGGATTTGATTGACTGATATAAGTATGCAATTTAAAAAAAATTAAAAAAAAAAAGATTGATTGATTGATTGATATAAGTGTCTGCTGTGGGGATGAAGGTTCTGTCACTTGTTGATTGGAGACAATTACCACATCATGGTAACTATGAAACTAACTTATGGTGTGCCAACATGATAACATGTTGTATGAATATTGCATTGAGAAGACGCTATGAAGGAATGTGGGCAACCTTTTGCAGCACTACTCGAGTCATATAATAAGATTCTGTTTGTTTTGAAGTAGAACTTTTTTGTTTTTGAAAAATCAGAAAAGGTTTTTCTTATTTTTCTGTGTTTGATATGACCAAAAATATTAGTCAAACTAAAAACATTTTTAATTGACTAAAAAAACCTCCTTATAGTTTTTCTTATTTATTTTCGTAAACTATTTTTCGAGTTTGACATTTCCCTTCTTGCACATGCTCTCTCTCTCAATTCATTTTTCGCTATTTGGTGCAATATTGCACTAGAAAGTAGTATTTGTTGCATGCATGACATAATCAAGCCGAAACAGCTTCCTAAAGATGAGTCAAAATTAGCTGTGCTTGTTGGACTTTACGTGGATTAGATTAAGTATATGATCATAACTTATATATATTGAAAGCCATGGCAACTTTGGTCCCCTTCTCTTTATGAATTATGATTGGCCATGTGAAGAGGTTTTGACTTGTCCCAGATAATGGAACTTTAGCTGCTCGTTACCTTTCCATTGTGGCCCTGCAAAAATGAGAGCAAATGGCTTTTGAGCTGCTTAAAGTCCCGAGACGAAGACATCAATGCAGAGAATTCTACATCTCTTTTTGTTTGGTGGGGGAAGGGATTGGAACTTGCTTAACAAAATCGGCCTGCCATGAGTTGTACTGTTAGGAATTGAGAATATAGTGCCTTTTCAGTTTGTAATGGCCCAAGCAGCAGAGCTCTTCTTTTTCCTTTTCTTTTTCTTTTTCTTTTTTAATTAAGTGGAAATAATGGTAGATTAAGCAATGGGGCAGCCTTCAAGCCCTCCATTCCCGTGAATTGAATCTAAAATCTCTCTCTTTTTTAATAAAGAAAGAGGTAACCTTCATTATAAGCAAATGGAAAATAAAAATTAGTCCTTTAATTTTTTATTTTATTTAAATTTAAATTTGTGTATTTATATTAAATTTTAATCTAAGATTGATTTGCTTAGTAGAACATATAGTTGGTGCATAACGTGTTAGATGCGAGCCACTTGTATTAATTGAAAGGCAGATTAATGGAGAGACTTATTTAAAACTGGGATAAAACCTAAGGACATCATTGTCGTAATTGGAAACCCAATGATTAAATTGAACTTACAAGAAAACTTAGGAAACCTTAAGCAAAAGTGGTATTGATGTAATTGTGTGGATTTTGCTTAACCTATTTAAACTACCATGAATTCTGTTGGCAAACAGTGATTTTAAAAGAGGATTTGATCAGTTATGTTGGCTGTCCAAGAATAGAACCCTTATCTAGTATATCAAGTCATTTAGATCGTCAATTAAAAAAAAAAAAAGTCATTTAGATTGTACAATTTTTTTCTAGTTATTGGCCAGTCTACTATGTTATTAAATCTAATTGTTAATTAAATCCTTAACCCTTGGAATCCTAACATTCCTCTACGTTTTTGAATCCAACGTTTACGACAGCTCACTCTATTGACATTAATCTGATTATAACCGTTTCTCTTATGGCGGCTCTATTTACTTATTAATATTCAATGACTTAATATCATGTCCATATATAATAGCAAAACATTTTAATCCAATTTACAGATCTCATTTTCCGTAACTAGAACCCGTGACATGAAACCTAGCTTTGATACCATTATTTTTATCTAAGTTGATAAACCTTTGATGAGGTAGAAAATGATGAGAATCATCTTTGCTTGATTTTTCATAAAGAAGCTTTTTGTGAAAGAATATGGGGAATCTGGGGGAACTTCTTTTCATCACTTTGTATTTAAAACAAGCTGACGGGGTATAAGCATGCACAATATTAAAATCAAATTTGCATATGCTTGGTTTGATTACATAAAACCAACTTGTCATGACAAAGAGACTTTTTAGGGATTACCAAAAGGGAAAAAGAAGCATTTGATAGTAATGTACCATCACTGTCACTATAATTACATGCACTGATGCACATCGCCGTTTGCCAAATGTTAATGCATTACATGCCTTGATTAATTAGATATTCATTAGAAAATTCTAGTGTTATTATGATGCTTTACTTCCATTCCTTTTATTAAGCATTCCTGCTGCTTTTATTAATCTTATCATTCTTATGTGTGGAGAGCGGCGGAGCCACGAAGCTTTTGATTTGAGAGGACATGGTCGGTGCATTGCATAAAGATAAAGTTTACATGGAAACCCCAAAAGAAATCAAACCATGAAGAAGCTTTTCAGAGTTTCTGGATATGAAAAAGAGACGTGTTATGACTTGCACTTGACTAAGTTTACAAATCTGAAAATCAGTTGAGAAGATAAATCATCATTTAATTATCTTAAAAACTTAAACGGAATGCCAGCGTCTACCCCTTCAGGCTCCCCTCATCTCTTTGCGAGACGATGGGGTTGGAGGCAATGATGCATGATACGTAAACATATGTGCCCTCGGTCAGGTGTCTATAGGCGTTAACTTTTTTTTTAATTAAATTTTTTGTTTTTTCTAATTGTCTACAGGCGCAACTTGCATTCAAATAGTTGATGATTCGCGGGATTCTGCAGGCATGTTTGGCAAACGATTTTGATTCTAGTGAGAGAATTGTTATTTTTGATGTGATGTAAAATAAAGAGAATGTTGTAATTTTTTTATATAAAAAAGTAAAATTTTTTATTTTTTAGTGAATATTTTATTTGAATGATAATAAAAAATATTTGATGTGATATAAAAAGTAAAAAAAATTGTTAAAAAGTAGTTTTAAATATAAAATATTAAAGCGAAATTTTTTTTTTTAGATTAGAATAAAATTAGAATTGGAATTGAAATTGTTTGCAAAACATGGCCGCATTTCACACTAAGCATTGCATTTTTTTTACGTTATTCATCGATTTGAGAGCCAAAAAATCCATTGCCGAGTGTCGTTATGGATTAAGACAAGATGTCACCTCCAGCATGCACTCCCTTTTTTGAGGAGGCGGCTGGAGATATATATCATGAAAGCTGATAAGGTGTTGTGTCGACAGAGAAGGAAAAAAAATAATAATAATAATGTGGCCTATCAAGTATTAAATGCATAAACAAACTGGTTAATCTTTTTATTTTTTATTTTATTTCTCTATTAAGAATGATTTTATATTCCTTGATAGTACATACAATTATAGGAGTTAAGGACTCAAGACCACTCTACTGTGTACTACATTGTCCTCCATCCTTATCCAAGATTTAACAGAGAAGGGCTGCTGAGTGATTTCTAGAATTCTAGCTCCCCGAGGCCAGTCTCCATAGCCACCATAACCAGTATGCCTAGCAAAGCACAGCCAAAGTTTCTCATAGGGGCAGCACCAGTCCAATCCATGGTTGTGCCCAACGAATATTGCCTGCCACATTGAAAAGAGAAACGACTCAACATGACCCCACTTATTTCCATCAATCCAGTGCCAAAGATTCATTAATTTCTTGCATTCAGAAACCTTAAGCACACATATTACACATAAACTGTAGTTCCAATTAGCAGGATTTCGCAATCCAAAACTGATCAGGATATATTAAACCTTCTTGCCAAAATATTAACATTTTTCTCACTCTTTCATGTTTTGAAGAAAGATATAAAGACAATAACTAAATTTCAGTTCATCATCCTAAACCACATTTTGATGATTTTGGTGTGACTCAAATGTGGTGGGTGCTGGAACTCATATTTTCCTGAAAGTGGATTGTCAATAGAACTCAAAAATGATTAGTACCATCTAAATATAAACAAGAAGTTTATCAAACAGTTTGGAAACAATTGACAGTTATTAGTTATAAATTGAAATTTAGCTGGGAGAATCCAAAATTTGGAAACAAGAAGTTTATCAAAAATTTGCAGCTGCCCATTTGATTTGGTATTAGTTATAAATTGAACACAGCTGAAAATGGGCGTTCAAGGTCAAACCTAGGCCCATTACGACCAGGAAATTCATGGATATGTATGTAGGTATGTATATTTTTGTAATGAAAAATGCTAGAGCTATAACTCTTTTACAACTTGCTAACACGTGTCAGCAAGTTGTAAAAAAGTTGTAGGTCTAGCATTACTCTTATGCAAACATAGATTTATATAAGTATGTCTCTTTGTGTAGTTACCAAGAAAGCAGGTATCTCACGTGAATGTATGTTATGCACATGTGAATGTAAATAAGTACACATGAGTGTGGTTAAGTGTATAAGAATGCAGATCTGTGAACTTACCTTGACAGAAGGCCTTTTAAATAGAAGTTTCATGATACCCATTTCTGCTTCTTGAGCAGCAACTCTTTCTTTGTTAATTAAGCCCACACAAGGCTGGTGTATTCCAAACCGTGGAGCGACTTTCTTATATGCAGCACTTGGAATGTGCCAGAATATTAGCTCAGGCACCCTGTCAGATAATACTTAATTTGATGGACCAAAAAAATGGAGGAAAAAGATCAAAGAAGAATTAAGAAATTCAGAGTATTCACTTTAGTCTCTTATTGATGTACTTGAGAGAAGAAAACCCAAACCTCACCATAGTCAACTACAACTATTTGCCTCAAGGGATTAAATCTTTTCTCTTTTCTCACTTTCGTTAAACCAAAACAACATCCATAGCAAGGCTCCAATTTTTTAATTAATTTTTTCCTTTCTTGGCAACCATTTAAATCAATGAAATAAAAATTGTTTTCCAAAATATTCTATTCTAAGCTAATAAGTTGCAATGAAAGGTTTCAAAAAAAGAGTTGTATTCCACTGTTCTTCTACCTTGAGTCAGGGTTGATCTCTTGAGATTTATGGTGGAACCATTCTGCTTGGGCGCTTGATATCACTTCTGGATAGGACCCACCACCAGAATCTAAAAAGTAGAGGTATACCACAGGTGACTTTGAATCATCTGATGATGAGACTTGGAGAACATAGTTGGATATACTTGGCCAAAGTTCTTTAGGACCATTTCTAGAATGAGAAAATACATGATTATGGTCAATCTCGTGCTTCATCAACTCCAGACGATGTGTGCCTCTAAAGCTACATGCTTCTTCTCCTGCCAGACATAGGGCCTCTTTAGAGAAGCTAAGATCAAAATCTTTGAATATATCATAAGGGGAGAATCATCTTTTGTGGTATGTATTGGCAATATTGCATTAACATGATATCGTTTTTTATATTGACCATTCTAGATTAGCAAGACTGCAGTGTTATGAACTTATGATCACAGATAAAACACCACACACCCCCCCCCCCCCAAAAAAAAAAAAAAGACATTTAAGAAAGATTCATTTGGTTTGTTAAAATTTTGGGATAAATATACTTAAATCCCCTAAACTACCAAACATTTTCAAAAGAGTCTCACAAACTAACAAGTATGACACTTTGAATGCATCAAACTACCATGTTGTGGCAAAAAGGCACTACCGTTATGTTGGATAAAAAAGTGGTTGCACGTGACCACTTTTCAGTCTTTCTTCATCCCCCCCCCCCCCCCCCCTTAAAAACCAAATTTGAGATTGGTTTAACCACTTCCAAAGGGTTGTTGGGGGTGAACACAAGCCACCTTTGGGGGTTGGCTTGCTGGCTACCCCTAAAAGTAAAAGGGGGTGGCTTAAAACCTGTGTTCAGATTTTTTTGTTTTTAAAGGTAAGTTTTTTTAAGGACAAATCTGATTTTTCAGGGGTGAAAGTGGGGTGTATTTTGAGTAGTTTGTGGTCAAAAGGTCACGTTTCCATCCAACATAATGGTTAGCATTAACAAAGTAGCCTTTTTGCCACAAAATGGTAATTTAATGTATCCAAATATCACACCTGTCAATTCACAGAGAAAACAAAAATATTAACAAACAAGTCAAACAAAAAACACTCCTACAAACACAAAAATTGTTTTCATTTTTATGTCACTATCTGAATACTTTTTTAAACCAAAAACAAAAAAGACCTCCTAAAACACAGTAACAAACAAAACCTTTTTTTTTTTTTATAAATAAGTCACTCCATTAAGCAATGAAGTTAATTACACAGCAAACAACTTTACACTCTTAGTACTTTTAACTCACTCCTAACCACTCATTCAACACATTTACAATTCAAAACAAGAATTATAGCACACTACTCACTTACTCAAAACAAAGAGGAGAATTCCCCACACAAAACAATGAACCCTATCATCACACAATTCTTAACACCCTTCTTAGAAAAACACTTAATTTTTTTACGGTCCATAAAATGGCCTTCATTATGCTTTCTTCATACTTTAGTTGCCCTCCAAAAATATCTGCAGAGCCAATATTTTTCACTACTGTTTACATGAACACCTCTATGACTATCCCAGCTTATAATAGGCCAGCACCAAAGAAGCAGCTGTGTAAAAGAGTGAGATCATAATGGAAAACACTGACAACCCATGGCTTGGTGCCATGGATGACTAGTTGTCACCAGCTATAAAATCCATATTTCAAACTTCATGCTTACTTGAATCTGTCGAGTTGGACGGTGGGCAAATAAGTTGAGGGATTCCAGGGGCTGAAAACCATTTCATTGGCCATTCAAATGCTGCATCGTCATGGTTTCCAAACACACTGGCCCATGGTATTCCCCTGGATTTTGTTGGAGAAATTGCCTGATCCCAATATAAGCTGGCATTTGCAATCGGTATATTGTTGGCCGTGATGACATCTCCAAGGTATATAACAAAATCTGCTCACATAATCAGTTATTTAGAATTTTAAACCAAAAGAAACAAACAATCAAAAATAAATGAATCATAATATTAATTATACAGAGATGCCATATATCAAGCTTTGCACCTTGCACCCTTAAGGCTCGGTTTTGGGGTGTTTTTTTTTTTTTTTGGGGGGGGGGGGGGGCGGGCGGCGGGGTTAGTAGTTTGAAGAATATTTTATTTTTGGATTGTTTGGTAATGTTTTTATTTTGAGTAAAGGAAAAAAATAGAAAATAAAAGTTTTAAGGGGAAACTTCATTTACCCCAATTTTTCATTGCATTTGCAATCACTCTCCTAAACTTTTAAAACTCTCAATATCGGGTATCCAAATTTAAAAAATTTGCAATGTTACCTCAATGTTAAGATTTAACAAATGAGGTAAAAATTTCCGTCTGTGGCTAGCAATGGGTCAAGTTTTTTTTTTCAAAGAAAAAAATATTAATTATTTAATTGGGGTAATTTTAAAAATTTTACGGGAGTATAATAAATATTTCACCTTTTTACATTCTAATTTAATCCCAAACTCTAACTATAAAAGTGACATTGCAAACTTTTTAAACTTGGAAACCCGACATTAACAAACGAAACAACTTTTTAAATTGAACAATCATTGGATTGATGAATTGTTTGGGAGTCCATTTCTAAAAAATTGCTATGTGAAAATGTATAAAAATCTACATTTTTAAATCATAGGCAAGAGGGTACATTTTTTAAAACACCCAATTTTAAATGTTAAAGTAAAATCTCGATTTTAAAAATCACACATTTTACGATCACTAGTTTAAAATTGCATGTTTAGAAATCGGAAACCCAAACAGGGTAGAAATCATAAGGCATAAGTGCCAACCTTTTTTTTCAGCTGAATATCAAACAGTCCAGAAAATTCGGACTAAAGGTCAAATTTAAGTTTGATTAGTGTAGAGCGCTAATTCCAGACTACGTTAAACCTTATGGAAAAAAAAAATGGGCATATATAATTACAGAAAACATATATATGTATGCACAAATTAGAAGTGTAGGAATAACACTTTACCTTAGGTCGTTGAAGTGATATTGTTACCTGGAGTTTCATCGTCCAGTACAGTATTCATGACCTTTATAGAGTTCAAGTCCTGGCGCGGTCCCCAGTCCGTCCACGCGTTCTCCCCAAAATGCAAGTCAGCAAAGAGAGCGATCTTGAACGGTGCACCAGGCTGCATTCGAAGGCACTTCTCCGACGTCTTTGGCAGGGCGAGCACTTGGAAATCAAATCCGAGGGTCAGGATGAGCTGGAAGTAGAGAGAGAAGAAAGCGAAGAACAAGATCGACAGCTGAGTTGGGGAGCAGCTCTCCATCATCGCAGAGCAGAGAACGGTTGCAAGGATGGGTTCTTTGGGGAAGCATCGATGACGGTTTTGGTGGGAAAGAGGATGAAATTATAGTTGCACTTTATCTTGTTTGAGGTTGGTGGCACCCAACGTTATTGGAACTAGTATCTAGGTATATTCTTCGGCATCCAGGTTTCTCTTGTCATTTTTTAGATTACAAGTTACTTCTTCCAAATTTATAATTTTTGTTAATTTGTACCTAGGAATATTCTAACGTTTACATTTTTGTCCCTATTACATTTTTGTCTCTTTGTTGGGGATATTACAGGATTTATTATAATTTTTTTGTAAATTCACATTATTGTTCATAATTGGTAAAATAATTAAGAGGGTATAATTTATAAGTTAACTACTAACTAATACTTTTTAATAATTTTATCAAATTATAAACTTTCACTTCAATTTATAATAAAATTTGTCTGTGAAAATTGTAATATCCACTACAAAGCTAGTGATTGTTGTGTGCAGGTTGGAGGTTGGGTGGCTTTTTGAACGAGTTTTACTTTATAAAGGTGCTGGTTGTTAATTAGATGTTATCTTCTCACAACCATTGAATTCTTATCTTACCACCTTCTTCATTGTTGTCATGTCGCACAAGATGGTCAAACCATCTTAATGACAAAAGATGATGGTTTAATTGAACTCAATTGGCCTTTGGGGATGGGTGGCCGAAACACTCTACGGTGGTTTGGCCACCTTGCATTACTGAACAACAATAAAAAAGGTAGTAAAACGTGAACTCGATGACAGTTAAGAGGTGGCGGAGGAACTTAAAGAGAAGTGGTGGGAGGAAAGGTGAGGCAAATGTATTGAATAAGATGCAAAACTTTAATTTTTTTTTCACCCAAATTAAACTATTGCACCCAATATATGAATATAATTATAGTATTGCAGTGCACTAACTAATACTTTTGCAATTTTTTTTTTTCCTTGAAATGCATGTACTAATTAAATACAAAGATTCAAATCATACCAATAGACATTAAGCAGGGTCCGATAGATAGGCCATATGATGTCAGGATTATGAATTAAGACGATGGGAATGAGTGAAACATATTCATTCAACGTTTTTTTTTTTTTTTCCTTTATTTGTTAGAAATAATATATACCATTCTCCCAACTATTTTGAGTGGAATGACAAAAATTCTATATGATTTAGTAATTTTAAAAATTACATTAATTTTGAGTGAATGCAAAAGAAATTGTTGATATCATTTGCCACACATAGACACGGTCACACAACACACTTTCAGCTAGAAAAACCAGTTCCAATTCTGTGTCTCTTGAGCAAATCAGAGGCTAATGGTAATGTCCAGCCCAGCGTGAGTCCACTATGGTGGATGAACATAGCTAACTCCGAGTCCAAGTAGGTCCTTGACCTAGTTTGGAACAAGGACCAACGCACTGAGCCCTAAAAGCCCATGAATAATTTCGTTACCAACTACTAATAGGGTTGGGTATCGGTTAAATTAGTGTCGGTAAAGGCTATTTCGACAACCGAACCGAAATTATCGGTTAATTCGCCGATTAATTACCGTTATATTTAATTTTTGAAATAGTCGGTTAATCGGGTAATTAGCGATCGGTTAACCGTGGGCTTTTTTTAACTTGGGCCTAAGTATTTTAAATGGGCCAATTTCGTATTTTTTTTTTGCCCAACTTTTTTTTTTTTTGCTGTTATCCGAAAATCTGCAACCCAATTTAAAAGTTGGCTGTTTTTTTAATTTTTTTTGGGCCCAAATCAATTTTTTTTGCTCTTGTCCGAAAATTTGCAGCCCAATTTAAAAGTGGGCCTTTTTTTTTTTTTTTTTTTTTTTGGCCAATTTGGACTTTTTGGGCCCAGCTGAAAGGTGAAGTGATGAACCAACTCAACTCAAGTAGTCAAAATCCAAAGACCAAGATTATTACATTAAAAAAAAAAAAAACTAAAAAATGGTAGAAAACGTTGCAGATTTGCAGTCAATCTTACACTTTTACAAAACAGACCAAAATGAAAATATTAACAAAAAAATCAAAACAAAAACAAAAAAACTCCCCCAAATCACATTTACAAACATACCTAAAAGGTTTCTTTATACTTTATTGAATCGTTAAAACTCAAAACAAGATATCCATATAAACGATTTTGCAATTTAGTAACTCATGTAATAGGAGCTTCTAACTCAACTTACTAATTTGCAAGACATTATAATAATCTAAACCCTAACCCACTAAAATTTCTCTTGCTGGACATGAACATGAACATCATCCCAGATCATTAGCCTGAAATACAATTCAATCAACAACAACAAACAAAATTCAGAGACAAATCTAGTACGGCGTTGGATGAATCTTCAAATTAGAGACAAATCTGAAACACAATGTTGGGGATTAGGCCTGGACGGTTATGGCGGCCCATATCCCCCCTTCTTGGAAATGGCCCATAGATAAGGGAACCGAACCTGCACACATATATTCACCGACCCTTGTCGCAAAGGTCGGTTAGTGCACCAACCTTTGCCTCACCACCTAAGGTTCGGCTTTCGGATGAAGGACGTAATAATTCTTGATGGAGAGAGGACAAGGCCCATTTATGGAAGCCGACCTTGATTGCTGTTCCCGCATGTTTTCGAGGCATAGCTGCCCCTCAGGACATGATTGACGTGACAAGCGGACAAAGGCTAGGAGGACGTGGACCTGCCTTCGCGTAACACGTGGAAGGGTCATTAATGGACCTTATGGGCATAGAAGACAATAAGGAATTTAGGGCCCCACCACAGAGGTTCATTTATGAGCTTTGGGGAGTCCACCACTATATAAGAAGCGGGAGAAGGTTCGGTGCGAGGTACGTAACATAAAAACCTAGAAAATACTCTCAAGTTCTCTTTGATAAAATCTTTAAAAAAGATACTGACTTAAGCATCGGAGCTATCCCCCACCGGTAGCCCCCGGCAGGCTCTTGTGCTTAACGTTTTCTTTGTTCTCAGGTTCTTGCGCAGCCGGAGTTGAAAACTGTTCTAACACACAATAAGAGTAAGAACAAAACAAAATGTGAGTGTTGATCTGAGGTGGATCTCCAAATTTAAAATGAAAAAAAAAAAAGAAAAAAAGAAGCAAAGTGGAACTGTGGAAGCCTGGAAGGACTTACAGACTTACAGTGGCTACGGCCCATGGGCAGAGTTGGTGGCTGACTGGCTGGTGCGATGTGGGTGAGGTCCGTGGAGGTGGTTTGGTGGCTAGTGCGGTGCAGGTGCGATCCGTGGACGTGGTTTGGTGGAGCCGGTGCGGTGCGATCCGTGGACGTGGAGCCGGTGTGGTGCGATGCGATCCCTCCGATCCGTGGAGGTGGAGCCGGTGCAGTCCATGGAGGTGGAGCTGGGGCAGTGTGGTGCAGTTCATTGCTGGGCGGCGCAGTGACTCGGTGAGAGATTAAGAGACTGAGAGTGAGTGAGTGAGAGAATCGTGCGGCTGTGGCTGTGTCTGGAGCGAATCAGTATAAGTGTTTTAGTTTTAGGGATAGGGAGTTTAGGAGTTAGGTTAAAAATCTGAAGCAAAAACGCCAATTACGCCACCGTTTTGTTAAAAAAAAAAAAAAAGTTAAACTTCCAAAATGACATCTTTTTGATTAAATAAAATTTAAAAATATATATCGGTTAACCAATTACTTAATTTTTTTAACCGACTACTGAATTAAATGAATTTCGGTATAAAAATTTATACCGATTACCAAACCGACAATAGTCAGTTTAGTGGCGGTCAATAGGCGATTAACGGTTAATTTGCCCACTCATAACTACAAAGCACAAGAAATCAACAGAACCATCATGGCCGCTGATCCCCGCACTCAATTATCTAAAATGTGAAATGTATCATTTGTCCTAGGTCAACAGGATTCAATGATCATGGCATGCTCGTCAGATACGTCATCGTCTACCACTAATACGTTGTTGTTGAACGGAAAGGTTGGGGTGAGGTGAATGTAATGTGGGTGGAAGATGAAAGAGTGTGGTGGCAGCTGAGAAAGGCGGCGGCAGCGACTGTGGGCATGGAAGAGAAAGAGGGTTTGGTAATCTAGCGTGGTTGGACTAAACTCCCTTAAATCCCTAATTAAGGGAGGGACATGGCTAAACTTTAATATTTGGATCTATTATTTAAAATAAAAAATGGAAAACTCTCCAAAAAAAAAAAATGTGTACTTTTTATATGTAAAGAACACATATCACTTATTAGATTGTTTCGTATAAATTAAGTATCGCTTCTTAGTTGGGTGTTCAAAATTCTCTCTATTTCAAAAAGTCTTTTTTTAAAAAGAAAAATTATGAGAGTTTTTTTTTAAAAAAAAATTAAAATTTTATTTTGTTGTATACGGCGTCGTGTCCAAATTTTTAATTGAGTTGGCAAGATAATAATTTAACATGTGATTCCATTCTGGTTCCAAAAAAAAAAATGAAGAGAATCTAATTCGCCGTTGGACGGAAGCCGCTACCCAACAAAACTACATTAATGCTCTATTAATTATTACTTAAAGAGAAGTCTAACACGCTTAAATAAGCCCTATTGTTCAAATAAGAAACCTCCTTTATAGCCTACCGGGTGGCCCGTGGGTAATTGACTGAGTCAAATTTCAATGGGGCTCAATTTTTGTCTCATCCCATTAGTAATTAAGGTTGTTTCGAAGGGTTATAAAAGTAAATCTTTTGAAAGTACCACGCAAGTAAAGGAAAACTCCGTGTCGCCTAAGTTCCGACTTTTTCTAGAAGGTTACCACATTCCGTCGGACAAGGTCCACTAAATGGAATTCAACTCAATCCTGCAGGATAGTTTCGTAAATTCGCATATCTTTTTTGTCGCCCATTCCTAGTATTTCTTTTGTCAACCGCGCTAAAATTTCCCCGAGCGCGTGCTACACAATCTTACAGGATCACATTCTTGAATTCAAAAAAATAAAATAAAAATCACATTCTTTCTTTTTTTAAAAAAAAAAATTATTTGCCTATATTAAAATTAATAATGTTATTTAGTAGTTTTATTTTGTTTGCCTATATTACAAGAATATTATTATTTTGTAAACTAATATATGATTGTTATATAATTTAATGATGTGACACAAATCTATATTATGGAGTATAAATTATACTTTGATACCCACAAAATTGGATAAATTTAATTTATTACCTACATTTAGAAAGTGACATTTTACCTATGTCTTGTGTTGTTGTTTATTTTGTTAAAGTCTATTACACTTCATCTTAGACATTTTTATTCAAACAACAACCCTAAATAGTCACTTTCTTCAAACCACAAATGAGTAAAGTGCTCAAGGTTTTAATCATAGGTAGATCAAGCCAATGTTTCCTCACAGATAAATGCTATGTTTCTCAAGAATAAAAAATAAAAAATTTAGTTTTAAAATGACATGTCATCATTTTATGTGATATATTATTTTAGTAAATATAAACATAAGTAATGAGAGGATGATACATCACCTGAAAGTTGAAATCCAAATTTTCAAGAAATCTAGCATTTCTCTTTTTCAAAGCTCGTGATATGCATGTGTATGTTTTGATGACAAAAATTGAGGAATGTTAAAAGGACAAACCCTCCAAGTAATGCTAGGAAACTCCTCCGAATTCATCTATTACCTTTTTTTTATGAGGTAAATGGTACTTATATAATTTTTGATGTCACTTATGTAATTTTATATATTATATAAGTATCATCAACCTCCTTAAAAGATGATGATGGGTGGATTTGGAGGAATTACTTAACATTACTCCAAACCCTCCATATATGGTTAAAATAAAACAAAACCTTAACCTCCCTTCCCCCCTTCCTGGTTTGAATAGAAAAAAAAAAAAAAAAAACAAAAAACCAAACCTTTTTTGAATTTATCTTAGTTGATACTAAATCAATTATTCTTTCTCATATCCCACGCAAATAGACAAAAGTTAATAGGACAAATCCCATAAGGTTAAAATATACTTTTTTACTGTGTGAAGCAGTATTTACAATTCTTTTTTTTTTTTTAAAAAAACCCTATAATATGAATGATAATTCAAAAGGAAATCCTCATCTAGTTAAAAAGATGCTCCTATAAAGAATAATGTTATTCAGTATACCGTTATACAACTGTGATGACATCACAGTAAAAATCAGTCATTATTTATTTTTTATTTTAAAAGTGCTTATTCAAAGGTCTATTTTTATTGTCACATTATCAAATTGTATGTCAGTGGTATAATAATCCATTACATAATCTGTTTTTTTTTCTAACTTAAGACCAATAATAATTCGTATGTGTCTAATTTAGTAATCAAATATTATAATATATTTGTCTTCTCATAGTAAACATTAAAAATATAATCACATTACGTAACTAGTTTGAGAACCATTTAGATAATATTTACTTATTAATATAGTATAATGCTTTTATCATAGACAACATGATTTGGAAACCCTCAATATAATCATGCTTAGCTTCTCAATTAGGATTTTATTATTATTATTTTTGACACTACTGCTGATAACATGAAACTTTCTATAATACAAAACTATTGATAGGAATTCCAAGCAATACCTATGATATTATAAATGTAACAAGAGTCTTGGGTATGTAAAGTCCTAAACCAAATCGACGAATTTGGATCTATTTGATTGGATTCACCCTATAAAAGTTCAATTTTTGGCACAAAAAATTTAGATCCAAATAGTTTGACTCAGTTCTTAGGTTAGGGAGTGATTTATCTGAATCGAGCCAAATTGGAATATATAACTAATAAGTAATTAACATTAACAGTGATACCACATATGATAATATTATAATGCATGTAATAAGAAGTATAAAACACTTGGACAATTAGTTTAGAAGTATGCTTTAAGTTTTATTTTTAAGAAATTAATTGAGTTGTATTGAAAAATTATTGAATTAATTAACGACTTGGGTACAGAAAAGAGATATTAATTAAGTTGCTTAAGATTGTTATTGAGTCGTGTTTAGGATATTTTATTCCTAAAAATGTATTTAAAGGAGTTCCAAAAGATGGTTGAATTGTAATTGAGGTGAGATATTCCAATTCACCATTCAAAAAAAAAAAAAACAAACAAACAAACAAACAAAACAAACAAACAAACAAAAAAAACAAAACAAAACAAAAGAGAACCATAGAATTGAATTAAATCCAATTGAACCAATCCAAAAGATTTGGTTTAGTTTTGTTTGTTTCCAAAAAAACAAAAAATAAAAAATTGGCCAAAACTAGGTAGGTTTAGTTCTTAGAGTAAAGCTTGCGTCTTATGCGTATATAATACAAGCTACCAGTGTCACATCAATACTTTAGAATCCATAACACTCGAGCTTATGTCATGTGTGCACAGAAACATAACACATTCAAAAGCCTAGTTCCAATACCAATCCAAACCTACCTATAACAAATTGAAAATTCAAACATGCTATCCAAAATATTTGTTAAAGAAAAACTAATTGAATAATTGAAAAGATATAATGTTCTTTCATTATAAGGGAAAAATCATATCTAATTCTTAAGTTTGAATTTTATTTGGATTTAGTCATTGGATTTACAAGTTCAAGAAAACAATTTTTAAGTTTTTGCTCATATTTAAAATAGGTCACTATGTTATTTTACTGTCAAAATTAATGATTTATCATCTGCTATGTGTATCTTATTTGAACGTTAGCATCCATGAGTCCATGACAGCACTCAAATGCAATGCCATATCAGCAAGTATCAAGTCATATATATATCTTTTTTTTAATTCATATTTTAGAAAAACCAATTAATATGACCCGTGAAATTTAGAGAAACACAAAACATGAGAAAAAAGAACCTACTTGCAACTTCTATATATCTTTTTTTTAATTTTTTTTTTCTAATTAACTTCTATATATCTTATTGTTAGTTTCTTCTACTCGCTATTGTAACCGTTAGCAGGGACGGAGGGAGGGGGGGGGGCGGTAGGGGTCCTGGCCCCCCACCAAACAAGAAAAAAAAATCTCAAGCTTAATTACAAGTTAATTTTGTTTTTTTTCATCTTTTGGCCCATATCCAATTTTTTTTTTTTAGCCCTACCTTAAAAATTTTGTTGGTTTTGACCCATACCCATTTTATCTCCTAGCTCCGTTCCTGACCGTTAGTAACAAAGAAACAAATTTCAAAAGCCAAGTCAAGGTGAAAACGAGGTCACCTAAAATATTTGAAGCCCACATCCTTGCCATTCCTTCTTTTTGTATTTGCAATAAATTTTCAACAAACCAACAGGCATGCATCCCTTCATGTATAAAAAAACATTTTATGACAAACCAGGCATGCATCCCTTCATGTATAAAAAAATATTTTATGACAAATCAACATGCATGCGACAAATCAACAGGCATGCGAGCCTTCGTATTTAAAAAATGATTTTCAATAAATTCTTGAGAAATCAACATACCTGCAACCCATCTGATTCGATTAAAGGTATGTTATTGTGGGTTTGCTCTTTAGGTTATCTTATTTTGTGTTTTTCTAAATTTAATGCGTCAAATCAATTGGTTTTTGTGGATTTTTCTTGTTATAAATGACTTTGACATTTGATAATGTGACATTAAAATATTACATTGATCGTTGACATGTACACAATCATGTTAAATGAGACATATACGTGAATCGTGATAACCATTTTTGAACTGAAATGAAATAAAAATTTAGGAACAAAATATAATTTATTTATTTGTAATTATAAATGACAGCCGTCAACAGAGAAGCTAGTGCACGCGCTCCATTGGCAAGTGTGGTCTTTCACCACCGCATTTCATTCCCCACCCGTAGTTCTTATCAGATATCACGAGGGGGAAGCAAGCAAAGTAGACCGATATAGTAATTCAAACCAAAAGCAAGGGCCTTCTCTTGAAAGAAACCCTCGTAGCGTAGCAGTAAGGCAGTAACCTCGGACGCTTTCCTATCTTTCGATCACGTCACGGAAACTCCTCAACTGCTTGCAATTCCTCATCCAATCGGACCGCGCCTGCGCGTCTTATACATCCTTGCCAAGAAAGCCACAAAAACCCACCTGCTTTTTGCCCTGCAAAGCCTGAGAGTTGCAGTTCCTGCCTGGTCCTGTTTGCTGCTCAGGGCGCAGTTTCTGGCCCTGTTTTCCTTGTTCCTTTGCTTCATTTTCCGGGGTTCTTTTTTGGGGTTTGCCTGTTTAAGAAATGGGTCGGTGGAGAAGACAACAAGGTGGAATTCATCATCAAGAGGCTCAGGGGGCAAGATCACAGAACAGGAAGCCACCTGGGGGTATGTATGCTTTCTGGGTTTTTTTTTTTTTTTTTTTTTTTTTCAAGATATTAGATGAGAGATTAGTTTGTTTTTTCTTTATAAATAGGTTCTCTTTCACGGATTTTTGCTTCAAGAAACTGGGTTTTTCTTAGAATTTGATATAGCCGTCTGTGTGTGTCTGTGCATTTGTAGTTTTCCTTTTGGTGCCCTTTCCAAGCTGTTTGGTCAGTTATAATTCGTGATTTTCTAGGACGATGGTTTCATTCTTCTGGGTTTTAGGTGGAATTTTAGGCGGTTTATGTTTGATGTATTGAACTTTTAGTCTTTTTTTTTTTTTCTTTCATAAGCAGGGTTTGTGTTTGCTTCTTGATTATGGAGATTGGAGATTGGAGGGGATGTTACATCGCATATATTATAATGCCTCCTCCGCGAATTTGGAGTGTTGTTAAGGTTTTTGGTTGAGGCTGTATTTGTTTATGGCTAATACGGAGCCAGGAATTTATCTTGGGGTACTAAAATTATGATGTTTTTAGTTCTTTTTGCGTACGGTATATTCTACTCTATACAACGGTCAAAAAATTATTATAAACACAATCCAAGATGCTACGAATATTTTACTATCCAATAGGTTTGTAACAAAAAGTTTATCTATCAAATTTCATGATTATGTGTCGACATTGACAACAAGATTGGGGACATGATCCAATTTGAGTACCTCTACAAGATAGTCCTCTACAGAAAATTGAAGAGGAATGGCAGCAATTGATTGAGTTCGGTAGTTCCTCATATAAAATTATTGAGTCACCAATCTCTAATCAATTAACATGTAGATACTAGTTAGGTATATAGAAAGAAAGAAAGAAAAAACTAGCAATGTGAGTAGGTTGGGTGTTTGCTGATTAGTGAGTAGAGTGATGAACCTTGATTCACAATGAATTGAAGGGATATTCAGATTTGGCATGCATGGTTTACCTGATACCTTGTTTGAGTTTCCAGTAGTTTACCACAAAAACATTGATATGTTTGTTGGATGTGGATTTTGAAATGTGAGTTATTGACAAGGGTAGTGCTCCAAAATGGCAAATGATGCTGATGAACGATGATATCTGTCCTTTTCTGTTTGTTTCTCCAGTAGGTTTTTCATGTATTATTACCTTTATTCTGCAATAAATTAAACTGATAGAGGCATTGATATCGTCTGGGTTCACCTGCAAATGGTGATGGCACTAATGTTTCCAATGATTGAAGTGGATTTTCTATTCCTGTCAACTCTGCTTTTACCTTCTTCTAAGACTTATATACTTCTAATTGTTTTCTGCTTTTAAGTATGATGGTGGATCCCTCATCCCTGCATGCACGATTGAACATGTTTTCCTCCTTTTGTTTTCAGATACTTGGCAGTTATCTGTGCCTTCCTGGGAAAAGAAATTCTGCACATCAATTGGTTCAGTTCCATGGCGAAAGCTCTTGGAAACCAAAAAGTGTATGTATCTCTATGAAAATGTAGTTCAATGGAATGACTCTGCTGGTGAAGAGGCATTTCACAATGCAAAAAGCCGGTTTTGGGCAGAGATTAATGGCCTTCCATGTGACATATCATTGCCTGATCCTGATGTTTATATTGATGAAGTTGATTGGAACTCCATGATAGATCCTGAATTGTTGTTGGACTTGGAACGGGAACCCAAGGCTCATAGTGATGGGGATAATGATGAGAAGGTTGTGATCCTTGGGGATTCCCTCCCCTTGAACGAGTCCGTTCCTTGCACAGGCTGGGGAGATGCTGAAGAGGACTTGAGAAAAACTACTGATTTACCTTGGCATCCTGGATATGGATATTATGATCACAATGTGGATAATGATAATTCTTGGGAAAATAATCATGGTCACAGTAATAGAGCCATGAAAGATAATGAATGGGGAAATGATCAGAATGATTCATGGGGATGGAATCAGTGGCAAAATGGTTGCAATGAGTGGGAGAACAATTATAATGTGTCCAACAACATGGATGGTGGGGATGGATATTGGGGAATGTTGGTTGACCATAGTCGAAAGAACGAAGGCTCTGACCAGTTCATGTCAAGGTATAAAACCTCACGGTTTCATGGCAATGACTATCAAATGGCTCATGGATGGAGAAATGGCAGGGGAAGGAGGGTAAATATATGAATGACCATTTCAATATTTTAAAAAAAAAAGAAGAAAAAAACCCTGGCTCAAGGCAGTGGAACCTGAACTCTTGCGGTTATGCCATTATTTATCCAGCAGAGCAGGAGATCCATTGAGTTGGGAGAAATCAGTTTTGTGAACCCTTTGAGTGTATAATATGTTGTCTACTTGAGTTGTTATATTCTTTGTTATCAGAAGAAGATATGGTATGTAATAGCGTACTACATACTCAGAAAAGTCCCACGTATTCGGTTTATGCTCCAATTTTGTGGTTTGCTTGGTAAGACTCGGCAGGTTTTGAACATGGTTTGTGCTGCTGGGTCAGGGAGCATTGTTAACATGTTAAGCCTATAATTTGTTGTCATAAAATGCTGCTTTGCTGTGTATAGAACAATCACAATGTCAGTGTTGAGGGTATTGTATTCTAGGTTTAGAAAATTATATAAGTTTTGATGTAAGTTCATTAATATTTTTTCGTTCAATTACTGAATTGTTATTCTCATCTTATCTTTACCAGATTTTTTCTTCCTTGTTTGTTATTTTTGTTTTATGGTGTATTATAATTTATACGATAAATGCTTCATAGCATTCTCAAAAATCATCTTCTAGCATTTTTACCCTATGTAGCAAGTTCACAGGATCATTTTACATACTAAAAAAATAAAATGGTCTTATAAATGTGTGCTTGCCACAGAGATAAGAATGCTAAGAAATGACTTTTAAGAATGCTAAGAAGCATTTTTCAATTTATAAATGCGCCTAAAGGCTAGTGATAATGTGGTTCCAGCATCTTTTTCTTTAATGGCTAATACTGAGGATGAGATGCGTCATCCAGTTGAGCATTGCTAGTCTAATTTAACAGCACCACGGTGGTGTAATGCTTAAAATCAAGCCATTCTCTTGCTTTTGAAGGCGCTGAACTCTCAATTTTTAATTTTAAAAAATCACCCCTTTTTTTTTTTTTTCTACTTTAGCTACTTGTTCAAAAGCACTTACATTCTACTTTTTATTTTAGCATATTAAATATTCTTTCTTAAGGATTTTTTTTTTCTCTAACAATTATATTTTTGAAAGTTTGTTTGTTTGTTTTTTTTTAAAAAAAAATAAAATTTAACGTCATATTTTCAAGGTCTTTTTTCAACGGTCATAATTTTTCTAATGTCATATTTTTTAAAATTTGTGCGGATTGGGAGAGTATGCTTTGAAAAAAAAAATTGAGTGGAGAAAAGAGAGCAATGAAAAGAAAAAGAAAAAAAACATTGAGAGGAGAAAGAATGATAGAAAAAAATTATATATATTTTTTTAAACTTGTTGTGAGTGTACATGCTCAACAATTTTTTTGCTAAAATAGCAAGGTAGATGTGGGTGGTTTTTCACCCAAATTTGCTACAGTAGTAATTAAAATAGCCTTTTGGCTGTCCCAATGTGACTTCTCATAACAAAAGTCCTGCATTGTCTTGAAACCAAAAAGGAAGATAGCATTCTGCTACACCCACGTCAAAAAGACTTTGTTTGGTAATGTGGGTTGATGGTGTTTTTAGTTTTTGGTATTAAAAATATATTTTAATGTGATACAAAGATACAAATAATTTTAAATATTTTCAGTTTAAGGTTATTTGTTTTAACAAAATGAAACCAAAAAAGAGAAAGTTGTTGACATTTGTCGCTGGCCGCCCTATTAAAAGCGGGCTTGTGAGAGACCATTATTTGGTTACAGTTTTGAGTCGTGCCATAGACGGCCGCCTAGCATTCGTTCATGGTGAAAAATAAAATAAAAAATCAAAAAAATTACTTTTTTTTTATTAAAAAATATGCTTAAACTTATTTAATCCCTATTTTATTTTTCTCTAAGGTTATGAAATAGGAATGAAATAAGCCTGAACCTATTTTTTGTTAAAAAAATATATTTTTATTGGGGCTTAGGCATGTTTTTAAATGAAAAAAAAATAGTTTTTTTGATTTTTTTTTTAACTAAAAATGGACGATGGACGCCTATCTCTACTATACAGTCTTACATCAATTATTTTGCACAAAATCCATCTGTTTTTTTTTTTTAAAAAAAAATTCTGTTTTTCCCAACAATAAAAGAACTACAAAATATTTGACAAACTACAAAACTGTTCAGTTGTGTTTTAAACTAAACTAGAAGTATATTTAGATTAATTTTGAACCAATTTTAGTTTATATCTAGTCTGTCTAAATTTAAGTAAAAACTCAATTGACTAATATGTACCCTGTTTAAATTTAATTTTGAAAAACTTGTTTCAATTTATTTTTGGTTAACCACCATCCTGGCATCCTACATGCATTTGTAGCCTTTTTTTTTTTTTTAATGCACGTGTTTTGTACGTATTGTGCGTAGTTAAGAGATAAATTGTCCCAAGGCAATCACTAGTGTTTTTTTTTTTTTGATATGCTGCAGGAAAAAGTTTAACTTAGCCGCTCAAAATTACTCTCATTCGGCTCCATTGGTGTAAAATATTTTCGGTCAAAAAATATTTTTAGTTGAAAATATATTTTTTTGAAAAATGTAGTTATTTTTGTTGGTGTTTGTTTGCATTCTTGTAAATGGTTTGAAAAACATTTTTCGGCCTAGCATAATGTATGAAAAATCATCCAATATTTTTTATATTTTCATATAATTTATAGAGCTGCGAGGAATATAGAGACGACGAAGAAGAGTTGTGAATGAAGAAAATATGTGAAAATAAAAAGCATTTTAAAGTGAGATTGAGATTCAATGCAATTGCTTGCTCATATTACTTACAATTTTGAAAAACTATTGTGAGAGAGTTATTATAAATCCCTCTTTTTTTACAGGTGTTTGAGACTTGTTGCGATGGGGCAATTTGGCTCTCTAACAATTGCTTGTCAAGAGTGTGGAAGAGTAGACAAAAACTATTTTACACATGAAAAACGTAAACTATTTTTATGTATAGTGAATTTTATTTTCTTTGATTCAAGGGGAAAGTACCTTTTACCCCCCCGATGTATCCACCCATTTGCATTTTAGCCTCCAACGTTTAAAAAATGACATTCGACCCCTCTAATCTTGATGACGTTTGCAAGTTAAACCCTCCATCCACATTTTTCGTTTTTTTGGACGGAACCCTAACCACGTGCGTTGCACGTGACTCTTTTATACCAAAATGTTCAAGAATGCCCTTGGGGTTAAAATGCCACAAAAAAAAAAGTAAAAAAAAATTAAAAATCAAAAAATCAAAAAATATAATATATAATAATACAAAAATAATATAATAATAAAACTTAAAAATCCTAAACTTTTTAAAAAAAAAAAAAATTGACAGTGGGGTGGCGGCCAGCCACCCCACTGTCTAATTTTTTTTTTTTTTTTAAAGTTTTTAAAGTTTATTATTTAAAAAATATATTAAGTATATAAAAATATAAATATAAATTCAAAATTAATTAATTTTTTTTAAAAAAAAGAAGAAAAGGGTGGCTGCCACCTTCTTCTTTTTTTTTTTTAAAAAAAAATTATTTAAATTTATTATACTTAATATATTTTTAAATAATAAAACTTTAAATTTTTTTTTTTTTAAAAAATTGACAGTGTGGTGGCCGGCCGGCCACACTGTCTTTTTTTTTTTTTTTTAAAGTTTTTTAAGTTTATTATTTAAAAAATATATTAAGTATATAAAATATAAATCTAAAATTAATTTTTTTTTTTTAAAAAAAAAAAGAAGAAGAAAGGGGTGGTGCCACCTTCTTCTTTTTTTTAAAAAAATTAATTTTTAAATTTATATACTTAATATATTTTTAAATAATAAAACTTAAAAAACTTAAAAAAAAATTTTTTGACAGTAGGGTGGCCGGCCCCCCGATTGTCTAATTTTTTTTTTTTTTTTAGTTTTTTATTTAAAAATATATTAAGTATATAAATATAAAATATAATTCAAAAATTAATTTTTTTAAAAAAAAAAGAAGAAGAAAGGGGTGCTGCCACCTTCTTCTTTAAAAAAAAATTAATTTTTAAATTCTATATACTAATATATTTTTAAATAATAAAACTTAAAAAGCTTAACAAAAAAAAAATTTGACAGTGTGGGTGCGTGGCCAGCCACCCCCCCTATCTATTTTTTTTTTTTTTTTAGTTTTTTAATTTTATTATTTAAAAATTATATTAAGTATTAAATATAAAATATAAAATTCAAAATTATTATTTTTTTTTAAAAAAAAAAGAAGAAAGGGGTGGCTGCACCTTCTTCTTCTTTTTTTTTTTTTTTAAATTCATTTTTAAATTTATATACTAATATATTTCTTAAATAAAAAACTTAAAAAAAAAAAAATGACAGTGGGGTGGCCGGCCACCCCACTGTCATTTTTATTTTTTATTTTTATTTTTATTTTTATTTTTTTAAGTTTAGGATTTTTAAGTTTTATTATTTTATTATTTTTTGTTTATTATTAATTATTATATTTTTTGATTTTTTTGTACTTTTGTTTTGTGGCACTTTAGCCCCAAGGCATTCTTGTACATTTTGATATAAAAAAAAGTCACGTGCAACGCACGTGACTAGGGTTCCGTCCAAAAAAACGGAAAATGTGGATGGAGGGTTTAACTTGCAAACATCGTCAAGATTAGGGGGGTCGAATGCCATTTTTAAACGTTAGGGGCTAAAGTGCGATGAGTGGATACATCGGGGGGTAAAAGGTACTTTCCCTTTTGATTCAATTGACCAATATTTTATATTATGTCAACAATAAAAAAATAAAAACATTTTTCAAAAATAATATTGTACACCGAAACGATCAAGATTCAAGGCCTTAATTTAACATAATATTGAGTTGTTTTTGGTCCTTGCCCTTAGCTCAACAAACCATTAAGATCGAGTATGGTAGTATTGGGGTGAAGGATCCGTAAAATTTGAAGTGTTTTGTTTTATACTTCTTGAAAAAATGATTGACAAGTGTTTTGTTTTATACTTTTTGTTTTGTTTTACACTCCAGAATGTTTAAATTTTGTCGATTTATTTCAAAAGATTTCAATTGTTATGAGATAGATCATTGTGTTTACTTTTTTTTAAATTTCTAACAATGTTGTCACGATATACCCAATTAGAAGGCAACATATGCCTTATTTATTTAAAAAAAAAAAACAAAAAAAAAACCAATCTTTGGGGTCTACACCTCTGTTTTTTCTTTTTTTTTTTCTTTAAATATTAATATTTATTATTTATATTTGTATTAAAAGAGACACATATTTCCTTTTGATTGGATTTGACATGATGACAACGTAAAAAATTTAACGGATGGTACACATAAACCCTGCACCATAAACCCTATTAATCTGATTTAACGAGGGAAACCATCGGCCAAAGGGCGAAAACACGCTCTCAGACTCAGTCCCGGAAAACACACCTGTTTTGTTAACTTTTCCCTCTAAAACATCAAAGAAGAAGCCAGAAACGCCCTCTCGGCTCTCGCTCTCTCTGCAACGTATAATTGTCCTGTTTCTTTTTGGTTCTGATGGGGAAGAAATTCGAAAAGAATCGAGGTTCGTCTTTCCAACTCTCTCTCTCTCTCTCTCTCTTTGTGTATTTCTTTTTTTTTTTTCTGAATTTTATTTGCTGAAATGGTAATGCGTTTTACGTTTAAGCAGGATTGAAGAGACTCAAAGTGCCCGAGAAGTCTGACACGAGTAAGCATGTAACTAAGAGTCGCCGTATTCAGGAAAAGGCACCTCGTAATCCCTTGCCAAGTTCCTCAGGCACGTTAAGCCCTTCATCTTTATCTATTCAGTTGCTTTTCTGATTTAAATTGGATACTATTGTTTTGTTTTGTTTTAAAAAAAATTATGGATTTTGTGAATATTTAACAAAATTGTCTGTGGAATTACTAAGTTTCTTGTAAATTATTGAGGATATGCATCTGAGCTTCACTATGAGGAATTTTTAATTGTGGGTTTTATGCATTTTTATTTATTTGGGATGAGTAGAATGGATTAGTTTATGGCCGTCTTAGTGTTAAGAGTTAATACTTGGACCGAATTTTTTATACAGAAGAGTCATCGGAAGAGCAAGCTAGCAGTGTGGCTTCGGAAGAAGAAGTAATTCATAGAGAGGCTTCAATGTATGATAACTTATTGATGTCACTGCGGCCGTGTAGCAAAACTGTTGATGATGCGTGTAACAAGAGGTAATGGTCCGCAAGAGGCTCTATTCTTTAATACCCTTTACTAAGGATGGTTTCCTTGGACTGCTTTCATTTTTCTAGCTTCCGTGATTTTCTTGTTTCTCCTTTTTGTGTTTTTCTTGTATACTTCATGTGTACTTGGGTTGTGCCTTTGTGCTTTTTAATGACATTCAATTACTTTATCAAGAAAACAAGAGGTAATTGTCGTTCTTATTCTGGGTTTATTTCCAATCTTGTTGAGCAGTAGGGGAGATCCATCTACTCTTTTTTCTTTTTTTGTTGAAAAAGCTTTTTCGAGCAGTAATGCTGCAAGCATATGTTTTTAAGCTTAATATATGATTGGGTTGGTTTTTGGTTGCTGGCTTGTTGTGGCTGTCCTGAATTGTTATTTGGGTTGTGCTTTGTTGATTTTTGTTCCTAGCATGATATCATGCGGTAACTTTTGACTTATAGTTTTGTTAATTTTTGTTCTAGTGGCTAGTTTGTTTTAATGTAATGTGATGTGTGATAGTGGTGCTAGTGCCATTAAGATGCAATGATCTCTCTCTCTCTCTCAGTTTGATATGATGATTCTCTTAGCCTTGTGAAATTAGTTTTGCATAATTACCATACATGTTTGGAGCATCCAATTTGCTAGCTATAAGTTAATGTTTGGTGTGAAATCTATGTTTCCTTTCGCTATTTTTTTCCCCTCCATTGTTGCATCTTCAAGTTGTTATTCTTGCTATCATTAATAACTTCTTGCAATTTGTAAAATGATCGAAGCGAAAAAAAGATCTCAGAGACCTCATTGATGCATGGAAAATCAAAATTCAAAGGGTTGTGAGGTTCAAGCAATAAATTTAAACATCCTTCCAGACTCTAGTTTGGCAGTCAGGGCTGGAAATCGTTTAGTTGAAGTTTGAACTGAATTTTATGGATGTAACAATAAAAATATTACTTGTGCATGAGGACCTTTTTGTTTGGAAGTGTCCAGTTAGAAGTTTATGGTCTTTTTTTTTTTTTTCCTTTTCCTTTTTAAGTTCCAATAGAACTTCAGAGGAAAAAACTTATAGTTCAGTTTTTGATGCAAAGAATTACAGGAGGTTAGAACTAGTTGTTTTTTTTTTTTAAAAAAAACTTGCAGGAAATTAGGTGAATCATTGGGACGGGTCCAACTGGAGAGCTCATGGCATGCATATTAGACGTTTTGTTTAATGCTTGAAAAGGGACACCCCATTATCTTTACTGGAACATTTTGTACATCTTCTTTGAAAGATGATTTTAAGTACCTTGACATTGCTGGCTGGTTATGCTGAGTCAAACCTATATAATAATTAGTTATTGTTTATTGAAGTTGTTACTGACTGACTTATGTTCATTATTGGCCTTGGCATTTGACCTTTCATAGGCAGTATTGATGCTTGTTGTATGATTCATCGGAATTTTTAATATCTTGAAACCCTTTATTAAGGTATGTCATATAAGTTTTTTTGATAAGTAATCGAATTTTATTAAAAGTCAAAGGCTGTACCTAAGTATACAAGAGAAACACTTAAACAGAAAAAGAAAAAAGATAAAAAAAAAGTCATGAAAGCTAAAAAAATGCAAACAGTCAGACGGTTATCCAATGGAAAAGGGTGTTCAAGAAGAAGGTGTTTAACTCTGCCATTGTCTTCTCACTATCTTCAAAGCATCATATAATTATAGAGTATTCAAATTTATTTTTATATTGTGTACCAAGCATCATATTTTAAAATGTTATTCCTGTAAGAATTAACTTCTTTTTCACAAATTTAACTTAAACTGGATATTGCATTAGCGACACTCACTTGTTGCATGGCATCAAGGTGAACTATAAAGTTAAAAAGCAATTTTTGGAGGAACTAAAAGCTAACATTTATCATTTACTTATTTGGTGTGTAGACAAAGATGGGGGGAAGTTGGTAAAAGTGACTCTGAAGAAGATGAAGATGATGGCCGTGATTCTTTTACGGTGTCAGAGGAGGATAACGATGAAGAAGGTGAGAAACATTTCATGGGATTTTATAAAACTTATTCAAGTAAATATCCATAGGCTTTAGTTCTTTGCGAACAGCCTTGTACTCCAGGCACTTCCCTTGTATGTTTGAATAGTATTTTACATCAAATTTCTGAGTTTTGATTTTTCTTACAGGATTTTTATCATGTGGTATGATATATAAGCCTTTTGTTTATGATCATAATATCAGTCTGTAGCTTATTAAAAAAAATAGGAAGTTTCGATCTATGTTCTCCTAAAAGTCAAAATGCTGATTTAATCATTGATATTTTCAAAGTTTTAATTTTGAGCAAGGGACATGAATAGGTTGTTTAGGTTATTTAGTTGAAATAACCTAAACCACTTAGGGTTGCTATAGTTTGCTTTTCATTGGACAAGAATGTTGAGATCCATGATTTTTTTTTTCTTTTCTGATTTGAAGGTTGTTCTCCTCTGGCTGGGGTAGAAACTGAATTCCTTTTCAGTAATAATTTCCAAATATTTGTTCGCTCTTTTCTTACTGTTAGATTCATGTTGATGTGTGACTGAGAATTATTAATCATGCTCAGTAACTTTGGACCTGCTTGAGCTGCAAGACCTTCCACTGCATTCTCCTCTACTGCACCTTGCCAACCCAAAAATTTTGCCATCTTGGAGCTGCGTGTGATGCTGAGCTTCCTCTTCTCTGGAAGATTCACCCTCGAAGCTATCTGCATTGCTATCCCAATATGGGCTGATCTTGAAACCTAGGTTTCAAAAAAATTCCTTATCTGAGCCCTGACCCACTAGACCATCTCTCTTCGGGTACATTGGCAAGTTTAACAACAGTCTTCTTATGATTTAAATCCTTTTGCGCCTCATGAGATGGGCCAGATTTGATAACTGAGCCCAACTTGCGTTAGGCTTATTGTTAGGATTTTGTAAGCTCATTGAATGCACATGTTTGCCCTCATCAAGAGCCACTGATGTAGGACAGCAGCAAAGAAGAGGTCTTCCATGGCTGCTGCCATGGTCCTCCATCACCAACCTTTATTGGAAGACTCTTTTTTGAAGATAAATTATATCTTTCAACAACAGATTCATGTAGCCTATCTCCTCTTAAAGTCTAGCCATATCTCTCTTGCCGAGAATCCCCAAAGGCACATGTGGATCATGCATCTTTAAGCTAGCTCTCTCTTCCATTGACTGCATCATCCTGTGACTTCATGCACTCATTCTTCTTGCACCTCTCATCATCATACCTTTTAGCATTGTCTTTTTGGACTGACGATCATCTTTAATCTCAATTTTGAATCTATTGCCTTTGTTCACACTCATTGACACATGCCACTTTTGATATGAACCTAACCAGATATTTGGAGCCCAACCACCCACTTCAATTGATGGCTATCCTTTATTTCATTCCTTAGCTGTTGAACTTTTGGTCCCATCGAATAATCATGACCTTGAAAATGGTAATATTTATAAAACTGACCTTTTCTTTTAATTCATACACCCCCGTTGGAACAATTTTCATCAGAGAAATAGCTAGGGGTTTCTTTGTCAAACTTCGCCCATCCCACCAAATCCACACCCTCTAAAATGCTAGTAGATTCTTTCATCGATCTACTATAAAATTCTAACTGTGTCGGGCTTTGTTGTCTTATGGGTTTTGCGTTTGAGGGCTCTTCGGATTGTGTGGGTTTGTGGGTGTTTGTTGCTGTTTCATTTTGGGTTTTCTTTTGCTCGTTATGAGCCTCCTGTGTATACTACCTATGTACTTAGGGGTATCTTACGCTTTTTATAAAACTCTACTTATCAAAAAAAAAAAAAATCTTAAGAAATCTCCCTGCTTTATTTTCCATGCAAATCACCTCAATAGCTTGATACCCATCTTGAAAGTATTTAAGATTGGCTTATTACTTATAAAAAAAAAGAGAGTATTTGCGAAAGATTCTATCCACTCAAAAATCCTCACCTCTATCAATCCACTTCGGACCTTCCTGAGCCATCCATATTTATACTTTTACCCTCGACATTTGTCTGTAATCTGATACGTGTCAAATCTTCCACCATCAAACTTGGAAATAGAAGTGTTGGAATTGATATGAAGAACCCTCATTGTTATTGCCTATTTTAGCACGCATATTTTCTTTTGTTGTCCACATTGTGGTGTTGTTTGTTTAGAATTTTTTTATCAAGTAATCACTTAAGACGAACTCTTTATCTGATTTTTTAATTTTTTAATTTTTCTTTTGTGTTCCCTAAGGAGCTGATGATGATTTTTTTTTTCATGCTATAGAAAGTTTACTTCAAGAGGCTGACATGGTTGACACTGGGGACCAAAGTGAAGATGCTGAAAGTGAAGATGAGCATGAGGCCTCTGATACAGATCAAGAGCATGATGTCAGAGTGAATGATCACTCTTCCGTTGAAGGATTGGAGTTCATGAGGTTTGTTTTCACTAAAACCTCTCTGTTTTATTGTTTAATTAAGTGCTGGTCTATCATGTGATATTCTTACATTATGTTGAGATTACTGATATTCAATCAATTAACAAGTATGCAACTAGAGTATGTCTATCCTACAACTGCATTCCTTCTCTATTATTATTATTATTATTATTTTGTCTTTTAATTAAGCTAACTTAATATGGTGTCTTTTAATGTGATCATGTTGAAGGCCTCAGTGTCATGAACCACATGACCAATGGATTAATGTAGTCTGGGAAACTAAAGTGGACATGCTAACACCCAATGACTTGAGCATTTTTCTCCGCCTATTATAGGTCAAATCCAGAAAGAGGAGAGGGAAAAAAGGATGAATAATTTTCAGAATAAGATCTAGTAAGCCAAAAGATCTGAGCACATAGAGAAAAACAGAACAATTAATCACTACGAACAAAAGGAGATGGGAGATGGTAAATGCTACTCCTCTAAGTTAAATGCTGCTCCTATAGCAAGGTTTGGGGTATTCGGCTAGCTTAGTCAACTACATATGGGCTACAGCACTACAATCACAACCATCTTTATTGCTCTCCTATTACTTAGAAACGATGGAAAATATGGCCGAATTGTTTCATGGTTAAAATCAAAGGTTCCACTCCTATCAGTCCACTTGAAGCATATGTTTAGGTGGAATGATGCTTTACTAACCAACAAAATGGCGTTTTGGTTGATTACTTATCTGATGAGGAAGGGCCAATGTTTTCTGCATTTACCCTGTTGATGTTCTTTGATTGTACATCAACGAGCCTCAAATGGATTTCATATCTAGGGTGCATCCATATTGACAGATTCTGAGGGCATAATGGGACAAATAGTGAATGGCAGTTCCATACTTTTTTTTTGGGGGGGGAGTACACATTCCCCCTCAAACTAACATCAATTTGCAATGTCCCCCCAAATAACAAAAATACCCTTAATAAAGATAAAAAAATTAAAAAAATTCAAAAAATGACAAAAATTTCCTACAAACCGGGTTGTAAGAAATTTCTTACAAATCAGACTCTAAAAGTGACATGTATTTCTTAGCATGTGAAAAACATATGTTTTTTAAAAGCACATGCTTCTCACATGCTTTTTAATATCTTTACTTCTCACATGCTTTTTAATATCATTAATAAGAAAGCATGTGCTTCTTACATGTTTAAAGGACACGTGTCACTTTTAGAGCTTGTTTGTAGGAACTCATACAAATCCAATTTGTAGGAAATTTCTATCCTTAAAAAAAAAAAAAGATTTTGGAGGAGGGAGCCACCCCCCTTGGCCAAATGCAAATTACTTTGTCAATTGCTTCTCTTAAGTAATTTTTTGCTGTATTTATTGAACTTTGGCACCAAATAAATCAAATGGCAGATTCAGTGATATATTTTTTTTTTGGTAAGTAATTGGAAATATCATTAAAAGCAATGATATTATACCATGCATCTTTGAAATTGCACCAGCCTTATATGCAATTAATAATGTCATATATGTATCATGGAAGAACAATTCTACCTGATTAACAAAGTCTATAGCTTTTAATATGCAATTGACGAAGCTAAATCTTCAACGAGTCTTAGATTAGTTTTTTTTGCATATCCAAAATTGTTAGGGTGGCTTTTACAATGATCCATAAGTCTTATTTAGAGTCTACAAATGACAGATATGGGCCAAAGGCAATAAATGAGAAACCAAAATTTTGTACCTAAGTGATTTTTTTTTTTTTTTTTTTCAGAACTTAACCATTTCAGGTATACTATTATAGAAGAAAGGATGCCGAACTGTTTTGTATAGATAACAATTATTTATAACATTGGACTTCTCTAGTTGCTCCATTCAGTGGGATGTCAGCTTTCTACGAGCAGCGCATGACTGGGAGGTAGATGTCTTTGCTTCTTTCTACTCCTTATTGTACTCCTCTAGTAGGAGTAGGGTAGGAGAAGACATACTTTGGTGGGCTCCTTCTCTCAAAGGAAAATTTGATGTTCGTTCTTTCTACAAGGTCCTTGCTTGCAAGGATGCAGTCTCTTTCCCCTGGAAGAGTATTTGGCGAACTAAAGTTCCTTCGAAGGTGGCTTTTTTTGCTTGGTCGGCAGCTTAAGGGAAAATTCTTACTTTGGACAATCTCAGAAAGCGACAAGTCATTGTAGTAAATAGATGCTGCTTGTGCAAAAGGAATGAGGAGTCTGTGGACCATCTGCTCATTCATTGTGATATGGCCCAAGCCTTATGGATTGCCATCTTCAGTCGTTTTGGGTTGTCTTGGGTTATGCCCCTTCGGATGGTCGACTTATTCGCTTGTTGGTGGACGGGCGGGCGTTCTCGAAAGATGGTGCCATCTTGCCTTATGTGGTGCCTGTGGAGGAAGCAGAATGACAGAACGTTTGAGGATCAAGAAAGAACGCTTGAAGAACTCAAGTCTTTCTTCTTTTTTACCCTCTTCTCTTGGACAACTGCTTATCTAGCTCCTTTAGCGATAAGCTTTAATGACTTCCTTGTTCTTTTCTCTTCCTCTAATGAGTCTTGACTCTTGTATATTTCCTGTGTACCAGGGCTGCGCTTTGCGCTTTTAATAAAATTTCTACTTACAAAAAAAAACATTGTTTAATACTCCATAAGGATACTAAACTGTGTTGTGGCCTTTTGTGCTTTCTAATAAGATTGAATTATTTATAAATAAAAAACATTGTGTAATACTCTAAAAAAGAAAAAAGAAAAAAACCACTTTGCAGGAAAGGAACAAGATTATTAGAATTTACACTTATGGGGCTGCTAGCTAGTGAATTTCATGCATGTAGTGAAACATGTTGAATTGATTCTGATGCGTGAAATAATATAAGAAGCAAGTAGTGCAAGTCACTTTGTGCCAAAGTACTTCCTATATCTGTCTTGTAATTTTCTAATTTTTACAAGTCACCAATTACACTATTTACTTTATGCAAAATTTTTTACTGGGCCCATTTTATGATGAAATATACTGATCCTTGGTGTATATTATTTGTACCAAATTGAACTTCAAACAATTTGCATACTTAGTATGAGTAGGGAAATTATACAAAATTCAAATCTTTGTAAAAATCTGTTTTGTTTGGAGATTTATAAAAAACAAGACTTCAATTAGTTCAGCCGGAAAGAAGAAAAGAACAAGTTTCATTGGTTAGGTTTCTGCTTTCTTTTTGATTGCCTGTATGAACATTAGAATCTATTAAGATTTAAGAGAACTTTTATCAGCAGATCATGTTTAAGAATTTATGATTATTTTTACATATATAATTCTGAATTTCTATGCGATCTTTGCTGAAAATTTTACTAGTTGTTTGAGTAATATTTAGTTTTATTCCTACTAGGTTGTGTCCATATATACATGTCATATAATTTTTGTCTTTCATCTTGCAGTTCCTCTAGTATACACCTTGGGCACAAGCTATCAAAAGAAGAAGTTGAGAATCTGTCACAAAAGAAATGGAAATATAAGTGGGAGGTACCTGCTGTTGGGATGTCAAATTGCAAGTGGATGGGAACTGGAGACTGTTTCCTAAAGGTATGTATACCCTATTCCATTCTTTAGAATTTACTTATGTTAAATACTATTAGACTCACTATTTCTTACTAAATCTTTTATGATTTATAGTTTATTGCAATATGATGTGGTATATCCTTTCACTTACCCCTAAAAAGAAAAAAAGAAAAAAATGTGGCACTTCTTCTCATTGTTTTACCTCCTTGTAATGCCTTAGCAGTATCTTAATTTTTTTGTGATCATGGCAAGGTGGATAAGAAAACTATGTAGCCTCTCATTGCTTTCTCATGGTTTTTTGTTGTATATTCTTGTTTGAGTATTATTCATAACCTTTTTTCATATTCATAAATGGTGAGGTGTCGTTGTTCATTTAATTATTAAGGTGTGGAGAAGAACTAATAGCCGCTGTGTGAAATTTGCTATAATCCTTAACATGTCAAACCTTAATTGTCTTCAAATGAACAAAACTAAATTAATTTCAAGTAAGTTGGAATGCTAAGTTATTTGTTGCATCAATGTGCCCTGGGCCAGAAGTTGAATTACTTAATTTCAGCAAGCAACTGTTAAGTAATTGTCTCATCAACAAAAACATAAGAGACTGGGGTTTAGAATTTACTCAGAGTGTGAAGAATTGGAAGGATAATTCTATAGTTGTGTTCTCCATGAAATTGACCTAACACATTTTTATCATATTTGGATTGAAAGAAACAATCACATTCATTAGCAGCAATTTAAAGATGTTGAGACTATATATGTAAATATTGTTGCAGTTTCTGGGTTTCAGATTGCTTCTTCTAGAATATAAAATGTTCGGAGTTTTAACAAAAGGCAGTGTAGTACCTTGGGCATCCCTTTTACAATTATTGAGAAGGCTATTGGCTCTTAATCCGCCAATGGGAGACCAAGATACTGAAGAAATTCGTGGGCTTAACTCATCCTATAAAATCGGCTTGATAGAAGAGGATTGCTCACTCTTATAAACATGCCCAAGGTCTTGTCCACAGGCGATGTGAGACTATTCCTTAACACCCTCCCTCACGTGCAGGCCAGTATTTTTTCTGGTCTTTGTCATGGGGTAAGTAGTGCGGGTCCATTCGTCCTTGTGATAGGCTCTGATACCATGAAGAAATTCGTGGGCCTAACTCATCCCATAAAACCGGCTTGATAGAAGAGGATTGCCCACTCTTATAAACATACCCAAGGTCTTGTCCACAGGCGATGTGGAACTATTTCTCAACATATACTTTGAAGGCAGAGAAGAAATACCGCAACCCAGAATGCCTGTCAACCCATCCACATTCTCCACATTTCCCATAGGAACCAATTCTGACTTAGCAAGATTAATCTTCAAATCAAAGACAACTTCAAAGCATAAAAATAAAGCACGCAGAAAGCAAAGATGGTTAGGCTTAGCCCCACCATAGATGTGAAGATGTCAAACACACCAAAGTGCCTAGACCCCACATAAAATCCCGAGGGAAGACCCCATTAACAGTAGCAAAAAGAATTCTACCAAATGCTTCCATCACAATAACAAAGAGAAAAGGTGACAAAGGATCACCTTGTCTCAAACCACGGAAGCTACTAAAGAAACAAGACTAACTGCCATTCACCAAAATGGAAAAATGCACCGAAGGAATACATGTGTTATCCAAGAGCGTAATTTCTCCCCGAACCACACCTCCTCAGCAAATAAAGTAAGAAATTCCAATTGACATGATCATATGCCTTTTCAATATCTAATTTGCAGAGCACCTTTGGCTTACCAAATCTGATTCTACTATCTAGACATTTGTTTGCAATGAGAATGGAATCAAGGATTTGCCTACCTTGAACAAAAGCATTATGGGATTTCGAAATAATCTTCTCCACTACCCTTTTCAACTTATTGGTAAGAGTTGTGGCAATAATCTTATGAACTCCACTCACATGACTAATAGGCCAGAAGTCCTTAAGATCAATAGTCTCAGGGTGTTCCATGATTTTCATGCTAGTAGTAAGTTTGAAAAAAGTCACCACTTCAAGAACCTCATCCTCCTCAAAGGGGCTCTCACCCTGCTCCGCATCTATGGAATAAAAAACAAGGTCATCCAACTTAGGCCGCTAGCTGAACTGTTTTGAGAACAACTTATCATAGTATTGCATAATATGTTCCTCGATAACAGATTGATCAAAAGAGATTGAGCCATCCATTGCTAGCACTTCAATGGAGTTGTTTCTCCTATTCAAGTTGGCCACTCATGAAAAAACTTTGTGCATTTGTTACCCTCTTTTAGCCAAAGAGCCCTTGACTTTTGCCTTCAACTAATCTACTCTATTAAGATAGTTTTTTCCAATTACTAATAACCAAGGTTTTCCTCAACTTCTCTTCATCAACTAAAGCTCTCACTTCCTCCAACCCATCAAGAACACGCAACTCCTCTATAAGAGATTTTTTATGGGACTCCACATTGCCAAGCACCTCTCTATTCTTGATTTTTAAATAAGCTTTCAAAGCCTTTAGTTTACTAACCAAGATGAAGCTAGGAGAGCCTTGAAAGTGATAAAAAGACCACCACCTCCTTACCTTGTCCAAAAAGCCTTTCGCCTTAATCTACATATTCTCAAACTTAAACGATTTTTTGCCTCCCTGAAAAGCACCACAATCAAGGAGAATGGAGAAGTGGCCTAAGCACAATATATGCAACCTTCTCTGAAAAAGATCGGGAAAAATTCCCTTATTAAAATAGATGTAGGGCTTAACCCTAGGGTTTTTTTTTTTGGGACCTTGGTACAAAAATAAAGTTTCATTTTCCTTATAATTTATTTTATTCTAGTCTAACTTATTTTATTATAATTTCCATAATTTTTTAATAAACTAATTAAAGTAGGGTTGGTCTTGGAATTTCTTCAAGAAATCTAAAAAATATTTTTATGGAGACTTGCGTTAGAAATGACACATTTGAACCTTCTCCTAACTAGGTTAACCATCGAAGGCCCTAAACTCACTTAATGGGGTTAAATTAGCATACTACACTTAGCCAACTTGGCCCAATGGGCCAAAAACGCATCTAAGACTTATCACTTAATAAATGTGGATCAAACAACCTCTTAAACATGTTCTGGACAGCAACTCTTCAAGTTGATTCAAAACTTTTCCTTGATACAATTTGTCAGAAATCACTTAATTTCTTGGAATAGTTCTAACACTACTTGAAAGACTATTGATTAAAAATGCTTTTAACACTCAAAAGAACCATCTTATATAAGATTTTTGGCCATAAAAGTTTCTGACCTAACCCAAAATCCATGCTCATGACTCATTTTAAAAACACTTTTTGCATCATTTAACAACTATGGACTTTAGGTATGAGATCCCAAGTCATTTTCATGAAAGACCATTATTAAAGGGGCCATTATGAAGTTCTCATTTTTTTTTAAAGGATAAATATTTTCTAAAAAAAAAGCAACATATCTTGTAAACCTAGGCTTAAATGACTTTTAGGTTATAAAACTACCATCTTATAAAATAATGCAGTTTGGCTACTAAATGACTTTACAAGTTTTCATTAAAACGTGGTGAGGTTTATGTACACATGCTTTTAGCCACCCAACTAAACATATGGTCATCTATGATAAATTAAAAAGTGATTTTTAAGGAGATGATGCATATACCTTACATAGGTTTAGCTACAACATATGTTTTTCATGAAATGTTTAGGCACATATTATCATAGATGTCTATAAATCTAACACTATATAGATTTGGTGCCACTTAATAAAGGTAACAAAATCATTCTTCCATCTTTTAATTTTTTAATAAAAAAAAGGTTTTGAAATATCTAGGTGAGGCTTTAATAAAACTCTTTTAAGCATAACATAAAAATGAAACTTTAAGAAAGGAAAAGAAATAGGCTACTTACAATGGTGTGATTAAGAACACTAGGGGAACTTGATGAGCTTTTCCTTGTCCAAATAGTTTGATGTCTTTTGAGTTTTGAGTTAGTGAGGTATAGGAGGTGTTTTGAGCTTTTGGGAGTTAAATTGTTGGGAGAGGTTGAAGGAGGACTTGAGAGAGGTGAATGGAAGAAGTGGGAAACGAGGGAAATGTGTAGAAGGCAAGAGTTGGTGGTGTGATATGTGTGGTTGAGTGTAAGAAAGCAAAAAGTTGAGTTTGAAATCCCATAAAGCATTCTTGTCCCCCCCAAAAGTGGAAGGTCATCTTCCATTATCTAGTTTCTCCCATGCAAAGTTTCTTCTTCTCAATCCTAGGTGGTCTTTTGTATGTAAAGGTTGATGATTCCAGGATAATAAAATTAGCAAGGGTTTGACTTAATTAATTAGGGTTAAGAATAGGTAAATCACTTAATTAAGCAAAAGTTATGTTAAATTGAAATCATAAGATTTTATATCCTATTGTCCTATATGCCATGTGTCATGAATTAACCATTAAATTATGTCCATCATTAGGGATGAAACTATTCCATGAATTAGACCATTAAATTATGAAATTCATTTTTATTGATAAATAAGAGAAATTATATAAGAGTTAATGAATTTCATAATTTTTTAAAAAAATTAAATTATGAAATTCATTAACTCTTATGATCTCCTTTAGTAGACTTTGATCCAATTTTTGCCAAGTTAACTAGGCCCAATATTAATGGCCTGCACATCTAAGTCCAACACTTTAGCTAATTCTCATACTAAGCCTACATTATAATGTGAGGGTGTTGTAGAAGATGTGACCCAAGTATTACACCTGTCATCCTACTCAACATTCCTTAATCTAGGCTTGGGACCAATTATGAAAAGGATGACACTATTGTATGACATAAACGGATTTTGTTGTAACATATATGTGAGGTTTAAATCTATTTGTATGATTACAAGAGAGTTGTGGATTATGTGTTCTTGGTGCTTTTTTATTTTTATTTTAAGGATACTCTCTCTGGAGGGAAGTGGATCATGCAACTTGATGGGAGAGAGACTGTATCTGTTCCACATACTTTGCATGTAGGCTGCCCTCAAATAGGTTAGAGAGGAAAGAGATAGATTTGACCGGCATGTCACACTACGTGGTCGTATCGGTTTGGCTCAGGGACCAGGGGTCTTTCCGGCTGGTGTGGTTTTAGGGTGAGTGTTGGTCGTTGGAGTGGTTGTGGTTCTGCAGAAAGCTTGGGTTGTTTGGTCCGGCGACGATGTGAGAGGGACGCGGAGGCTCGGCTGGTGGGTGCCCGTCCAGGGGCCAAGGTTGTGTTTGGAGATGGAGAGCCGATTCTTTGTGGAGGCCAAAACCTACGTCTTTTCGGTGGTGGATGGGAAGTCAGATCTTTGGGTGGAGGAAATAAGGAAAGGGTTTTCAGGGGCTATTTGCTTGGGGTCTCTGTGCATCGTTTGGCTAGTCTCGAAGATGGAATGGGTGCTTCGGAATACTGGGGTTGAGGATTTTGTTGAATCTTTTAGGGAGGGGTCCAAGGTGGTAATTGTTCGGAGAGGCGGGAATAAGGCCGGGCGTTTCTTGGAGGTGGCGGTTTTTGCTGAGGGAGGCCGAAAAGGGATGGTACTATTCCCTGAGGGCCGTGCTGGGCGGGGCTGGAGCCGCATCTCTAGGGAATTGAGCAAAGCGATGGCCTTCATTCAATCAAAGTTTGGGTCCTCGTCTTCGGTTAGGGGGGTTGTCGTTGGTGCCGCTCCGTCGTTCGCGGCGGTGGTTCGCTCGGCGGTCCCCTCTACGGTCTTGAAGCGCTCGGTTGTGGTGGAGCTGTTGGGCTTTGTTGGTTCAACGGCAAAGCTGGACCTTTGTCCTTTGGGGGAGCCTGAGTTGCTACCGGAGTCGAGATCGGCGGTGGATTGCTACGATCTGGAGTTGGCGTCCTTCGATGCGTCCTTCGATCCCCGCGTAGGAGACAGTTCCAGTACTCGAGGGTCGGCGCGCTCTTCGTGTAGGGTAGCAGAAGTTGTCGGGTGGTTGGCGTTGGTGGAGCATGCCATGTTTGAAATGGGTCAGGCTGTGGGGCGTGTGAAGTATGGGTGGAAGGCTTTGGGTTTGGGCTTGAAGCCCAACTCAGGCCCTTTTGGTTTTAAAGTGGGTCAGGCTGTGGGGTGTATGAAGTTTGGGCGGAAGGCCTTGGGTTTGGGCTTGAAGCCCATCTCTGGCCCTTTTGGTCTTAAAGTGGCCAAGGCCTTGAAGACCCGCATTCTTCCCAAGAGGGCTCTGAAGGCTAGCCTGGTCCCGGGTTCTTTTGTTTCTGCTCGGCGACGGAAGCTTCACAGGTTGACGACAACCCAGGCGTCCATGCCTGTGGGTCCGGTTGGCTCTCTCGATGGGTCTGCCTTGTCTTCGGCTTCGGCACCTGGTTCTGAGTTATCAAAGATCTTCGATGTGGGTCTTGGGTCTTCGTCGGATTCTGAAGTAGATCGGGCTTTGGGGTGTTGTCACTTTTCTCCGGAGACATCAGAGCCGGCTGTGATGAATGGGTTCTTCAGATACGAGGGGTCTGCTCCTCTAGCCGACGTTGGTATCTCTGTGGATCCGTGTGTCCTAACAGCGGTTGATGTTCCTCGGAAGTCGAACAAGCCCTTGCACTTCTACAATCGTAAGCACAAGGTCAAGAGGGCTTCTAAGATGGATCTGGGTCTGCTTGCGGGTGGGATGATCAACATTGTGCCTGGGGCTGCGCCGCTGGTAGGGAATCAATGCTCAGTTACAGGTGGTTCTTCCGGGTTGTTCTCGGCTTTTGAGCTCGTTGGGTCCAAGGTGAAGGGCCCTCTCCTGTCTTCCACAGTTGAGGCTAGTGCTATTCTTGGCTCCCCATCTGATAAGTCTTTGGCTCTTTCTTCTCTGACGAGGGATCTTTTTCAGCGGGGCTTTCTTAACCCTCGTTCTCGGCCTCCCTTGCCGGTGAACAACTCGGAGACTGGGAGCTCTTCTGAGAGGATTACCTTAGACTCGGAGACTGGTGCAGTTGCGGGAGCTGACAGATACGCTGAGATTGTGGTCAGGTCGAAGGCTGCAGCTCC
>FXXK01000395.1:201538-246110 GCA_900184695.1 Betula pendula
GTGCAGTTGCGGGAGCTGACAGATACGCTGAGATTGTGGTCAGGTCGAAGGCTGCAGCTCCAGGTTTGGGGATTACCTTTGGGGGGGATGAGAAGAGGTTTATGGATCTTTTGAGTTCCATAGAGGAGGAACGGCATCGGTAGGATGGGGGCTCTGTTTCGAGACCCAAGGGGTGGAGGGAGAGGAAAAACTTGGAATGCTCTCTCAATTTTGATGTTGGAGGTGTTGGATCTAGCCGGGGCAAAAACAGGGCATGTATGCCGGTTTAGGGTGATTTGTAGCCGGGGTTATTTGTAAGGGTTTGTCGGGTTTTGGGTTGTGTTTTGAGGGCTTGGGCGTTTGCTCGTTTTGTGCCCCTTTGTATCCTGCTTGTGTACTTAAGGGCGCCTTACGCTTTTTATAAAATTACTTAATTATCAAAAAAAAAAACTTGATGGGAGAGAGTTAGAGGGGTGTTTGCTTTGAGGTGTATCCATTTGTTCTTTTCTTTATAATTAAAGTAGATATTTACAATATTAAGCTCCCTATATGTAAATAAATTAGTTAATGCTTAGACTGTATTTGTGTGGGCCAGATGTGTAAATCAAACTTGGTTAGGTTCATTGTAAGAGAAATTGTCCTCCTACAGAGGTGGATTGCCATTGTTCTATAAAACAATTGGGTCCCTAAGTGGATCTCTGGGAAATTTGTAGGAGCTATTAAGGAGAAAAATGTTTAAATAGATGCTGCTTGTGCAAAAGGAATGGGGAGTCTGTGGACCATCTGCTCATTCATTGTGATATTGCCCAAGCCTTATGGATTGCCATCTTCAGTCGTTTTGGGTTGTCTTGGGTTATGCCCCATCGGGTAGTCGACTTATTCGCTTGTTGGTGGACGGGCGGGCGTTCTCGAAATGCAGTTGTTTGGAAGATGGTGCCTTCTTGCCTTATGTGGTGCCTGTGGAGGGAGCGGAACGATAGAACGTTTGAGGATCAAGAAAGAACGCTCGAAGAACTTAAGTCTTTCTTCTTTTTTACCCTCTTCTCTTGGACAGCTGCTTATCTAGCTCCTTTAGTGATAAGCTTTAATGACTTCCTTGTTCTTTTCTCTTCCCCTAATGAGTCTTGACTCTTGTATACTTCTTGTGTATCAGGGCTGCGCTTTGCGCTTTTAATAAAATTTCTACTTATCAAAAAAAAAAATTTTTAAATGTTGAAAATTTGGATTGGTTTAACTGCAGGTTCCATGTGTCATCGTGGCATACCCATTATTTTCTGGATTAATTAGAATCTTCAAGCTGGCCTTGTAAATTGTTGTTCAGCAATTTGCACAAGCATTTTGATCTTTTACAACTGTCTTTATCCTTTTTTTTAAGATTTCTATTGCTGAATCATATATTCTGATTGTTGCCTTTGCAGGATGTTAACATCAATTCTGGTTATGGTCTCAAGCAAAGGTTGTATAAGCACTGGTTGGATGTATATGAGACATCTGGAAGGAATGATTTTCATTCGTCTAAAGAGAGATTATTCTTTTCCCTTTGTAAGTGAGCCTGATCTTGTTGTCCTAGATCAATATCTGTTCAGTTGCATTCACCTGTGTCTTGTCATACTCATGCAAGTTAGTTGTTTTTGATCTTTACAATTGGTTTCCTGAAGATGTTTTATCCATGTTTTTCTTAGGCGGTCCTTTTGCGCTTTTTATAAAATTGACTCTTACTTATCAAAAAAAATCCATGTTCTTTTGCTTCAATGATGAGGGATAGTGGGAAGTCCCTGATGACTCCCTGTTTAATTACTGCAATGTTACTGTGGTTGTAATTATGATTTTATCTACATCCTTCTTGTGGCTTCTGAACTTGAGATTTTCCTTTGACTGAATGAAACCCTAACAGCAATTTCAGCTCCACACAAGGAAACAGATAATTGACTGGGTTTGGGCCTTTGTAAGGTTCACTATCTCTCTTGGTAAAGAAGCAAGCTATCATGTGTGCAAACTCTGATGGAACTTCAGCGCATTGATGTTATTCTATGACCCTGTACTTATCTGGACTTTCAAGTTAGATGTAATAATATCAAAGACTTAATAATTTTCTTTTAATGTTAGAATAATGTATTAGGGTTTGAGGGTATTGTGGTCTTTGTAATACTTTTCAAAGCCTATATAATAATATCTGTGAGGTAGGCTACGTAAGACAATACAACGTGCCTCCTCTTTCTCTTCACGTAACGCTATTAACAATGAGTAATAATTTATTCAAAGAAAAAGGCAAAGCCCTCATACATGAAAAGTATACAGGATCGCAACCACTCTACAAGCGTCTAAAATCTAAGCAGCTGGGACAAGTTGTTGAGTTGTGTCGAACTTTTTCTTTGTTTGATATATGTTTTGTTACACTGTTCATTTTGTTTTCTATTCTGTTATGGAAGAAAGTTCGATAATTTTGATAATTTTTTTTTATCATATACGTTCCCTGCCAGTTGCTCTTTGTTTCCTTTCCCTTATTAACTTTACAAACTTGCAATCTAGGATGGGTTTACTGGTTCTACTGTTACGTTTGTATTTAAATGCTTCTGCTGTCTTGTGTTCTTTAGGCAACAGCTATCGGGATATTCTGCACTGTGACAAGAAACCCTTTTATCTCAAAGGCCAGGAAGAAGACTCAAGTATCTTGGATGCTTACATTATGCATTCTGTGCGTGCATGCCCTCTACCCATTCTTGGATGAAATCAGTTGTACTCTTTTTTGATAGATTGTTGGTGTTTGTTATTCTCATAGAGTGATTAAATGAAGAGTATATTATGCAGCTGAATCATGTCTTCAGAACTAGAGATATTGTGTCAAAGAATGATTCAAAACTGGCGAAGCATCCAGAGATTGCTGACAGTGAAATTTTTGATGGTGATAGTTTCCGTGATCAAGGGTTTACTCGTCCTAAGGTAGTCTAAATTGTTTTCTTGTGTTTTGATGTAATTTATCCTAACCATGCTTGAGCTTTACTCTTCTTCTTTCTCCTCTTCCTTCTTATATTTTAGTTGGTTCACTGGCATAGACATGATATAAAAGCTTCATTCCTGATATAGTAATTATAAAAAGGCTCTCAATATGTAGGTTTGGTTCATTGTATCAGTTTATTATTATCTTCCTGTTCCCATGAAAATTGTAACTAATTATCCTGTAACTTGATAGAAATATTTTGCAGGTATTTATAGTGTAAAGTGCTCTTAATTTTCTGAGTTTATTTGATTGACATCAGTTTGTACCTTTCAAATGACACCCACTTTGCAAAAGCGGAAGTCATTTTTCGCCCTTAATTGTCTATTTGCGTTGCCCTGCTAGAGATTTTACCTTGACCAAAACTTTCTGTGGCCTAAAACATTGGGAAATGCAGAAACATTTTGTGAAAAATGTTTTTCTGTGAAGCAGAATGGAGCCCTAGTTTACAAATTGTTTTCTTCATCTATAAATATTGGTGTCATAATTATCAGGAAACACATTACTGTACTCATTGTCACAGACAAATTCTGGATGTTTTGTTGCAAACAAGTGTATTGATTCTAAAGGAGCAGTGTTCTGACTGCTGGCAACATTGATTTAAATTTTATGAACATACAAATTCTTGATTAATCTATCTCCTCAGCAAAATGGAGTCTAGAATAAGTCATAACAAGAAATGGTGTCCAGAACAAAACCTTCAATCAACCCCCCTCCCCTTGTCAAACTTTCCACTTAATGTGTCGAATACTCGTAAGCGCTTTCAACCTTTGAAAATATAATTTTCTATGTCGGAATCATATTTGATACTTCTTGAATACCTAAGAAGCCTATGCTGGTTCCACCTTGAATGTTAGGATATGAGCTTTTCTATAAATTAAAAGATAGACCAGTTTGTTGCATGCCAATAGTAGAAATTAGAGTTACTTGTGGGATAAAATAATTATATAATAGATAATTTTACAATTCCAAAAATTACGTAACAGTATGGATCAAAAAGAAAAAAATTACATAACAGCATGTATATGTATACTTATATCTATCAGCTCATACCTTCATTATTGTATCCTTTTTCTATAATTGTGGTATCAGCCACCTGTACAATATGTATCGTGTATACTTTACAGCCTAAACTTTAGTTTTGAAGATCAGGCTTTACAAATTCCAAATTTTATGTTTACAACAGAAGGAAAGGTACTAGAGACTTGTTACCAATGATCTTCTGTTGTTCCATTCATAATTTGTCATAAGCCTTTGAATTGAGAGTTGAACTTGTGAAGTTTGCTACTTTTGGCACGTGGAATATGCAGAAAATAAAGAGATGCCAAATTGATATTTTGAGAATTAAGAGTTTCTATATGCGGAATTAATTCAGTCATTTGTGTATTAGATATTGCATTAATTCATTTTTAAGAAACAGCTATATAGACTTGTTCTAAACATGTTTATAATTCTGCTGCACCATGTCACACTTGTTCATGAATTGTATATGGGCTTTCTCTACTTTGATTTTGGGGACTAGTATGTGAAACACTGTTACTGAGAAAAGAGCATATATCTCCTTTATGGAAAACAGTGTACATCTTCTATCAAAAGGGTAGAAGTTCTTGAAATTGTTTTGTCCTCTCACTGTTATTTCTTTTACAAATCATTTTATGTAGTATATTAAAATGTGCTTGCTTAGCCAACAAGATTTTTTTTTGATTATGGGCACCAGGTTTTGATCCTATTGCCACTTAGAAACATTGCGCTACGTGTTGTTCAGAGGCTAATTCAATTGACTCCTACAGGCTACAAGGTATTCCATCATTTATGATTTGTTTTCTTTTCTCACCATCTTGATCTGAACTTTTGCTGTGGCACTTAAGCTCGGTTATCACATTGAGTTAGACGATATGTTCTTGTACCAGATAAGCTTTGATGAATGATTAAACTGCTGCTTACTCTCTGACTCTGATGTCTGAAAAAGCGAAAACCACTTGATAGTCAAGATTCAGTAGCTCTCACCCTCTTTTTAAATTCTTAGGAAAGTTGTTAGATTTGTTTTGTATGTAATTTAGGTTTCGTTTCTATTTTTAATTATGTTTCATAAGTAATAATGAAAATTTACTTAGAGAAGAGGAGATACCTCAAGTGTACGAGATGTATATAAATGGTTCACCAAAAGAATACATTTAGGTTTTGCTTGTTTTAGAAGGAAACTCTTAGAAATTATAGTAGTTCTTTTTTCATGCATAAGTTTGCTTTAGATTGGAGGTTACAAATCTCTATGATCAGAGGATCCTTGGGAATCAAATTGAACTTGTAAGACTGCCATAATGTATAGGAAGGGTTGGATCATTTAGTAAGATTTTGATGTCCAATACGTTGTTTCAAGTGTTTTTTCATATTATTGATCATTTTAATGTTTATATATTTTTTCTTCTGTTAAGTGTTATTACACTTGTGCATACATCTTGTGTTGTATTTGGGTCCAGCAGATATGACTGAGAGTTTTGCATTAAGTCATGTTTCCCAACCATCATTTTGCACTTTATTTTACTAAGTAACCTTATGGTTTGCAAATTGAATGTTTCACAGCATTTTGGCATGAGCTTTAATTGCTGCTTTTCTTAAACTTATTTTTTACTTTCTTTTCTTCTTTTATTTTATTATTAGCTAATTAGCTTTCTTGTGGATTTCTGCCATGAGAAGAAAGTCTGGGCTTGTAATAGTTAGAGGGAAATGATGGGATTGAAGTGGCATTTCTGTCATTTCGGGTTTAAAATAAAATGTTGTGACCTAGAGTTTTTAAATTATTGGCAATAAAAGTGCTTCCGTCGTTAATCATGCCTTTGCTAGAAAGTCTTGGTTGGACTTCATCATTCTCTCCTGCCTTTTGCTGGATCTTTTTTTTTTTTTTTCTTCTGCACAAAAGAGAAGGGATCGTTGAAGAGAAATTTCACAATGCAAATTTGGATTCGAACAAAAGAAGGGGTTAAGATTTTAGTTGACGGGAGATTTGATGTGTGTTAAACATGGTAAAAATGGAGTACATAATCATGAACGAGTTTACATGCCCCAAACTTTCCATAGAAGCTAGAAGAACTGACAATTCTTGTAGGGTTCCAGAGAACCTTCTAGGATATTGTTCAAAAAAGCACGGAAATAGCACATAGAATGCACTAGGAATCCAAGTCCTTCATTTTAGTTCAAAATGAAGTCTATCTGGCATGGTATAAAAAACTTATATTTTTACATGGTTTTCTCCATGTCCACTTTGCACATTAGATAGTAGTCAATCGATAGGATATAAATTATCTACAGAAAAGCTCCCCCTGTTGTTGGAATGAGAAGGTTGAACATGCATCAGCTATATTCTCAAAACTGCCCTGTTATTGAAATTTCCCCAAAACTTTCAGAAAATGCCCTTTATGATGACCTCTGATTTCCCTAGTAACCTTGAAGAATTGAACTGTTCAGCCTTGCAGTGTTATCAGCTTTTATCGATTACAAAAGCTCACTAGTTATCCAACAGTGTTCAAGCTTTAATTTGTAAAAAGAAGCTATTTTTAGTTCATCAGAAAACTTTTCCTCTTGACCGAACCATATCCAAAGTATATTAAAGTTGTACATGAGGTTTCTTAATGAAATTTATAAAGGAAAAAACAAGAAAAGAGTCTTTTTTCTTTTTCCTTTCTTTTTAATTGAGTCTTTACAAGGAGATTGTAACTTAGATCCTTGCCAAGGTTTTAGTAAAAAAGGAAATACAATCTTTATCTTTATATCATTTGTTACCCGTTACTTTTATCCAATCCTTTTACTTATAACAAAAAAAAAGAAGAAGTTTATTCCAATCCTTTAAATACTTAAAATATTCATAAAATTGAAATAATAGTAAATGCAAGATATTCTTAGCTATTGCCAAAGAAGGTAGCATAATTATATTTGAAGAATTGAATGGGTTACAAATACAAAACGTCTTATACACGAGAAAATAGAATGTCATGCCAAGCTTATGCTATTTCATACTATCAGATACATATGCCACATAACTCAGGCCTATCTCTCTTATACAACTTGCACATGGCCACTCAGAAATGTTATTCGTTCATATAGTGATGTGATGCAATACTTGCTAAACTTTTTCCAAATAGTATTCTACATTAGTGGAACCTTTTTTTTCCAATTTTTGAGTTCATTGCTGAAATTATTATTTCATTGAAATGTCTAGATCTATATATCAATATTTTGAGTTATTTTTACTTTCTTAACAAGTTTATTATGCTATTTATCACTATAATGAAACATACGATCAACCAACATTTATCAAATTTGAAAAAGTGCATGAAGAAAAGGTTCGATCCTAAAAATGTATTATAACTATTTGTGGAATGTACTTCTATTTTTACTTTTTTTTTTCCTTTTAATAAGTAAAACAATAGTCCCATTATAGAATTTTCTTTTACTATTCTCTTTCTGATTAGGTGTTTCTCTTGTATACTTCATCTGTATTTGGGTTGCGTCTTTGCACTTTTTAATGAATTTCATTTACTTATCAGAAAAAAATAATGTTCTTTTTACCATCTATTAATACTATTATGTTGGTGTTCACAGGTTAATGTGGAGCACATTGACCGTTTCTTTAAAGAATTTGGGACTCAAATGGATGAAGACAATGGGGACGAGGATGAGTTATTGGGAAATATAAAAGCTCAGAAGTCTTCAAAACCTTCTGACTTTCAAGCACTTTTTAGTGGAAGAAGGGATGTAGAAGATCAGTTTATGTTTGGAATTAAGTTTACTAGGTAAAATTTCTTTAATGTGACCCAACAACAAATCTATCGAATTAACATTCTCAGCTAATGGTGGCCTAATAAGTGCTTCATCTAATTTTGTTACACATTGTGAAAAGAGTTATGTAAATGTTTCAGATGTGAGGCTAAAAGTATGATAATTTTGGAGTCATTAAAAAATAGATATGTAGTCACGAGATTGTTTTTGACCTTTGTGCCATAATCCGCCATCTTTGAGTGGTGAAAGTGCCCTCATTGGCCAATAAACAGACTATAGTTTTATGGGTGCAAATTATAAGGCACTTTGAGGCGTTTCCTAGATTTTATGGTGGACTAATGTGTATCTAATTGTGCTTCTAGGTTGCAGCGCCAACTTATTATGCTAGTTTTATTCTGTCACCTGAAGGAAGGAGTAAAGAAAGCAAAGATTATCAAATCAATGAACATAAAGAATTTTAACTTTTATGCATAAAAATATATCTTAAGTATACCAGGGCTGTGCTTGGCACTTTTATTGATGTTGTTAGTCATTGCTTGATTCAAAAATTAGTTGTTAGTTGCTGTCACTGTTTATTTAAGCATACCTGTTTACTCATTTTCTTCCCATTATTTTCTCTTTAATTCTTTTGTAGGAGGAGCATAAGGTTGTACAGTGATTTCTATTCCTCAGACATAATTGTTGCTTCTCCACTTCGTTTGATTGGGGTGAGCATTTATTCTTTTCATTTGTTTTTTCAGATTGTTCCTAATCATTATCCTGGAGACTGGTCTAGCTATTACGTATTTATTCTATTCACCCTTTATCATCACACAAAGCAATTATTATGCACAGTATTCGAGGAGCGAGGAGCTTATACAAAATGCAAATTCTCATCTTTGTTTTGTTTGATGCACAGCACATAGTTTAATTATCATAAGAAGAGAACTTATCTTGGTGCAAAGGCTGTATGGGGATGCCTAAGATCTGTCTTATAAGACCTTCTTGGAACCTTTGTGTTTTATGAATTGGGTCTTTAAAATCTAGTGATGCAAGTAACTATTGTTACAAGATGGATTAACAAAATATGTACTTGAGGAGCTATGATACCCAGACACTTCACTTAGCCTGCCCCATGTTGACACGACATTTACTTGGGTCAGTATATGCTTATTCGACACTGTTTGAATTGGTGGAAAATTTGAGGAAAAAAAATGGACAAATCTGGCAGTTGAGTATTAGTGACATATGACATCCATAAACAAGTCCATTTGACATAAATGACCAGCTAAGAAGTAATATAATTAGACTTTTTTTCTTTTCTTTTTGATAAGTAATGGAAATTTTATAAAAAACGTGAGGCGCCCCTAAGTATACATGCAGTATACACAGGAAGTACTTAACTAGAACGAGCAAAACCAAAACCCAAACAAAACATCTAGAAAAACCCACAAAACCCGAAAAGCTCTCTAACCCGACAATCACTCAAACCCGAAACCCACCAAACACCAAAAGCCCATAATTAGACTTTAACAAGCAAGAACACTAAATTGAACTTCTCATCAATTAAGAAGTAATAAAAACCTTTGGCATGCCTTCAACAAAAACGGAGTCACTCAACTTGAAATGTTTAGGATTTGAATCCAACTAGCAAGGAGCATTATGAGACACAAGTATGTTTCAGGCTTTCATTGAAGGCTCTGTTACTTACAAAAGAAAACCCTCTTGCCAGGAGCTAGCTCGAGCAAACGGGAAGTTCTTCTTAAATCTTTATGCTGTATTTTAAAATTTCATAATAGATAACGTTGGGTCATTATCATTGATTCATGTTCTGGTAGATCTTTGATGTGGTGAGCTCCCTCTAAACTTCGAAAGTCCAAATTTATCTCCTATTGTATTTGTGCAGATGGAACATGCAGAAATTTTTAAGTCCTTATGCCTATTCTCATGGCTCAGCTCAGTGCCTCTGTTTTGTGCAAGGCTGTTCTGCATAGACATTAGATTTTTGAAATCAATATCTTTTAGTGGCTTATTTGTGAAGGGGATGAGATTGCTGCAGTTGATCCCCTTGAATGTCCATATTGTTTTCTTCTTTGACCAATGTCTTGGAACTTGAAACTTGGGTTCCTCAATTGAACGACCTTTTCCTTTGGTAAAGGAAGCTAATTTCAGTATTCAGTTTTCTTGTTGTCTGTATTTTTCAAAGATGCCTTTATCTGCTTAGGCTCTAGCTTAAAATATAGTGTTTGACTGGTAGCTCTGTAGAAGGTTTGCAATCAATCAAATTACTATGTTCAGAACTCTCTCATGTGTTCATCAAGCAGGGAGAATGTAGCGATCATTTGTTTGTTCACAATTAATATTTTCTCTCTTTTTATTTATTTTTTCTTTTGGACACATTATCACGGGTTAGGATTCAGCCATACTGGTGCCATTACTTTGTTGAACCATTATGGAACAATAGAATTCGACATGATGTAAATTTTTGCACTCATTTATGTTGTCTTATCATCTTGTGAGTCATCTTGCAAGTTTGAGGGGCAATGAGAAGTAAAGAGTTTTTTTTTTTTTGGTAAGTAAGTGAAAATATTATAAAGCTTAAGGCGCCCATAAGTAGACCGAAAGTATACAAAAAGAAAAAAACAAAGAAAACCCAACCAAAACCATCCGCAAACACCCAAACGATTGAAACTACAACAAGGCACCCACAAATAGACACTTGCAAAATACCCAACGCTACATCACCTAGCCAAAACCACCCTCTTGCCTTTACCTTGGCTAGAATAGTTGCCTCTACCATCGAAATTCATAGAGCACTCTAAATTTTTAAGCTCCCTCCTACCTTTCGGTTTGGGGGGAGAAGCCAGGACTTCCTGACGATGTTCCTTATCAATAAATGTCAAGAGATCCAAGAGCTTTTTCTCGTTACCCCCACAAGAGATCCCCAGAAAGGGATGATCTCCTTTGCATGTTGCACAGTCTCGAAGAGAAGTAAAGAAGTATTAAGTTCATATTAGCAAGATTTGCACACTTAGGGCAGCTTGAAATGTTTATGTAGTGCTGGTCAAGCTGTGAGTTGCTTATTCTACCTGTATAATGTTAGATTTGCTTGCTTATATGCATTTAGATTGTTTATAGTTTTTTATCCTTTCCAATAGGGTAATACTGTTTTGTTTATTTTGGCTAAAACTGCAAGTGACACCTGACTTTCCATGTTCTCAGAAAATTTGGGAGGCTAAAAATTATAAGGGAAAAGATGTTGATTATCTTTCTTCTATAGAGGTAATTTGTCTTATTTGTCATTTGTCATTAGTATGTGTTTATAGTAGCTCTGTCACTACTAAAAAAACAGAACACTTATCGAGTTTCCTATATTGTTGATATAGAGTATTTGCAAATGTGCAGGTTCTAATAGTAGATCATGCAGATGTCATAGGAATGCAAGTATGTGGTTTAATCAATTTTATTACTTGAAGTATATCTTTTGCAGTTCATATGGAGCACAGTGCTAATTTTTTTTTTTTCTCTTCCCTTTTATAATGAAAAATATCTAGAATTGGTCCCATGTGAATACAGTTGTTGAAGAATTGAACCACATTCCATCTAAGCCGCCTGGAACTGATATTATGCGCATTAGATATGGGTACGTTTTCAATATTTTTTTTTGAAAAAAAATGATAAGAACATTGTGTTTCTCTTCCCTTCACAACGATCGTCTTTTCTTTCATCTATTTATTTATTTTTTATTTTTTCATATTTTCATGTGAAGTAGGCCAAGGGAACCCTTAGTATACAGGATATAAAGAAAAGTTCCCTGTCTAGGTTTCTAAATTTTTTGGTTTTAGGCATGACAAAGTTGTCTCTGTGGATGTATAAGAAACTGCCTAGCTAAGCAAAAAGCATTATTTATCTTTCTTGGGTTGAAAATTGGTTTTTGGGAAATTTTATTCTGATTTGTTTCCTTTCTTGAAATTTACTGACGCTTACTCGTCTTCATGTTTAGGTTTCTGGATGGATTTGCAAGGTTTTATAGGCAAACAATTATTTTGGGCTATTATTCTAACCCAGGTAATAGGTGTTTCTTCTATTTTTATAAAGCAATAAGAACATAACCATCTTTTGTGTGTGCATGTGCTTTTTATTTTTTCTTTTTGGGAGTGGAGGGGGTGTTGAGAAATCATATCATAAATCATCATGCATTAGGAGTCATGGTATTCCGTTTGTCAATTTTGCAAATTATTGCGTAAATGTGGATTATAGCTTGGTCAATCCATAATGTCTTCCTTTATGTGCATGCACGATTCAGTTTGCCTTTGTGAGGGAAATTCAGAGCTTTTGGTCATAGTTAATTCTAGAGTATCTTTAACTGATATTAGAATTATACGTGTTTTCTAATCTATATTTATACTTTCTTGTCTCAGATATCAATGGATTGTTCAATCGCCATTGCATTAATTACCAAGGAAAGGTGCGTTGATACTGTTTGTCACATTTTCTATAGAATGTATGCATGCCAAGGTAGTAGCCATAATGTTTGTTTGTCTGTCTTTGTATACTATGTTTAGCCATGTTTCTTGAGTGAAATATGTTTTGCCTGTTTTGTTTTCTCAACATCTACTCACCATATAATCCAACTTCTATTAGGATATTGACTTCTTTAATTGAAGTGTTGTTATGCTCATATTATTTGAACCAGACATTTCATTGTTTTTTTTAAATTTTATTTATTTATTTATTTTTTATGTTTATCATGTAGTCTTTTGATAGAGAGGAACAATTATATATTTAATGTTGTTTGGATGCCAATATCTTAGTTGAGTTGTTCATCTATTATATCTTTGTATGACGGGATAATTGGTTTTGGCGCTCTCCCTTCTTTTATAGATTTTTAGGGAAAATACACTTAGCACCCCCAAACTACAGCCTTTTTGGCACTTAGACCACCAAACTTTAAAATGTAACACTTATCCCCTTTTAACTACCCACCCATTACAAGTTATACCCTCCGTTAACATTTGGTGTTAAAATGGACGGAAAATGTTGCACGTGCGTCACACGTGAATGTTTTTGACTTAAACTTTCCTACTTGATTGGTTAGGGGTGGTCAAATCACCCCTGTAAGCTGAGGGGTGGTTAAGCCATGCCCAAATATAGAATAGGGGTGAGCAAACCACACCCACACACACGTTATGGGGTGTGGTTACCACCCCCTGTTGCATTTTCAAGTGTGGCAGAACCACCCTTATAGGTTGTGGGGGTGGTGCTGCCACCTCTATTTCATATTTGGGGATGATTCGGCCACCACTGTTGTATTTACAGGGGTGGTTCAGTCACCCCCCCTCCCTCTCCTCTCTTCTTTTTTTTTTTCAGTTGCTTTATTTTTTTTAATAACTTTTAAGGGCATCTTGAGAAGTTCAAGTAAAAAAAATTCACATGTGACAATTTCCATCCAAATGCTAAATGCTAACGGAGTGTAACTTGTAATTGGGTGGTAGTTGGAGCAGATCAAGTGTCACATTTTAAATTTTGGTGGTCTAAGTGCTAAAGGGGGGGTAGTTTGAGGGTGTGAAGTGTATTTTCCCTTAGATTTCTTTTAAACTTTAGATTGTAACTTTTAGGTGAATGTTTTTCCAATGAGCTCTACCTCAAAAGGAACTTTATCCCCCATATGAATGGGGTGGAGAATGAGTTATAGGTTCAAGACCTACTGAATGCATGTGTAATTCACCAATTAAATAAAAAAAAAAAAGTGAGCTTTTGCTGTTTACATGAGGGTTCACTCTTTTCTTATGAAGTTTTCTAATTACTTACCAGAAAAGGTTCTCAATTATTATTATTTTGTTTTAAATATGATGAAATAGAATTAGAATGCAAAACAAATTTGATCTACTTTGCTGTGGATAAAAAAGTGGACAGGAATATTGCTGCTTATGCAAGTTGCTGTTCTAAATAAATAAGTTAGTGTCTTCTATATAACTTCTCACATATTTTAAAGTTCTGATATCTAAATTGTTAGTTATATTTACAGGTGAAGTTGGTATGTGAGTATAAAGGTGTTCTTCCTAAAGTTTTACTCCAAGTACGGCAGGTATGTACCTCACAGTGCTTGCTGTATGCTTAAATTGTGGTTGAGTGATATCTTAAGTCATTAAGATGCTCTTGGTATCTTATTATATTCATTTTCTCTTTTATATGTCTAGAACTACGTTATGCATTCTGTTGGTAGAAAAATTAGGACCTGGGTTGATCTGGATAGGTTCTAAATTACTGTAAATGGACATTTTAGTGCTTTTACATCTCTTTGCATTGCAGCATGGGCATTCCCCCATACACTACGAAAAGCGAGCGTGTTGCCATAAGTGACTTTCAAAACCAGAGATGACATAAAGCAAACAGTTAATTACATGTTAATGATTGATAAATATATTAGTTGAAATTAAATATTTTTACTCTTTGTAAATGGAAGTTGCAGACCTGAAGGATCAAACTTTCAAGGATGATAATGTAAGGTGCAATTATGATAGATCTAGTTTATGGTTGTAGGATTTCACAAAGGGGATTACGACAAATTATAGGTTTTATTTTATTTAGAGTTTAACTCATCTCTTTTTTTTCTTCATATTTTTGGTAAACACAGTCATAATACTTGACTGTTCCTCATGCTTTTTTCTCTCCGGGACCAGCTTACTCTTTGTCAATTTTATTATAAGGTAGCACGTCATCTCTAAGCAAAACAAACAAATCTCAAATGTGTCTAGTATCACCATTAGAAGTTGGTATATCCTCTGCATATGCATAATTGCATCTCAAACGGTTGTCTCCATTTCTTGTTTCTATCTAAGATATGGTCTTTTGTTGTGAGAGAGATGGACAAGCTCTTTTCCCAAAAAGAACAGATGGACAAGGACAACCTTCAGAGTCTTTCATCTTGCATACACAAAGAAAAGAATTGAAGTTCTATGGAAGGGAAAAAATATGGGATTCTTTAGTCATGAAATCAAGCATTTTAAATTTACCTCTTGGAGGGGTTTAATAGATCTTCAACCTCTCTTATCCATCCTACCATTATATATTCTACGAAGTAGGTAAAGCTACATGGTTCATTGACTAGATCTTGAATTTTTTTGAGCATCATTAATATTTTTCTTTTGACTCATTCTTCCTGCTATCACATCTGGAATTAGGGATGTCAAAACGGGTTGGCGAGTTGGGTTCGGGTCAACCCACCAACCCGTTTATACTCGACACGAACACGACCTGTTTGTTAAACGGGTCAACACGATTCGTTATTTTAACGGGTTGACACGACACGACCTGTTTAACCCGTTTAGTTAACGGGTCGAATCGTGTCAACCCAAAATCACCCAACTCGTTTGACACGATTAGGTATACGGGTCAAACTTACCCGACACGACCCGCAATAACTCAGTTTTTTTTTTTTTTAAAAAAAAAATAATAATAATTAAAAAAATGATGTATATGAGAGGCATAGTATTGAGTTTAGATTCCTGGAAAACAGATTAGACAAACACCACTTTTCATAATCTAAGTGCAACCAATTAATTAGAAATTAGAAAAAAAAAAAAAATGTGGTGAATAACTGAAACTCATTGAACAACATAATTTAATGACTTTCTTCAGCAAATATAATTAAGGGCACCAATCTAATTTAAAAAACAAATTAGTAAGGTGAAATTTGATTTTCAGCGTTTATATGTACACTTATGTGTGGTAGTCTAGATGTCACGGCCATGACATGGCTGAGTGGTGGCAGCTTGGGTGTGCCTTGCATCCATGCCAAGGCATGACTAGGGAGTGTCTTTGGCTGGAAAATAGGTGAAGCTGTGGGTGGTGCAGCTGAACCATGTTGACAAGGCTTGGTGGATTGCTTGGTGATGGATCAAAGTGGCATGATGGATTGGCTGTTGTGGCTCATGTGCTGTGGGAGTACATGGCCTTTGCTGTTGTGGCCCAAGTGCTGCCTGAGTTGGTGACATTGTTGGCTTGCTGGTTGTGGCTGGGACGTCCAGCCCTTGTGTGGCTTGCTGGAATGCTCATTGCTGTTGGGTGCTGCTGAGAGGGGTCACATAGAAGCCTTGGCTGGTCTTGAGGGTGCTGCTGGATGCTTGTGAGGCAGTGGACGTGTGGTGCCACTGCCCTGCCAAGTGATTTGCTGAATGGTGTGGGGAATGAGTCTCCCACACACCTGCTGGTTGGCTGAGCTTGCTGGACGTGTTCAAGGCATCATGAGGGATTCAAAGGTGGTTCAAGGTGGGCTGCTGGGATGCTGCCCAAGTTGCAGGAGAACTCATTGGAGGGATTCAAATGGGGCTGATGCATGTCCAAGTGAAAGCTAGCTGCTGGTTGGTGGCAGTGTGCAGGAAACACTGCTGGTTGAGTGCATGGGTTGCTGGATGGGCTTGGGAGCAGCCCAGCCCACGGAAGCTTGGCTGAGAAGCCAACTTGTAAAGCTTGGATGAGAAGCCAAGCTTGCTGATTTTGGAGGCAAAGGAGCTGGAATCCGAAATTTGAAAGGGGCATTTGAGTGCTGAGACATACAGCACTGTAGCTGTCACTTCTTGTTGGAGGAAGGCTTGGTGTGCTGATCCAAAATGTGGGGGGGAAAGCTGGCTGGTTTCCCACCAAAACCAGGAGCCTTTAGGCCTATAAAAGGGGGCTGAGAAGGTCTGGAAAAGGGTTGGCTATTGCTGCATTTCCACAAAGAGAAGCTGGTTGTGTGGTGATAGAAATCCAAGGGGCTGAAAGTGTGAGCAAGGGCTGAGGGAGCTGAGGGCTGAAGGCTGTGTTTGCTGCCACTTGAAGCCAAGAACGTGTGCTGGAAGAGGGCCAGCATCCGTGGGGGAAGAGAGGGCTGTGAGCAACAAAGGGGTGAGTTTCCTTGTAAGCCTTGTTGGCTAGTTGTTCCTTGCTTCTTTCCTTGTAAGCCTTGTTGGCTGATTGTGTGAGCTAAGTGTCCAAAGTGTTGTGGACTCTAGCTATTCCTTTGTATTGTATTGAGTGAGTATAAAGGTTGGGAGGTGTTGCTCCCGTAAAATACTTGCTGTGTTGTGTTGGTTTGTGGCTTGAAATTGTGTTTCCCTAACCTCGGATGAGAAGGAAGACTTGTTGAATTGGTATACACCAAGTTTAGCAAGCTTGTTGGGGCTGCCTAGGATGGCTTGGTGCCTTGCCTAGGGCCATCACGGTGCTGGTTTTGGGATAGAAAAATTGGGGCCGTGACACTAGAACTGGTAAATGTCAAACGGTGTATGTGTGTTAGTTGTGTATAATTGGTGCCGGGGCTTTGTTGGTTAGTAAAGAGTCTAGTTGTAATAGGCTTTCTAATAGAAGTTGTTGGATTCAATTGATTAGTAATTAACTGATCCAATAAAATGTAAGCCCAATTCGTGAGTTGGGTGAAGAAAAAAATTGTGGGTGAAACAGAAACGGTGAAACCAAACAGTGCGTTTTGGTTTCACCTTTTTTTTTTTTTTTTTTTTTTTTTTTTTTAATTGGGTTACCGGGTCACCCGGCGGGTTGACCCGTCTGACCCGTTAACTTATCGGGTCATAAACGGGTCAACCCGGTAACCCGTTAAGCTAAATCCAAACCCAAAAAATTCGTATCGTGTTCGTGTCGGGTTCACGGGTCGTGTCAAAAATTGCCATCCCTATCTGGAATAGTCACAATTTGTGGTTCGTCTGACTCCCCATATACTCCCTCTATCCTAAAGATATGTCTTTTATGAATAAGTCAACACTTTAAGGAGATAATAGTTGATGAATTAACAGTTACCTGTTTAATTTTATCTTCGAAATGTGACCCCTTATTGCTTTTATTTTCAAATGTGAAATTAGTGTAAAACTTTGGGAAGCCAAATAATTTTGTAAAAAAGTATGATTTAAAAAAAAGAAAGAAAGACAAACACTTTGGGATAGAATAAAATAGCTTGGAGGAACGAAGGGAAAGTTTCTTGTAGGATTTTGTCCCTTCTTCAGTATTCTTCTATCAGCTGGTACTTGCCTTTTAGATGGCTTTTGAGGTTAGTGCACTGAGATGGGTTAATCCATGAAATTTAGAAATTAAATCTGGAAATAGAATCGGAAAATGGTTTTCTTTTTCTTTTTTCTCATAGTGCAATCAGGTTGGAGACTGTTTCCTGTGTATAGTTCCTTCAGTACATACTCAAGATAAATTAAAAACAAAATGTTTCCTTCAGTAGCTACTGTGGCCAATAATACACCGTGCATTATTGTTATCTTCAGTGTGTTCAACACATGATTTTCATTCTTCTTTAGTCGGGTTCTAATCCCACTGATCACTGTTGTAAATCTGTCATCTCTTTGAGGGTAAACATTAAATTTTACAATGCTAATGCATCTTCTTTCTCTTCAACTTTACAGATATATGAGCGATTTGATGTGGACTCAATAGTAGATGCTGACGATGCTCGTTTTGAATATTTTGTTAAGAAGGTTTGTTTTAAACAATATTTTTGTTAACTTAGTTATAGAAATGAAACATAAAAATGTAACATATGCTACACACACCTCTCTTAGGACATATGTTATCATTAAATTCTAGGCAACTTTAATTCTCATTTAGACCTTTGGTCCATTCTAAAGTGGAATGAATATTGAAATTCTGAAATTTCAAGCTCTGTAGGTCTTACTAATATTGGTTAAAAATTTGAACTTTAACCAACTTACCTGGATGTGGAACCTAGCAATGGAGGTTCATGAAATAATAACCTGGATGTGTGAACAGGTTGACTGTATGTCTCACTATATATATTCCCTATGCCTGTGATAGGCTTGGCATCTTATTTACTAACATTTAGTACAAGAGTTGCTTGTGTTGTACAATCAAAAGTGATATGTTGATTTGAATTCTGAGCAACTCCCTGGTTCCTGGATCTTTTTCTATAGATGATGATTGTCCTACTTAAGTTCTGGATGGTAAGAAATTTGTATGATGATGAAATGATATTGGACCTTCTCAGGGCACTCCGAAAATGAAGGCATTTGACTTTTTTAACTTTATTTTTATTTGGCATCGATGGTCTCTTAACCTTGTCTGGATAGAGCTATAACAAGATAATATTCAGATAGAAGGAGAAAAAGCAAAGAGTCCTAGGGTAATTTATACAGGCTTCCCCAGTCATCAAGTTTGCTTTTTTTTGGAGAACCACCCATCATACCTATGCGTCTTTTTTGGGCTTAAATGTGATTCAATCTAACTCAATTAGGCTTGATTACATGAATCCTCGTTTTTCATCTACTAAGAGCATTCTCATCCGGCTCTCTAAAGTAGACTTCCCTATTTTAGGGAGCAAAATTGTATTTTGGGACATTTTGGAGCCTCCATCCGGCTCCCAACTTTGAGGAAAAAGGTGGGGGAGCGTGAATAGTGCTCCCTAATAGTAGGGAGCACTATTCACTCCATACTCTTTAATAAACCGTTAAAAATTATTTCTCTCTTAGTTTTTTCCTTTCCCCATATGGATGTTGGAGAAAGAATATAAAGCTCTAAAAAAAATATATTTAAATGAAAAGAGTGAGAGTGAATCCTTAGTTTGAGGAGCCAGATGTAGGTGCTTCGAAAATATGGATAGCTAAAGTAGGGAAATGTAATTTTTTCCTCAAACTAGGGAGTAATTTTAGGGAGCCGTATGAAAATGCTCTAAGTGACAGTTAGTACTGTCTAAGGCCATATCTTCTTTTACAGGAATGTCGTTCCTTACTACCGACCATGTCATTTTAGGCCTTCCCTCAAATCATTTTGCTCTCAACCTAAATTAAAAACCAACGCATTCATAGGTCTTTGTTATATATTATTGAACCATCTTGGGAACTCTGACTAATCTTATTAACTCAATTGGTGCACCTCCACTTTGTGCGAAAATCTTGATTTCCATATTGTCTTTCGTTAGGCAGCCACTCATCCATCTTCACATCCTCATCTCCTCTATCCTCATTTTAGGCTTTAATGAGACTTTTCCCTTCTTTTCTCATATGGTCTTAAAATAAAGTCCTGGTTGGAAGACCAAATTTGGTTATCTTCTAAATTGGCAGATTTCTATTTTTCTTCAGTCAGATATCAAGATATGATTATAATGATTTTCTTTGTGCAGGTATTCCCCAAGATAAAGGATTCGGTTCAGGTACTTGTATTTTACTTGAACTTGAAAGAATACCGTAATGCCTAAGCTTTGAGCCGTTTGCTATGATCGTTATACACCGTGCAGTTTTTGAACTTCAATTGAACTTTCCATGTAGGGGGGAGTTATGCTATTTATCAGTTCTTACTTTGAATTTGTTCGAATTCGAAATTTTTTGAAGTCACAGGAAGCATCTTTCTGTCTGCTTGGGGAGTAAGAAACTTTCTCTCATTGCTTGTTTCAGTCCATTATATGCATCCCACTAAAGCATTCAGCATTGCATTTTGAGATATTAATATTGTGACATTGGCTTGAAATGTAATTACATGGGAAAATACTGGTCTTGTTTTTCAGGTACACAGAACAAAGTGATATTTCTCGTGCACGAGTTTGGTTCTTTGAAGGAAGGCGGAAAATTATGCTTTACACCGAGAGGGCTCACTTTTACTATAGATACAAGGTTCTTTAGACTGCTTTTACACATTCTTTATCATCATATTGCTATATGTGTTTGTCGGCTTTAATGTAATTGTGTAGATCTTCTATCCATTTGTAAATTTATCGGTTCGAAAGTGTACCTGATGTGATATAAATAATTATAGATAATAATGATTATTTGAATTGCGGAAATACTATGTCTTGATGCTTTCATATGAGACACTATTTTGTTAAGTTATGCTTTATTTACTTTTGTAACACCTCTAAATTACAACTTCGCACATCAGAAACAGTTTACGTTAATACATAGTGCTGACATATACATTCATATTTTCTTGCTTGTAGATTCGAGGTATTCATAATTTAATAATCTATTCACTCCCAGAGAGGAAGGAGTTCTACCCTGAGGTGAGCATGATCTTTGAATAATAGGTTGCCTTTCTCATAGCTGCCTCATTCAAATTATGGCTGCATCTAGGAAAGTCCACATTTGATTATTTGGATGAGTAAAACAACATCTCTTTTGTCTCTTTAAACTTCCTTCTTGGGTTTCGCAGATTGTTAATATGCTTGATGGTTCCCATAATATGTCATGCACGGTGCTATTTTCTCGCTTTGACCAATTCCGGGTAATATTTCTGCTCTCTTTAATGGTATGGGTAGGCTAGAACATATGGTACATATTTGCTTGTGGTTTGTGGGTTTTGTATTAGTCAAGTGGGTTGTGGTGGATTTTCCTGGGGGGCAGGAGGGCATTGGGTTTGGTTTTTAGGGTGGTTGTGATGATGCAGGCCCCTTTAATATGGTAAACACAAAACTAATCTTTTGGCTTCATTGACCCATGCATGACGAGCTAGAGGATGGTTCACAAAGTCGTGAGTGTGATGAGAAGATGGGAATATTTTGATTATCCATGGAAAGCTAAGTCTATTAGAGGAAATAAAGCCTCTTTAGGGCACTGAAGTGCACAAAATCATAAAGTTCTTTTAGGAACTAACAAGAGAATGATAAACAATGAAGAGAGCTCCCATTTCATAGCTGTTGTAATCTCTTATAAGGGGGTAAAAACGCTAAAAGCCAAAGAAGTAACTAATCATGATCCTTAATCTAAATTAATCCTAGTACTAATAAAAAATGAACTTAAAGGCAAAAATACCCTTAAACCCTAGCTACGCTAGTACTAATAATACTACCACATACTATTGCAACACCTGTGAGCAGTAAAGCAGGAACAGTATACTACAGTACTCGTGAGCAGTTTTTTTTTTTTTTTCCCTCTCTTTTTTCTTTTGAGATTTTGTCACACATCAATTCTCCCGTAGTTGGAAAAAAATCCTATCGTCAATTTTGTGTTCAACTTTCTACAGTTTATTGGCATTCCAAATAACACTTTCCATCCTTTCTTTCTTTTATGTTCCATATGAGGAAAAATCTTCCTTGCTTATCACTTGGATCATAGATCTTGAAGGCATTGATGAACTTATTGGGGGAAACCAAAGTTTTCACAAGGCTCTGAGACAGATGAAAACTTGTTATAAATGAAATTTGCTTTTTTAAAACTTTAACTAAAGTTATTCCCGTGTAGATCTTTGTCATCAAATAAGATTTCAAACAATAGATAGTACGTTAATAGCTACTTCTAAGATTTATCATGTTAAATTCCCTCCCAAAAACAAATCAATGTGTGGTCCAAAGGAAATACAATTGAATGAGGAAATGTATTTAGTTGGAACCGTGCTTTTAGCTGTGATATTGGGTTAGACAATCAGGTTCAAATACACATACAACTTCACAAATTTCAAACTTCTGTTGCATGTTAGGACTTTCATAAAACATTTATAGTACTTTTACTCAATAAGTGTGTGTAAAACTTTCATGTCAAAGAATTTTCACCTTTACCATATTATTATTGTTGGTGTAGTCATCATAGATCGTTGAAAATTCCAATCCATGGACTGTACTCTTTCATCTTAATCATCCTCTGATTCATCTCTTTCCGCAAATTGTATGGATCCAGCATCGTGAAAGGATTTTTCTTCATCTAAATCGTAGTCTTTATCTTCAAGACCAGTTTTTCGATATTCCCAAGGACTCACAATTGCCGTCTGGGATCACCCTTTAGACTTCCAATTTGTCAACTCTCTTAGATATCAACTCCAATGCCCAATCTAGTTGGAGATCAACCTTTTTCAATTTTTGTGATCTTCTTTGTGGCAAACTAATGTTTTGCCTTTAGGATGCTGAAATAAGCAAAATCATTGTGTTCTAAAATGTTTTCTGCTTAAGAGAGGTCAAAGTCCTTCACCCCAGAACTAATAGTTGAATGGTAGTCCAACTAATTGACAACAATACAAGGAATAATTGGCTGCTTAAGACCGGAACTTATCTAACCTTAATAGATTCTGCACCCATTCCCATGGAAGAAAATTCCTGCGTATTGATTCATTACCGTCTGATAAATAAGAAATGCTTGCTTCTATCCCTCCCTCTGAGCGATGAACCGTGATTGTCTAGCTGTACGGAATCCCTGGGGAATGAAAGGGGATGCTGAAATAAGCAAAACCATGGAGTTCTCTATAAGGAACTAACAAGTCAAAGGCAATTTTATTGATAAATAACAAGAATAACTGAGCTGTTATTCTCTTTATTTATGAGAGGAGAAATCCTTAAAAGCTTATGGACAATTAATAATTTAAACTTCCTAGTCACACCCATCAGTTTAAGTAAAAATAAACAAAAAGACAAACACAACCTCAAAAACCATAGTTATACTGGCAATGATAATGCTACAGTATCCATGAAGAGTTTTTTTTTTTTTTTTAATTCTGATTTTGTCCTGACGCAGTCAAGAGCATGATGAGAAAATGGCATACTTTGATTATCCATGTCCAAGTTAATAACTAAAGTAATATCCATTACACAGCTGTTAGAGCCTATATTTATTTGAGGATAAAACCTTAAAACAATTAATCATGGCCCTTAATTTAAACTAATCGTAATTATACCTATCAGCTCAAGAAAAATAAACGAAGGACAAAATATCCTTAAAAATCCTAGTTATACTGGGACTAACAACATTGCTGAATACTGTTACCAACCCTGTAACACTACTATATTAACAGTATGTATGCTGCAGTATCTGTGTATAATACCCGTGCTCTAGTGATGGAAGTTTTAGAAGTTGGGTGACCATCTATATAAACAGTATGCTACAATTCATAGTGTCGTTCTCACATTGCTTCTAAGAATTCTATGATGATTTTTTTTTTTTTTTGGAAAAAAAAAATTGTTTATTAATAACAGTTATTTTCTTCTCCCCACTTTCTGGCTTTGTTTTAGTTGGAGAGAATAGTTGGAACTGCTCCAGCAAAAAGGATGGTGACCTCAGAGAAGGCTGTCTTTGTTTTCTGTTAAATGACTTTTGTGGGCTCCGGGGGCTCTAGTAAATGCAAAATAGCTTATGTATTTGAAAAGCCAAAATGTTAGCTCCATTGCCTACAAGCACCGGAGAAGACGAGCTTCATTCATCTATCTTCACATGCCTTTAGAGACTGTCTTTGGCCCTGTGCTAACAATGAGGACGACTTTGTCTTGAGAGGATGCATGACACCAATCTTGCATCTGGAGGATTTGATCGTTTTTGACATTGAGCACTTAAGAACTTGCTCTTTGTTCTCTTCTTTTCACCCACTTTCTGTTATTTTATTGAAGTACTTGATTTGTATTTCTTAAAGTAAAATGAAGACTTGTGTAGAGAAAGAAGCACAAAGCAGGATCCTGGTAGAATTTTTGTAACTTTCAAATTCACTACCCCCAGAAATTGATTCCTTCCCCAATTTTGTCTCTACATACTTGCTATCTGTTTTATAAATAGTAAGTGAATCTTAGTCTTCTTCGCCACAGTGTTAACAGCTGCTATCCTGCTTCATAAAGTTCTGTGTTTGTGCTTGTATGATTGTATCAAGCTATCAGCTTTGTTTTTTTTTTTTTTTTTTTTTTTAAAAGAAAATTATTTTCTTTGGTGGCTAAGGATCCAATCAAGAGGTTGATACTTTTTTTTTTTATAAAATAAAATAAAATTCAAACTATCCCAGCGCTTGACGAGCAAATTGTGCCATTTTAAGTGGATTCATAACCATGATGGGTTAGGAACTCAGGATTGCAACTGAGGATCCGGTTGTTCGAATTGCGCATGGGGACACGAAGAGGGATTATAGGCCTCACCTGCTCTGGGTATGTGGGCTATGCACCTTAGATTGCTTAAAATAAGTGGATCTCATAACCCTCTCATCTATAGGACTGTTCTAAATTGAGTGTAATTTGGCCACCATAGATCCCTATTCACCAATAATGGGCATCTGTTTTTTATTTTCTTTTTAGACCAAGCTTCGGTGTAGAAGAAAACTTATTTTTGAGAAACAAACCAATCATTGTTATTTAAAAAATTTAACACCCTAGAATTATTGCAATTGCATCGGTATGCAGGGGTGGATCACTTGTTAGGGTGAGAGACGAATGTGCCCCCAAAATTTTTAAAATTATTTTTAAATTATATAGTTTTTATAAATTTGTCCCCCATATTTATAAATTCATCACCCCAAAATTATATTTGTGCCCCCTTTTAAAATTTTTCTTTTACTTATGCTCCCTCTTCCAACATAGAAAACCAAAAATACCCCATTCATTTTAGTTTCCCTCAAGATTTGAGACTCCAATTGCTTTTAACTAGCGAAACTCCAAACTTTTGTATATAGTAATAACTTACAATTTAATATAAAATTATATAAAAGACTTCTCTACTTTTATTTACATAAACACGCACAAACACACATATAAAGATAGTTTATATGTATCTTTGTATTTATCTGTTTATATGTATTTGTGAGGAAGAAAAATAGTTTTTATTTTCTTGGAGGGAAAACACAATTCACTAGATTCAATAAAAGAAAATAAGTTGGAATGTGTTTTGACCCTTAGATGTAATGAAAAGCTCAAATTTGACCATTATCAAGGTTTTATCATATTAATTACGAAAATTTACTATATTAGTTCTTGAGTTTTGAGTATTTCCTAGTGGTGTAAAATTAATCATTCCATCTACTTCTGTTAGTGAACCGTTTGCCACAAGTAAAAAAAAAAAAAAGTCAGTTAATTTAATCACATTGCGCCACATATATTAATTATACATAATCATTGTCATCATCAAGAGAAATAATCATTTTCATTCTCTTACCCATCTCCATATAAAAAGATGTACAAATCTACCATTAAATTTATAGGACCACATGTGTGATCCCATAATTTAATCGTGGATTTAAACATATCTGGTATGAAGATGGAAAAAAATGTGTAAGAGATGGATGTGTAACATTTCCCAACTATCAAATACTACCAAATCAATTTTTCATCTAATCCTCTAGCTCCACGTAAGCCCCTCCACATGAAAAATCAATCCTTCATTCCTCGAACAGCCTCTGCTGCTGCATAAAACCTTCTCTCTCCTTGTTCTTTAAAAAATTGTTTTTTTAGCCTTACACAGGATAAGCTGTACCTAGAATCCATAAATTGGGACAAGGGGTAACTCAATCTTGCAGCCAAACAGCTGTAGTGCTAATACCAAAACTAGAATAAGATAATACCTGTTCTGGTTTAACCCTATCCGTGTACTAGAATAGAAATTCCCACCACGGTGCAGCCAAACAACCTTCTACTTCCGCAAAATAAACCAAACGCACGTCTCCAACTCACGGTCTGAACTTCTCAAAAATTGCCGCGCCAACGGTTGCTTCCCACGGCTGCACACCGCCGCTTCCAGCCTTGGCCGCTACCGGGGAGAACACCGTCAGCCACCGACTCAGACCAGCGACACTTCTTTGACGTTGCAACATTGCGCAACCCACCGCTCAGCACTCGCATACAGCTCGGGTCCACCGTCAGCCACCGGGGCAGCCCACGGGAAATCGCGCAGCACCCCCGCACAGCTTTACCACGATAAGGCAAGAATTGAACCTCCAGTCCCTTCTGTGTTTAACCTTCATATCTAGTAAAGGTGCGGCCGTCTTTACTGTTTGCTTGTTTTTCTTTTAATTTTTGAGTTTTGGGGCTTTATTTTCTGTTTGGTCAGTGAGAAACGGTGGAGAGTTTCCCGGGGTTTCAAATTTCTTAATCTTTTCACCCCTTTTGGTTCTGATTGACAAAACACTATAAGAGAATGTAGAAGAGTAGGAATTGTAAACATTGGAAAGAAAGTTTTCTGGTGTCTCCCTATGCACGCTAACTGTTTGTTAAATTGTCTGACCGTAAATCCTCATCTGTTCCATTTATGTTCAGTACTAGGCACACCTTTTTCTGCTTATTTCATTTATTGTGTGCTTCATAGTGGCTGATGGAGTAGACCCATTAAAACTTACAAAATTTATGTTCTTTTTATTTTAGCTTTTTAAATGTTGAGGTTGATCTAGAAATGTTTGGGTATGTGTGTAAAAGTCAATGTATTTTGCGTTTTCGTGTGTATTTTCTTGAATGATCATATCATAAGTGTAGATGACAATAACAGAGAAAAGGAGTTCTATTTCACCGTATAAGCTCCTTTTTTTTTTGTTGAACTTTTTAAAATGCTTTTTTATTTTTATTTTTCAGTGGTTAGGTATCATGGAGGTCGACGAGGAAAATCCTATACCAACTTCTCCTGCAGAGGCTTCTGATTTGATCCATGATAGTGAAAGTGTTCTTGCTGCTGTTAATACTACTCCAGTCCAGTCAATCCAACCAATAGTTCCACCAGTGGTTGTGCCTCCTATTGCGCCTACTATTGCTCCAATTCCGTCAATTCCTCCTCCCCCTGTACTACGCCCATTGGCACCTCTCCCTATCCGCCCTCCTGTTTTGAGGTCACCCATTACGCAAAATGGTGAGGTGAGAGCAAGTGACTCAGATTCAGACCATGACGACTCGGGCCCAACCCGGACAACTTCAGGTCCAACTGGGGAATATGAGATATCAGAAGAGAGCAGACTGGTGAGAGAGCGGCAGGAAAAAGCAATTCAGGAGCTTTTGATGAAGCGGCGTGCTAAAGCTCTCGCGGTGCCTACTAATGACATGGCTGTCCGGACCCGTCTTCGTAAGCTTGGTGAACCTATGACCCTTTTTGGAGAAAGAGAGATGGAAAGACGCGAGAGGTTGCGTACAATTATGGCAAAACTGGATGCTGAAGGCCAGTTGGAGAAGCTGATGAAAGCTCATGAAGAGGAAGAGGCTGCAGCTTCTGCTGCAAAAGCCGATGCTGAGGATGAAATTGTTCAGTACCCCTTTTATACAGAAGGCACGAAGGCTCTCTTGGATGCTAGAGTTGATATTGCAAAATACTCTCTTGTGAAGGCAGCTTTGCGTATTCAACGTGCACAGCGGAAAAGGGATGATCCAGATGAAGATATTGATGCAGAGATGGATTGGGCTCTGAAGCAGGCAGAGAATTTGGTGCTTGATTGCAGTGAGATTGGAGATGACCGGCCACTGTCTGGTTGTTCATTCTCACAGGATGGAAAACTGCTGGCTACCTGGTATGTCTTCTCTCTCTCTCTCTCTCTATGCCCACAAACATGCGCAGAGGGCCATAAACATACCTACACAGACACGTGCAGCTTTATTGGTATGAGTTGATAGACTATATGTCTTGCCCTTTCTTGTTAGAATCTTAAGTTTAAAAGGATCTCTCTCTCTCTCTCTCTCTCTCCCTCTCCCCCCCCCCCCCCTCCTCTTTTTTCATTAACAGCCTAGTGTGAAAACTTTTGATTAGTGTCTAAAATTGCATTAGTGAATTTGTGCACATGCTTGTTGGTTAAAACTTTATTGCTTCACCCTCTGTTTAACTTATCATGATGGGTTTACTATAATGATATGAACGTGTACATGATGTTGTGTCGTTTGTGTTAGCTGCATCCCCCCTCCCTGTTTTTGGGGTAAAGGAATACACACTAGTAGAGGAAATTTAAATAAGAATTGAGTCTACCCTGCTTCCCAATTTAAACTTCTAATTAGGTGTTTTGTTAGTAGTGAGCTCAGATTTATGTTTTTTTTTTTGTTGTGGTGTTGAAGATTTATATGCTGCTGATTACAATGCTACAGAAACTAACCAGATTTCTCACATTGTCTGCTTCTATTAGCTCTTTGAGTGGAGTTGCTAAGTTGTGGAGCATGCCTGAAGTTAAAAAGGTTTCTACATTAAAGGGGCACACAGAGCGCGCTACTGATGTTGCATTTTCTCCTGTACATGACCTTCTAGCTACTGCCTCTGCTGACCGAACTGCAAGGTTGTGGAACACTGAAGGATCTCTCTTGAGGACATTTGAGGGCCATCTGGATCGTCTTGCACGAATTGCCTTCCATCCATCGGGGAAGTACCTGGGGACTGCTAGCTTTGACAAGACATGGAGATTATGGGATGTAGATACTGGTGAGGAGTTGCTTCTTCAAGAAGGTCATAGTAGGAGTATCTATGGGATAGCCTTCCACCATGATGGATCACTGGCAGCATCTTGTGGACTGGACGCACTTGCTCGCGTTTGGGACCTTCGAACTGGCAGAAGTATTCTTGCATTGGAAGGCCATGTCAAGCCGGTGAGACTTGAAATTGGATCCTTACAATTGCGATTACGTGCATGTGGGCATTCATGTTTAACTGACTCAATTATATGTATTTTCTCTTTTTTCAGGTTCTGGGAGTTAGCTTCTCTCCTAATGGCTACCATTTAGCCACTGGGGGTGAAGACAATACTTGCCGTATCTGGGATCTGAGGAAGAAAAAATCTTTGTATACCATACCAGCGCATTCCAACCTTATTTCAGAAGTAAAGTTTGAGGCTCAGGAAGGATATTTCTTGGTAACCGCTTCCTATGATATGACAGCTAAGGTGTGCCTCCTTTCTGAATACGATGATTCTTACATAAAAATTGAAGTTTAACCTTTTATTTATTTATTTTTTTCTGGTTCCTTTCTTGTCTACCTATGATTTCATCTTAGGTGTGTATTTTTCAGATTTGGTCAGCCCGAGATTTTAAGCCTGTGAAGACACTGGCTGGACATGAAGCAAAAGTTACGTCTTTAGATGTTGTTGGAGGTAAGTTCCTGACTGTATAAATGTTAAGCATATGCCAAGATTCTGATTTTGTTTCCTGTTTTCACTCATTTAAGCAAACTGAGCATTTAATGATGGAGGGAAGTGGAGGTACCCTCCCCCTCCATTTACCTTCTATCTTCTAGTATTCAAGCAACGTTATTGTAATGGAATCATATTTAACCTTTGCATGATTTATGTACATATGTTTTGTTTGATACCTCTTCTATCCTTGTATAGGAGCCAAAATTCCTATCATCATATTATATAAGTTGAAAAACTATAGCTGGTGCTTTTGTGGGCTTAACTTATTGGCCATTTAGACTGTACAAACTTGTTGGCTCTCAGTAAATTAATACTGCAGATAAAACACTAAAGATGACTTCCCAATGCTGCATTTTTTTTTTCTCTTCTCCTCCCCATGCCACAGGTGACCCCCCTCTTTCCCTTATCCCTGCACCCCTTCTTTCCCTTATGTCTTGTTTTGCTGCTTTGAGTGGTCCTTAACAGGGTTTGCAGGATCTTCTTCTCTTTCCAAATTCTTTTTGGTTAAGGTTGCGAATTATATACTAAAATATGTATTCCTTTTTTCTCCTCTCAAAGTTCATTGACGTATTCCTTGCAAATGTCAAAAACCCTTCCAGAATGCCAGCAATCAGGTCTTGCATGGTATGCAACCTAGAAGCTGACATGTATTGGTGTCACAAGTAGAGATAGACAACACCAAGAAATAAGTTTGAAGCTCCTTGAAACTGCATTGGTTTCTACTACCACTATCACACCAATCATTTGAATTTGTGGCTGCAGATGCTGGGATGTTTTATTTTGTATAATGTCATGGTATCATTTACTCCTTCAAATATTTTCTCTAGGGATACACAACATCATTAAGAAATAAAAGAGGAAAGACAGAAGAATAAAAGTTAAGAAGAAAATATTGTTCAGATGCTCTCAATTGCTTTTTGATTTAGTTAGCAACTTTTCAAGGAACTTTAGGTTTTTCTGTGTTACTTTGCTGTACTGATTAGTAGTGTTGTTATATATATATAATGATACAATTCATAACTGGCAGTGCCATAATAATAGGCCTTTTACTTTGATAAACGCAATCAAAAGGAAACATGAATTATCTGCAATTGCTTGGTGGGTCATTATGTGGGGGTGTATGCAATTGTACAAACCATGCGTACATGCACCATTCAAAAATGTATCAGCATGGTCTGGAACTTTTTGAATGTCTTTCCTCAAATTCTGTATTATGAATGCTAATTTTTTTTGTTGATATCTTATTTTCTGCTTTTGACATCTAATGATTGTTTTCTTTCTATGGCAGATGGGCATTCCATAGCAACCGTATCACATGATCGGACGATCAAGCTGTGGTCTAGCAGTAGCCATGAGAAGGAACAGGCTATGGATGTGGACTAGTTTGCGAAAGATGATAAAATGTTGGTGATCCTATATCTTGAATTTTTCTTTTTTTTTTTTTTTTTTTTTTCTCGAGAAATCTTTTATGGATAAGTGGATAACAGAGCGCAGACTGCTTCAAGTTCAAAATTTCTATTGTGGAGTTGCACTGTTTTCAACGAGAGATATGGTTTATGGCAAATGGAAGCTTTCAACATTGCCTCTTGTATCAGCTTATCATTAAGTGCATTTTTCTGAGTTAGGTTTCATCTCTCTTACTGCTTTTCTTTTTCAAACACTGATCATACTGTGATAAAATTGCTTATAGGTGATTTTGGGAGAAACCATGCTAGCCGGCAGATACTTGGTGTAATTCATCTTTACAGTAGAGACAACTTTCCCACAGTTGTCTCTGCTTCCTCTTAAATTTCTGCTGTTTCTTCCTTGTGTACCTCCTCTAAAATCTCTTATAATCATGAGTTGATAGTTTTCTCTCAAGATTTCTGGTGTTAGCATTGTGCTTTGATTGAAATAATTTTGTTTTCTTTACTCTCTCAAATTCAATCTGCTCTTCTTGAACCAAGCTCTGATACAAGTTCTGTTAGCTGGCTATTCCAACAAGTAAGAAACTTAAAAAGATAAGTTGTAAGAAACAGAGAATGCTGGTGAGTTGTCGAGCATGCCTCAAGTAGAAGAAGTTTCTACCGATGTTGCATATTCTTGTGCATGGCCATCTAGTAACTGCCTCAGCTGACTTGACTGCAAAGTTGTGGAATGCTCAAGGGATATGTCCTGAAGAAATGAGGGCCAGCCTGACTGTGACGACTTCCATCCATCGGGGAAGTGCTTGGGCACAACTAGCTTTAGCCAGACCTGGAGACTAAATAAGGGATTTAGATGGTAAGGTGTGCTTCTTTGAACCTTCAGTCTGCCAACGATTCTTGCCTTGGAGGGCATGTCAAGGCAGTAAGAGACTTGGTTCTTTTTCTTTTAGACAAATTTTGCCTACAAATGAGGTTGAAGTAAATTTCTTCGATCTAATCTATTAAACTCACATATATCCTGTGTTTTTAATAGCATTAACGGAACATGTGATTCTTTTACAGAAAAACTTTGTTCTTTTTTCTTTTTGCCTAAAATCAGGATGCGACACTATTATGAATACGTACATTGTGCGTATATATAGGGGATACTTAGGTTGGTTTCTCAGATCAAGTCCATTAGGAGAGAGAGATCATATTAAGAGTTTGGTAGAAGATCAATATTAATCTTCACAAAAAAAATCAGATAATTTTAATGAGTTCTAACATTTGATCTAAATTTTCTTTCATTACAACAATCTAATGAATTTTGGACGGTTTTTGGTAATTATGAATTGAAGGCATCGTCTCCAATCAAAGTTTTATACATTGGAGTGCTAAAAGAGATCTATTCATTATTGAGTTCCTATGTTGTAATTGTTAGCGTGATAATTTCTCAGTCAGACCTAACGAAGCTCAGATTTACCCATACGTCATACATGTAAAACTTGTTCTCTGAATCACATGTATCTCAATGTCTTGTGGAAGACATGGGCATACATAGGGTAATTCATAAAGGACACCAGCTCAATAGATTGAAAGATGGCGTGGAGAGTCGCCGATATTGAGTTCCTATGCTAATTGTGCAATTTTGGATGTCAAGTATATGTAAGACACACATTTCACATCAACCATAAAATAGTAGGGGTGCCAATTTGTGTAGTGTATTAGATATGAGTTGTGTCAAATTATAAGTATAAGACTATATAAGTTAGATCTAACCGAACCGTTTAATTAAATATATTAGATCCTTCAACTCTAACCCGCTAATTTTGTATTAGACAAACAAGCCAAGTCAAAAATCACAAACCCTAACCCGCTAATTTTGTGTTAGACAAACAAACAAAGTCAAAAATCACCAACCCTAATGTCGTGTGTCAAGTTTAAAATGTGTCGAGACATATGTATAAAATTATATAAATCAACTCTAATCTAAATCATTATTAAAACGGATTAAATCTCTAATTCTAACCCGCTAATTTTGTGTTAGGTTCACATATCATGTAAAAAATTATCAGCCCTAAAATAGGCCAATTATACAACCCAAAAATAAAGAGGGCAAATTTTCTTCTTATATTTTCAATAAGGGATGCATCATTCATAGTCTATAATCCTCAAGTTTAAAACAGAACACTATAATTAGAAAAAAAAAGAAAAAAAAAAAAAAAAAAAGAGAACACTGAAATAATCATCAATAATCATATAACAATGGTGTGTTAAATGCCAACAGTAAAATGGTCTTTAACTGGGTCTTGGCTTTCCAGAAAGATAAACTCAGCCAATCAGTCCTCTCCTCTTGAAGGACCACAATATAAAAAGTAGCAGCAAATTCGTATAACAACTATAATGTCATTCAGCATGATCTCCAAAAATGTCAGAACTGCTCGGGATTTGTGCTTCGGGTGAAAGACTTACTCCAGTAATTTTGGTATTCTAACCACTCTTTACACAAGAGGGTCATATCATACGACATTCCCTAGCGAGCAAAATTCCCAGATGTTGATTAATATAACCAGAAGATCATTTCTTTGATGTTGCCACCTCATTTGTACCAACCGGCGAGGAAATACCTCAGCACGAAACAGAGGCAGCACGCAATGGCCTGCGGGAAATAGATACAATTGCGGTTAGGAGCCATATTCACAAATCAAATACCCACTCACACAAACATGCAAAGTATCCCAATGGACTGTCTCACGTGAAAGTGATGCATGCTTTAACAGCATGGAACCAGGTAAGAGTGACATCATGATCTGAAGAGTTCCTTCTTTTTTTTTGTTGATAAGTAATGAATATTCATTACAAAAGCATAAGGGCGCAATTCTAATACACATGAAGTATATAAGAGAATTTGAAGAGTTCTTATTAGAAACATATAATGTTAAAAATCACCTGGAAAACAAGAAGAACGATGCAAAGTGACTTTTCAGACTTCCTTCCAAGTATTCTCAAAGTTAAATTAACAAGTGTCCCATCGTTTGTCCCAGTCAGTAGTCCACTCTTAGAATCGAACCTGTTAAGTTAAAAAGATATCCCAAATATTACTGGAAAATTTTTCACATAAATGCCTCTGACAGTTTGTAGAGCATGAATCTAAAGGACATAGAAAGCTACCTAGGCAGACGATGCCGTGGACATGGAACCAAACCAGAAAGCTGAGGAAAAAATAACACATTTTAGATGCCTTAAGCAGAGTTCTAAATTATGAGTTTTATTTTTCCCTTTTTGGTGGGGCGTGGGGGCGAGAGTTTATTAGACCAAACCTGAGGGAGTGATAAGAGGAAGTTCAAAACTTGAGGAGCAAAGAAAATCAGTAGTGTTTCACTGCAACAAAGATTTGAAAATGAAAAACGAAAACCATTATTAGGCAAAAGATTGGCATAGTGATACAAGCAGTATTCAAGCTTACTATACTTGAATTTGATCATGTTGATTAACTCAATGCAACTGGAAGTGATCCAGCAGAAATGTTAATGGGAGAAGAATGTAGCACATTCTATCAGCAACCAAATGAGCTTACTACAAGTTTTTTCTTTCAAATTTTTTTTTTTCAATCAGCAACAAAATTAGCTAACTACAAGTTTTTTCTTTTGAATTTGATCATGTTGATTAACTCTGTAAAAGTGGCAGTGATCCAGCAGAAATGCAAATGGGAGAAAGTCCCAACATAGCAATTTTTTTCTTTCTTTCTTTTGAACGTTAAAAGTAGCACATTGATCAGCAACCAAATGAGCTAACTACAAGTTTTTTCTTTTGAATTTGATCATGTTGATTAACTCTATAAAAGTGGCAGTGATCCAGCACAAAAGCAAATGGGAGAAGAATGTCCCAACATAGCAAATGTTTTTCTTTTGAACGTACAAGTAGCACATTTGATCAGCAACCAAATGAGCTAAATACAAGTTTCTTCTTTCCCTTTTCTTCAACCAGTTGTTAGGTTTAACTCGAAAGTTATCAACACAAAGGTCCTATCTTTCTCACCAATTGCAGCTAAGGCAGAGCACCTAAGGTCCAATTCCTTAACCACGATTTTCTCTAACATGGACATAGATTTCATAGATTTTAACTTCAAAGCCCCAAGTGGGAAGGGTCCTGGGAAAGTGAGAGGAAAAGACATACTTGATGCTACTGAAGACACAAGTTTTTAGTAGAAATTCAAAACTGCAACCCACACTGTTTCTTAGTTTTTCTGTTTTTCCAACTACTGCATAATTTAAGATAAGAGAGCAACATCATGCTGGTGGAGAAAAACAAGAAAGAAAAAGAAAATGAGAGAAGAGTCCAACTTTCTGAAGCACCTATAAGAGAATATGAGAATGTAAGTTAACACACCTATAATGGCCTAAAATCCCGACTACAGCCATAGTCATCCCAGCAAAATAGGTGTAGGTATCTCCAACAAAAACTGAAGAAGGGTACCTATCATAAGCAAGACAACAAAAAATGTCAAGAAGAATGACTTAAATTTGTCAGAAGAATGATCATAAGAGACCATGTAACAAAGATGATGATGTATCACTACCAGTTAAAAGAAAGTAAAGCCAATGATGTCGCAAGTAATGGTTGAACTAAATAAATAGAGAATGCATGGGCCTGCTTATGCTCAGGATCTGTAGATACTCCAATTTGCATGATATTGTGTATCAAAATCTGCAAATTGCTAAAATGTGTCATTTTCTGTAACAAAGTTAAAATCCAACTGTTTTACAAGCATTTATGCTTACAGCAGATGCAATGACAACAGTTTGTCCAACTTCAAGTCCATTCAAACCAGCATGGATATTTATAGAGTTTGTGCAGAAAACTGCCAAAAGCCCCATATATAGTTTATATATCCATCCTGTGACATCAGAAAAATATTGGTAAGACAGACTAGTAAGATAAATAACTAAACAATCAAAATAACAGCCAGCATTTCAAATGTGAAAAACATTGGCAGTCAGGGAGAGCCTGCTTAACCCAGTCAAGCAGTAATAGCGCTCTTTTTTTGGCGCCCACCCAGGGCGGTGGCTAAGCACTCATTAAACTAATGCACACAATGTATCTAATTTTAGAAGTTTAGGCATAATCATTAATGTAATCAAGCAGTCTAGCAGTAGATTTTTCATGCTGTATTTAACACAATTTAAATGTTGTCACACCTTTAAGAGAAGGAAAGAAAGAAGAGAGAGAGAGAGAGAGAATTGTATCTTTTCAAATGACCATACCAGCCCATTCATAGAAGGACTGATCAACCAAATAAGAAAACACTTATTCTTGCATTATATCCCACTTTCCATGTGGCAGGCTTGCCATTTGCATCCCAATCATATTATTTTACACAAGTACTTCAATAACAAAACACCAGAATCTACTATCATAAATTCATAATGAAGAAGAATTGTCCCATACTCTTCTTTTTTTTTTGATGAGTAAGAGAAAATATATAAAAAGTGCAAAAAGAGTGCAGCCCTGGAAGTATACAAAGGACCACCCATACTCTTCTTTTCCTTCATTCTATTCATTAAACATCCATTCTAATTGATTGTGGTATTCTCTAAGGAATAGCCAAGACTAACCTCATATTCAACCATAAACAATTTCCTTTCACAATAATATGCCCCACAATAAGACTAGGCTCGTCAATTAGATGGATGGTTCTGGCATGCTTCCATATTTCAGCAAATTCTTCTGATACTGAATAAGGAAGAAGTTGATGCCTCATCCAATGCCTCATCCATTAGGATGCCCTTACATGTGCTTCAAACATCTTATAATATAGGTGATACTATGCTTGTTGAGAAAGAACCTAATAACATTGACTGCATCCTTTCTTCTACATGATAGTTTAAATTGATGGATCTACTTGGAATTCTAGATCGCTCATACATCATTTGCCAGACCTCCAGGGTTGACGTGATTTGTTGAGAACAATCATAAAATATTATGCAATTATGTCAAAGCTCATGTTTACTGATTCATTGAAATTCAGGACGTATGTTTTAATTAGTAGCAGCAAGGCACATACTTCATGTTCTTTATGCCATGTTTGTGATTTTCCTGCAACTTACACACTTATTAGATAAAAATATGTGAAATTTCCATTGAAATAATAACTTCGATCTTTTCCCCTGGCTAGGTACAACTCAACCAAACTTTCTACCTGAACCTGAATTTGTATAAATGTCAACATTTATATACCCACCAAAATTTGGAAGGACAACAACCCAAGATATTTACCACAATTTTTATTTTTTTTTTAAAAAAAAATCATGTTTGAAGATAGGTTGATGGCAATAGAAGAGAGAAATCATATTGTTTTTCCACATCAGAAATCATACCTAGATCAAGAATCTCTAGGCCAACATATGGAATGAGAGGCTTTGGTATAATAATTGTTGTATGCCCAGCATAGGCCATCAACAAAGGAAGTGCAGCAAATGATGGCAGTAGTAATTTCCTGCTCTTCACAATCACAAGGAAGCACATAAGAAATACAATCCAGCACTAGTTCAAGAAGGATGCAACGAAATAAATGCTTAGAAAAAAAAAAAAAGAAGACTGGATACTCACACTCTCCAAGGGATATCAAGGACATCATCGACAAATCCAAGTAATGTCATGAAGCAGATGGATGCCAATGCCGCATTGTACTCAACAAGCCACTGCATCATTGATGTAGTGAAAACATCAATTTTATTCTAGTTAAAGCATTTCACAACTTATTAACAAGATGTTAGGAATAGGACATGATGAGTTAAGTTGAGCTTAAAATTAATCCAAGGAGTCCCAATAAGCATAAAAATAAATAAAAGCTTTGTAACCTTAAAATGATTAATAAAAAAAAAAATACAAAGAAACAAAGAAGAGAGCATTTATTAGAAGAGAGCATTTATTGGAAGTGAACATGAAAAAGCAAATCATTGTTGAACTTCCACTTTCTCAAGCCAAATGAAGCTGAAGAGCAAATAAATGGTGCTATATAGGCCCCTTGCGTGTTTCTCCAGAGATTTCCCTTTCCCTATGAACAGTATATCTAATGTAATTTGAACGAAGCCATAACAGACAAGTGCATCAATCCAAATGCTTGACTCAACCCATTGAAACATCAACTAATAGAAGTCCTAGGCTATAAAATTCATTTTCACCATCATGCTCTATCTAGGAAATATGTAGGTAAATTAGATAGCATATTTTTCATGTGAGCCAACAGTCAACCTTGGACAAGTATAACTTCTTCCAACCCCATAGACAAGTGTAATTCCTTCCAACTTGCAAGGCGCCTCTCTATCACACTGTGGTAGCCATAAATGAAGAATCCAAAAATGCATACAAAGGCAATCCCACCTCCACCACACCAAAACTTGAACTCTTTTCCAGATCATCACTGCTGCTGGTAACATTCCCCACCTCGCTTCCATTAGGATATTATTTTGGCTTACGAACTCTACTTACAACCTAACGCAGGAGGATTGGCAGATGCTGAGTTGTCACATTCTGAGTTAATGACGTTGGAATATCTTGACAGAGAAGATCAACGCAAGAATGACAAGAATCGGTAGAATCAAGCATAATTGGAGCAATATTGTGCAATAGGCAGTAAATCGGGCATAACTTAGGCTACAAGTATCAGAATCGCACATAAGACCCTAATTTGGAAAGCTCTTTTTGGCATGAACGTCGTGGCAACGGAACTAAAATCCATTTTTAGTTCGGGCATAACTTGTAAGCACCATTTTTGGACCCAAAATCCATTTTTCCCCTTCAAATCACTATTTTTTGCCATTTTAAGAAATATTTATTTTCTCATTTTAGTAGGGATTTTAATCGGATTTCGCCAGATTTTTTGCATATCCTTATTTTGATTCACAGTTTGACTTTATGTAATAATTAGATTTATGCCATGTTTGGCAAAAGTCGGTTTGCATCAGCTATTGAAGCCTGACTTGTGGGCTTTCAACACTTCAAGTTTTAATCAAATTTCAAAATTTTCAGAGTTATTCTCCGTTTTCCTTAGGGCGGCTAGGGTTTCCTAAGTTACCCTTTCATCTTCAATCTTCAGTTTCTGCTCACTATCATCACACGCTGTCAGAAAAATACTAGTTCTGTTCAGCGTCACAACCCCCTTCTCCCCCCTTTTCATCTTCAATCTTCAGGAAGAAGCCTTGAAAATCCCAAAATGCGATTCACTTGCATCACTGCCACTTTTTTGACATGAGCTTCTGGCGATTGATATTTTATGTGCTCATGCTCCATCAAATTTCAGCAAGCAACAGTTCTATTATAAATGTCCTTAAAATATGGTAAAAACCACACTAAGCTTAAATTAGAAAACAAATAAAAAATGAACAAGGATAAAACTAGATAGAATAAAAACTGACAATAGGAGATAGAACAAAATTGACTAGAGCACTGCAAGGCAGCCATATGTCCCTCCAGAGTCAAAATGATAACTAGTATTTTACAAAATGAAAACGAATAGATATTGTTTCGTACAAATTTTCTACATAGAAGTCTTAAGAAACAATAATTTAAAAAATGCCACGAGCTTGAAGCTTTTCTTTTTTCGTTTTGTACAAGTTTATGAACTAGAAACTTTTTCAAAAGATAATAAACTTACGATTGAATCTGATGTGAAGTTAAAATACTGAAATAGGATGGCCAAGACCAAGAAAACAATCCCAACAACAATACCCAACGACTCAGGCCTGCAAAAATTACAAAATACTGTCATCAAGGATAACAAGAGAAGTTAGATGGGTACATTAAGAAAGAAAAGAGAGTACTAACAATATATACCCATTGCTTTGCTTTGAGCTTAGCATTTTTTCCATGGCAAGATTTCGTTAAAAATTTGCTCCTATGGCTTACAAAACCTCAGAATCACAAATTGATTGATTACTTAAGATCAGTCAAAGTTTATACTTGCAACTCCCAATACTATAAATAGCTGAAAACAGAATTAGAAGTGTGCACTCATACACTCTTCTTTCCAAGTTGTTGGACCATTTGCAAGCACCGTCAAACTGAAACTGTGCAGCTCAGGTTTTCAGCTATCGTTTAACGAAAGAGAAATTACAGAATGTGTCAAACCAAAAAGGAGAAGAAAAACATGAATACAAATTCGATTTTAAGATGATTACTAAAATTAATGAACTCACGCAGACACATTAAATCAAACTCAGAACAAGGGTGAGGCATCTCATATAATTTCCAATAAACAAACTCTCAAAATGTTAAAATCAAAACAAAATTTGAACAATCCAGATAAAAATACGGGGTCTAGTAGCTACCCAGTGATAAGGAAAGTGATACATACACTATACAAACCATTACTGTCAATTAAAAATAACTTAAAACAAAGAGGGCAAGATCACATTTCTATTTAACGATGGCAATGAAAATTGAGAATCCAACAGAAACCCAGTTCATAAATTTGACAAAAAGGCAAATCTAACACAAACCAGTCCACAAATTCAACGAAAACCAAGTCTAACACGTAACCAGTAGAAAAATTCAATCAAAAACCAAATCTGCCACACACCCAGCTGACAAATTGAACTTAAAAACCAAAATCTAACACAAACCCAGATCATAATTCAATCAAAAACCACACGCAAAAAACAGGAAAGACAAGAAAAAAATACTCACACTCTGAGAGTGCCTCCAGGGGTACCCTTCTTGTTGATATCGTAGCCAAAGAGATTGCGCCTGATGACGTATCTGGAAGCCACGGGGATCAACTTAACAGTGACGAAGAATCCCGCGAGGCTGAGCCCCGCATTTATGATAATAGACCTCTTGAGGTCCTGGTCGATCTTGTAGTGGTGGAAGATGAGGTACAAGTATGGACCCAATAGTAAGAGCGAGAGTTTCACAATGAAGCTGGACTTCGACTTTAGTGGCGCAGTGGGAGGCTCGGCTGGCGTGGGACCTTGGGATTTCGGTTTCTCTTGGGGTTTGGTTTCTGTCGATGCGTCTGCCGAAGCTCTCTTGCGAGCTGCCATGGTGGACTCTGTCTCTCTCTCTCTGAAATGTTACTCTCTGTAACAATTGGTCTTGTACTCTTGTCCATTCCAAAACTCTGCGTTTTGGACCCGGTCATAATTAGAATTTTATTCTTCTCTTGCATCGTCATTTGGGCAAATCATATCTTGCCATGTCCTCCATCGGATGGGTCCCAAGTTAAATTCCTTCCACATCAGCAATCAGTCTTTTTTTTTTTTTTTTTCTTTTTCTTTTTTCATTTCGGATAGGTAATATGCCCATATTTCTCAATCTCCCGCAGATTAGCTAAAAACTAGCTAAAATACATTTGGTGATTCTCAAGAGGTCACCTCTCTCCTCTCTCTCTCTGCCATTTTTTCTCTCTAAAAATCCGAAACAAAGACGCCGTAGAGAGAGAAAAACACTGTGAGACGGCGCCGCATAGAGACCCAAATGCAAGACCGATCTGGGTTTTAGGCTCAAATGAGAGACGCTGGAAATCATGTCCAAACTGTTTGAGAAAAGAGATTCAAAAAGTAAAATTTAAGCAGAGAAGAAGCCATTAGAAGCTGCCAGACCGATATGGGTTTTTAGGCTCCTGAATCCACTTGGCAAGTTCCATTTTCTACTGTCCAATATTTATCTTGAGCCTCTGGGCCAAGGCTGAAGTGGAAGAAACCAATTGAACAATCTCACACTCTCCCTCAGCACTGCCTGCCTTTCTGCCATTCTTGACCCTCCTCTCAATACTCCTCAGCAACCAATGTAGCAATATACGCCATCTAAATGTTTGATTCTGAGAACCTTCGGGTAAAAAACTGAAGGTCTTTTTGAAACCTTGGTGGACAGCCACATTAGAGCATCTCTAGAGAGAGAGAGAGAGAGTTGAAGGGTGGTTGTGGCGGTGTGGAGGGGGAGAGGGGAGAGAGCTGAGGGAAGAGAGAGTTGCATTGGCCATAGCCATGGAGAGATTTTGTTAATTAAGTTGTACTTTAACGGTACATAGACTTTACCCTTTATTATTATTTTTTTAAAAAAAAAAAATCCTAAACTAGGAGAATGATACCTCTCTACTTGGTCTTTTATATAAGTTTTTGAAAAAAGTCAACATACACCCCTCAAACTACCACTCAATTGACAATGTCCCCAAACTTTCAATTGTGACAATGTCTCCCCAAACTACCAAACAATGACAATGTCCCCCCTAAAGACGAAAATACCCTTAATAAAATAAAAATAATAATTTCTTTAAAAAAAAACTAAAACAAAAATTAAAAAAAAAAAAAACACAACAATTCATAAGGGTTAGAAAAGACTAAAGCTAAAAATAAAAAATAAAAACAAATTAATTTTTTTTTTAAAAAAAAAAAAAAACTACAAACCAATTGGACAAATTCAAGAATAACAAAAAAAATTATAAACATTTTCGTTTAAAAAAATTATAATTATTTTTTAAAAAATTAAAATTATATTATTATATTTCGAATTCATAATGATTAAAAAAACTAAATAAAAAAAAAAAAAAAACTAGCAATTTCTTTTATATAAAAAAAAATAAAAAAAATAAACACTCCAACCCATTAGCCAAATCAAAATTTTAAAAAAATTATAAAGATTTCGTTTTTAAAAATTACTTTTTAAAAAATAAAATTAAAAATGGTATTTGATTTTATTGAAAAATCTGTAGGTTATTTTTGTTTTTTGTTGCCATTAGGGGGAACATTGTCATTTGTTTGGTAGTTTGGGGGGACATTGTCACAATTGAAAGTTTGGGGGGGACATTGTCAATTGGGTGGTAGTTTGAGGGGGTATGTGGATTTTCTCTAAGTTTTTTAATAAAGTTTTGCAATCAATCAGTCACATATAAATTGTGTAAAAAAAAAAAAAAAAAAACTCTTATAAGACTTTATGCTTTGGTAGAAGACATTAGCCAAGAGTTATTTTACTATAATATTTTTATATTTCTAAAGTTACAAAGCTTAAAAGTTATTTTGAGTAAGATTTTTTTTTTTTATATATGAATGAATCAACACACATACTAGAACATTAAATTTCAAGCTATTCAATAATAACAATGATTCAATGATTTAATCCCAATAAATAGTTTTTGTATTTGACCTTTAAATAAGAGAATGTCTAGAGTGGAGAAAGATGATGACTATAGAAAGTAAGGGTTAAACATATTTTGGTACATATGGTTTCTGTCATTATCAAACAATTACCTCGGTTTCAAAAAGTATCACATGTGGTACTTATAGTTAACATAACTACTAAGTTAGTACTCCCGTCATGATTCCGTCCAAAAGTTAACGGAGCACCACGTCATCACTAATTAAAATGCGACATGTGTCTAATGGCCAAGTTTGAACGTCACGTCAGGAAAAAAATAATAAAATAATAAAACTTAAAAACAGACCTAAACCCTAAACTTTTAAAAAAGAAAAAAATTAAAAAACAATGGGGTGGCTTGAGCCACCCACTATGCCTGGCCAGGGGGTGGCCGGCACCCCCGGTTGGCCCTAGGTGTTTTGGCCACCCCAGACCAGGCGGTCTGGGAGTGGTTTCAACCACCTCCTTTTACAATTGGGAGTTGCCGAATCGAGCCACCCCAAGGGCCTTAAGGTTGGCTTCGGCCACCCCTTTTTACATTTGGGGGTGGTTCGGGGCTTTGGGAGTGGCTTCGGCCACCACCTTTTACAATTTGAGGGTGGTTTGGTCATCCCCAGATCAGTCAATCTAGGGTGGTCGAAACCACCAAAGCCAACCAGGAGTGGCCGGCACCCCCGGTAGCTCTTGGGGGTGGTTTTGGCCACCCCCTTTGCAAGGTAGGGTGGCCGAACTACCCCAATAGACCATGGGAGTAGCCGAAACACCCCCATAGATTAAAAAAAAAAATTGGTTTTTTTTGTGTTTTTTTTTTTTAAGTTATTATTTTATTATTTTCCTAGCGGACGTGGCGCTTAAACTTGACCCATTGGACACATGTCACATTTTAATTGGTGGTGATGTGGCGCTCCGTTAACTTTTTGGATGAAATCATGACGGGAGTACTAACTTAGTAGTTATGTTAACTACAAGTACCACATGTGATACTTTTTAAAACGATGTAACTTTTTTGATAATGACACAAACCACATGTACCAAAATATGTTTAACCTTAAAAAGTATGATAAAACTTATATTGATGATGATGAAATTGATTATTCTCGTAATATTCAAATTACATGCTAATGACCTTATATTTCTCTCTTTCCCTCCCATTCTACTACCAACCGCCCTTTATCCCTCCCAACTGATAATGAGAACATGACCCATATCCATCCTTGCCTTGAAAGCACAATTGAAGAATGTGGAAAAAGAGGATATAAGATAATGTGTATTGTCATTTCCTTTTTGAATGACTTTTTAAGGACCAATGCGACTCATAACGGCCCATCCCACAAACTTTATAGAATTAGGTTGGAGTGCGTATATCTTGTCGCTTGGAATTCGAAACTGATTACCTCCGTTACTCAACATGTTTGTAAACCAATACGCAGAGCAGATCAAGAAGGATTAAATGTCTATATCAAGAATTGATGAGCTCCGAGTTTGACAAAAGGTTTCAACTACTTCTTCAGCTCTCGCTTTGCGGTAGGAATGCACACACTTATAACGAAGATATTGTTCAAAAAGATACTCA
>FXXK01000395.1:246135-265780 GCA_900184695.1 Betula pendula
GAGTGTTTTTTTTAAAAAAAAAATAAACTTGATAAACTGGCGTAGGTATGGGAGGTATTACCCCTTTTCCACAAAAGTATACGGATCGTTTTATATAAAGAGAGGACCAAAATATATTATTAGTGTAAAAAAAGTAGCAACATTATTCCAAGAAAAAATTTTGGCACACCCTCGTGCAAAACATACAACACTACCTCTCTACATGGGTCGTTATCAAGGTTTAGGAGATAGTTCCAACTACAGCCTTATACTACCAATGCAGTTCCCCCAAATACTTTTTCAATTGTGACAATGTCTCCCCCAACTACCAAACAAATGACAATGTCCCCCCTAAAGACGAAAATACCCTTAATAAAAAAAAATAATTTCTTTAAAAAAAAACTAAAACTAAAAATTAAAAAAAAAAAAAACACAACAATTCATAAGGGTAAAAAAGACTAAAGCTAAAAATAAAAAATAAAAACAAATTAATTTTTTTTTTAAAAAAAAAAAAAAACTACAAACCAATTGGACAAATTCAAGAATAACAAAAAATTATAAACATTTTCGTTTAAAAAAATTATAATTATTTTTTAAAAAAAAAATTATTTTATTATTATTTTGAATTCATAATGATTAGAAAAAACTAAAACTAAAAAAAAAAAAAACTAGCAATTCTTTTATATAAAAAAAATAAAAAAAAAAACACTCCAACCCAATTAGCCAAATTCAAAATTTTAAAAAAAATATAAAGATTTCGTTTTTAAAAATTACTTTTTAAAAAATAAAATTAAAAAATGTTATTTGATTTATTGAAAAATCTGTAAGGATTTTGTCTTTTTTGCCATTAGGGGGGACATTTGTCATTTGTTTGGTAGTTTGGGGGGGACATTGTCACAATTGAAAGTTTGGGGGGACATTGTCAATTGGGTGGTAGTTTGAGGGGTATGTGACTTTCTCTAAGTTTTTTAATAAAGTTTTGCAATCAATCAGTCACATATTAATTGTGTAAAAAAAAAAACCCCCCAAACTTTCAATTGTGACAATGTCTCCCCCAAACTACCAAACAAATGACAATGTCCCCCTAAAGACGAAAATACCCTTAATAAAATAAAAAATAATTTCTTTAAAAAAACTAAAACTAAAAATTAAAAAAAAAAAAAACACAACAATCATAAGGTTAGAAAAAGACTAAAAGCTAAAAATAAAAAATAAAACAAATTAATTTTTTTTTAAAAAAAAAAAAAAACTACAAACCAATTGACAAATTCAAGAATAACAAAAAAAATATAACATTTTCGTTTAAAAAAATTATAATTATTTTTTTAAAAAATTATATTATTATTTTTTCGAATTCATAATGATTAGAAAAAACTAAAACTAAAAAAAAAAAAAAACTAGCAATTTTTTTATATAAAAAAATAAAAAAAATAAACACTCCAACCCAATAGCCAAATTCAAAATTTTAAAAAATTATAAAGATTTCGTTTTTAAAAATTACTTTTAAAAAATAAAATAAAAAATGGTATTTGTTTTATTGAAAAATCTGTAGGTTATTTTTGTCTTTTGTTGCCATTAGGGGGACATTGTCATTTGTTTGGTAGTTTGGGGGGACATTGTCAAATTGAAAGTTTGGGGGGACATGTCAATTGGGTGGTAGTTTGGAGGGTATGTGGACTTTTCTCTAAGTTTTTTAATAAAGTTTTGCAATCAATCAGTCACATATAATTGTGTAAAAAAAAAAAAAAAAAAACTCTTATAAGACTTTATGCTCTTGGTAGAAGACATTAGCCAAGAGTTATTTTACTATATATTTTATATTTCTAAAGTTACAAAGCTTAAAGTTATTTTTGAGTAAGATTTTTTTTTTTTTATATATGAATGAATCAACACACATACTAGAACATTAAATTTCAGCTATTCAATAATAACAATGATTCAATGATTTAATCCCAATAAATAGTTTTTGTATTTGACCTTTAAATAAGAGAATGTCTAGAGTGGAGAAAGATGATGACTATAGAAAGTAGGGTTAAACATATTTTTGGTACATATGGTTTCTGTCATTATCAAACAATTACCTCGGTTAAAAAGTATCACATGTGGTACTTATAGTTAACATAACTACTAAGTTACTTCCCGTCATGATTCCGTCCAAAAAGTTAACGAGCACCACGTCATCACTAATTAAAATGCGACATGTGTCTAATGGGCCAAGTTTGAACGTCACGTCAGGAAAAAAAATAATAAAATAATAAAACTTAAAAACAGACCTAAACCCTAAACTTTAAAAAAAAAAAAATTAAAAAACAATGGGGATGGCTTGAGCCACCCACTATGCCTGGCCAGGGGTGGCCGGCCACCCCGGTTGGCCCTAGGTGGTTTTGCCACCCCAGACCAGGCGGTCTGGGAGGGTTTCAACCACCTCCTTTTACAATTGGGAGTTGCCGAATCGAGCCACCCCAAGGCCTTAAGGTGGCTTCGGCCACCCTTTTTACAATTTGGGGTGGTTCGGGGGCTTTGGGAGTGGCTTCGGCCACACCTTTTACAATTTGAGGGTGGTTTGGTCATCCCCAGATCAGTCAATCTAGGGTGGTCGAAACCACCAAAGCCAACCAGGAGTGGCCGGCCACCCCCGGTAGCTCTTGGGGGTGGTTTTGGCCACCCCCTTTTGCAAGGTAGGGGTGGCCGAACTACCCCCCATAGACCATGGGAGTAGCCGAAACCACCCCCCATAGATTTAAAAAAAAAAATTGGTTTTTTTGTGTTTTTTTTTTTAAGTTTTATTATTTTATTATTTTCCTAGCGGACGTGGCGCTTAAACTTGACCCATTGGACACATGTCACATTTTAATTGGTGGTGATGTGGCGCTCCGTTAACTTTTTGGATGAAATCATGACGGGAGTACTAACTTAGTAGTTATGTTAACTACAAGTACCACATGTGATACTTTTTAAAACCGATGTAACTTTTTGATAATGACACAAACCACATGTACCAAAAATATGTTTAACCTTAAAAAGTATGATAAAACTTATATTGATGATGATGAAATTGATTATTCTCGTAATATTCAAATTACATGCTAATGACCTTATATTTCTCTCTTTCCCTCCCATTCTACTACCAACCGGCCTTTATCCCTCCCAACTTGATAATGAGAACATGACCCATATCCATCCTTGCCTTGAAAGCACAATTGAAGAATGTGGAAAAAGAGGATATAAGATAATGTGTATTGGTCATTTCCTTTTTGAATGACTTTTTAAGGACCAATGCGACTCATAACGGCCATCCCCACAAACTTTATAGAATTAGGTTGGAGTGCGTATATCATTGTCGCTTGGAATTCGAAACTGATTACCTCCGTTACTCAACATGTTTAGTAAACCAATACGCAGAGCAGATCAAGAAGGATTAAATGTCTATATCAAGAATTGATGAGCTCCGAGTTTGACAAAAGGTTTCAACTACTTCTTCAGCTCTCGCTTTGCGGTAGGAATGCACACACTTATAACGAAGATATTGTTCAAAAAGATACTCAAATATATTTTCTCATGAGTTGTGCTAAGACGGACGTGTAGCGTCCGTTTTCTCACAATTGTTTTTTGTTTGTTTCATTGTCCGAAAATCCTCACATTTGTGAGGATTTTCAGATGCTGGACGTCCAGCACTATTCTTTTCTTATACAAGTAAAAGAACAATTTAACGTTTTTATTTATTTTCAGGATAGCAATAGAAGGATCATTATCATTTTTTTCTTTCTTGAGAAAATTATATTTAATCTCCTTAAACTGACACCCTTATTTGCAAAACGACCAAATTATCATATGTGATACTTAGCTCATTCAAACTATAATTACCATGATTTCAACATTGCAGGTTCTTTCAACTTGAACATCGTCAAGAGTGCTCAAGTCATTTGATCAGAAAATTGACGACATTTTATAATGCAAAAATCAGTTGGTCCTAGAATATGTCCATTCAATTTCTCACCATTTCTTACTTGGTAAAATCCTAGAGCATATTCTTCAAAAAAAAAAAAAAACAGAAAAAGATGAATGCATTATTTGCAATGGAATAAGAATAAATCATGCATTATATGATAACCCAAGGCATTGTCACCGTGCGAATGCCTCTTTGACAACCTTTTTTCTTTTCTGTTTTGGGAGCAATGCCTCTATGACAACTTGAACCTTAAGATTGGAGTTCCAAACTCGGCAAAGTTGAATGGCATCAATGCTGGATATTGAGAGCTAGGGTACTTCAAATATTGGGAAAATTGTATTTTTGATCCATGTGGTTTAAAGTTTTGACAAATAGTTCACTAGGATTTATAAAGTAATTAACCATTCTCTAGGATAAGAAAAAAGATCCAGAAACTTTTAGCCCAAACGACGTATAGCTTTAAACAAAATTACAAGAAGTTTTCTTAACACCGTTTCCTTCTTCACCCATTTTCAATCAATAGAGAACGAAAAATTTGAAGGCTGTGAATGTAAAAGAGAAGCATTCACTGATTCACAGGCTTGAAGAGAACAATGGCCTGTTCCTCGTTGGACGGAAGTTCCAAATCCTTTGTTACTCCTCCCCCTACTTCCGGAAGAATCTTTGTGATTATTAGCACTATAGGCAACCAGTCTATGCGGTTATCTGAACAGACAAGTCCCATGAACATGAAAATGAAGAAGATAATCAGGAAGGCTCTTGAGCCTGACGAATTCAGCAATTAATCACTCTAATGGTAAGGATCAATTTGTTTTTTTTTTTTTTTTTTTTTTGTTTACCCTAGAGTGATTAATCACTTTTCAAACTTTAGAGAGATATTTGTCAAAACCTCAAACTACTGGCCAAAAATGCAAAATGTCCCCAAATATTCCATGATTCACCTCCCGTAGAGAGCTTCTAGTATCTTAACAAAATTTGGTTCTTGACAAAAAACTAAACCAATGTCAAAAACCATAAATTAGCTCATTGGAATTTTTGCCAGGTTAGCAGAGTGGCAAAATAGGCTGTACAAATTTCCCACTTTTACCCCAACAGTGGTTTTAGGTTGATCACAGATTCTGTTGAAAGGAAAATACTAATGCCCCAAAAGATTGGTTTTGATGCCACTAGGAAAAAACTAAAGCTTAAATATAAGGCCAATGGGACAATGATCACTACCGCCAACATCAGCTAGAATATACGAGTCGTAAACCTTGTCGGCAATGGATTCTGAGACAAGGAAGTAGTCCAGCCGCCATCCTGTTTCAAAATCCAAAACACTTGAATGAGGTAAAAAAGCAAAAAAAATAAAAATAAAAATCATATTTTAAGGGGCCTGTACCAATCATATTACTGATTTAAACACTTAAACTAGAAGATAGTAAAGTAATGAAGTTGATATCAGATAGATTAAATATTGAGACATCTTTATAGAGCAATATGTTAACTGCGTAGTTCAGGTGCAACATGGGATTTCAGAATTCTTTAAGGCAACTATTTATCCTTGGAAACAGAATTACAACACATTCAATCACAGAAAAGGATGGACTTATGAACTCTTGAAACCGAATACATCATAAAATCTTACATATGTTATCAACACCATAAAATGCTCATTTCAAACTCAATGACAATCAAAAAAATATTAGGTTTAAGAATGTAGACTGAATACCTCTATTAGTTTTGCGACCGCCGTGCCGATAACCCCAGTAAGTATAGCCAACAACTCCTGGGTGTTGCCGTCTAAAGGTATCCACAAATCCCCTCGACAAAAAGTTTGTCCCAAACGATTGCCTTTCTTCATCGGTAAACCCAGCACTTCTTTTATTTCCCTATAGATTTGATGTAACAATCAAGAAATTACAAACTACTTAAAAAAGGACTCTGAGTGCTCAAATTTGGAAAAGAGAGCCAATCACAGCAAATATTACAGTGTAATTAAGGCTGAAACTGTAACTACTGCTTAAAATACCATAGCAAAACCAACCCACCAAAATTCCTTGTAATCCCTGGGCTAAATTTTTGGCACTATGTAAAGGCATGTCAAAAAGGTACATTTTTGGTACTCCAAAAGTTATTTTTTCCCATAAAGCAAAGTAAGAGATATTTTTAACACTGACCATGGCTTCCAGTTAATTCTGACGTTCTCCAAAATCATTTTCCAAGCCTTACCAAACTAATTAAGTTGTCAGCAGAATTGCTCTCATAATCTCCCAAGCCAAATTTCTTATTGCAACTCAGAGTTGAAAATTTTGTAATTTCACCTTTATCAATTCACAACATGATCTTAAAATGTCTCAACTGGTCATCAACATCTTTTTTCAGGTAAAATAATCCATTAGTAGATTACTGAAGAAAGGGGAAATGTGAATCTTAAACACCATTTTTTTGTTGTCTAGATTTTTTCGTTTATAGAAAATTTCATGTATCAAAAAACAGTTCAAAGAAGTCTTCATTGATGAGTAATTAACATGTCTGAAATGCTCATTAGGGAAAAAAATAAAAATTTAAGAGCCTCAGGTTTTTTGAAAAAAAAAAAAAAAAAAAAAAAAAAAACAAAGCCTTCAAAAGTTAAAACACTAGGAAGCACCAATACATCAATTCTTGAAAACTTAGGATACGAATGGCAGTAAAACTTTAATTAATTAAGTATGCATATAAATATTTTCAGATACCATATTATGCTACGTTTTAGTTTAAATGATAACAGGCATAAATATGTCCAAATAATAAAACTAATTAAGAAGCTATTAATCACACACAACAGAGGGGGAGAGAGACTAAAAGAAAAACTAAAGAAATGTCCTGCCACATGCAGGAGTATCTGGCCACCAGTCTGAAGTATCCGTGCTTCCTGAATAAAACACCATCACCCTACATGAGATTGAGAAATGATAGAGCTATCGACATCTTCAAAAGAGGCACTGGTCATTATCAACATCATCTCCTAATCCATAATGTACTCACTCACTCTTACAAACAGGAAGTCACCACAGTTTTCTTGGCATGTGGTTAATTCTGGTCAGCACCGCAACCCAGAGAATTTTTTTAAAAAAAAAACAAAAAGAGAGAGAGAAAGAGAACAACAGCAAAAAGTAAAAATAGGCACAAAGCAAATGATTGCACCCCCAACTGCGACTCTTAAAATAGAACATATCAGAATAACTACTCATATACATCTAGTTCAACAACAGCTCCTAAAAAAAAAAAATCAAAACCTAAATTTCTCAGGCAACATCAAAATGCAAGGGTTGATTCGATAATTGTCATCATGTTGCTCAAGGCAGAAGAATTATATTCTCCAACTTATGATAGAAAATGAGCCTTTGCTACAGAAACTTATGGTGTTTCTGATTGGTAAGATTGAAGCCTAAGACTACCACTACCCACCCGATCCTCTTATCACCTGAACTAACCTTACCCAATTCCTTTACCACCAAGAACAGGGATTACATTTTCTCAAAAGAGCTTTTTTTTTTTTTTCTTGCGATACACAACCCAAAACTACGGCCTAATTCTTGGTCTACATGTACTTTCCAAGATTTTGATATCAGTTAGGGACCATAATAAGGACTCATACACAACATGAAAATCTAAATCACTTACAGCAGGGTTATATATGTCTATCTCTTCATGAGCACAATTCAGATCACCAGTCAAAATGACAGGCTTTGACTTCTCCAGCTCCTGCATCAAGAACGAAAAGCACCATAAGCATTAAGTGTTAAACATATAGAAATGGCAATCAATATGCTGTTTTAGAAATATAAATAAGTCATTTCTATAAAAAGAATATTTAACCACAAAGAATACGTATACTTCATTAAAAAAAATATTAAGTATTTACTTGGTGCATTTTTTATGCTTTCAAAGGTCACAGGTTGTTCTGAGCTAGACAGTGTGGGCAAAGTGTATCTAATTAAAACTCAGCTAGAGATAAACTGTGTTGCTGTATGATTGTGGGGCACTAAGCCATCCACAGAGACATGAATCTCTTTTTTTTTTTTTTAGATAAGTAATTGGCACAAGGGGAGGGGGAGGAGAGATGCGAATCTCAATCATTCAATCTAGCAAATTATGCTGGATAAACCCAAATGCTTCACTCCAAAGATCATTCTTATGATAAGGAGTTAGATACATCCAACATGAAAAAAAAAAAATCGAAGCCCAGCATGGATAAACAAACTAGAAGCTATCACAATGGAAATGTATAACAAATGACATACAAAATACTTGTGATAAAAACAAAGAATGATAAAAGGACGAATGAAAGCAATCTTACTTTCATGTAATTGCTGAGAGCCGGATCCCATTGTGTAACCCTGTATGACTAGAATTGAAAGCACAGTCATTGGTCCGCAAAATGAAACAATTAAGGGAGTCCAATGACAAATATCTATTGCTACGCAAGAAGGACCTAGGCTAGTAATATTGTGCAAGATGCTTGAGGTCAAGTACCAGTCTTTTCAAGCCATCTCCAGAATTAGGGACATATCCACTCAATAGATAAAATGAATCGAACTCTGCCGTCACAAGCCGACCTTCACTATCATGATCTGATATGCCTAGGCCATATCTGACTGAAAGTGGCTTTATCTGTCACAAAAGTGCCAATGTTTACCAGCAAATGAACAACACTCAAAACCATAATTAAAAGTAAAAAGCTTGCTCGCAATTGAGAAAATGAGGCAGCAGATTGTTATGAAATGGATAGCATTGAGCACATCCTTTTTAGATCCTAGTAGACCATTTATTAACATTTGCAAACAGGATTAGTCAAAAACAACTTGCAACAGCAAATACCATGGTTATTTCTCAAGATCACAATCTTTCTCAAGATCACAATCTTACATGATAATCCTCAAATTAGCAAGAGACAGAGTTTGAATTATCATCAATCTCATTTCATCCAAGAAGCTTCTGTTTCTTGCTTCTTTTCATTTACAAAATCATTTCTAAAAGAATGCACATGATATAATCAAAACAACGATCTATAATATTAAGAATAATTTTAGGTGACTATAACTGAACATTTTGCAGGATTACTTTTGCAAGAAACAGCCACATAAGATAATAGCAAAATTTAACATGATATATAGACTGTAATGTCTTCTATATATGTCAGATAGGCAGAATGGATGATGTTACAAACAATAACAAAAATAAATAACAACATCCTTGATGTTCTAAAGACATAAAATTGCTGTTCTAGAATTAGCATACCCTTGAGATAATTGCTGTTCCAGAATAACCAAGCTTGGAAACACTACAAGTCCAGAAGCTATTCTCATAGCCATCCATAAGACACTGTTTGATATTTTCAACATCCTTCTCCTGTTCCAAGAATTTAAAGATGCAATTATATTAAATGATAAAGAATGGATATAGATGTAATGAAGACCACTAGGGCTCGAGTGATGCTCATCGCTTTCCAAATGAAGAAAAAGAAAAGGAAAGATTTACTTGGATGAATTTAATCACATTATGAACAAATTATGCACTAAAATTAATGCTTCAAGGCTTTGAACTTGAGCATTTAAGACTCTTAGAATGGTTATCCAGCTGGCTCTTTCAAGGATAAATTAGCAACTTTAACTTAGAAGTGGTGCTGTCGTGCTATCACATTACCTATGTGACAAAATAGTCTAAATTCCCAACTCGGTTATCATTGGAAAACTTCAAAACTGTTTCCAATAATCCCAACCACCACTCAGAGCAGGAAAAGGGGGAAAAAGAAAGAAAGAAAGAAGGAAATTTACACTGGTCACAATGCAAAAGAAAAACAGAGACTCATGTGACTAACAGAAAATAATTATTTTGCCCCACTTTCAGCCGAGTTGAATAGCAGAACCAACTTCCCACCTTGGGTCAAAGCTCTACAAACACTAATCCTAGGCCTTAGATGGCCAGAATGGTAAAAGATAAATGCAATCGATTCCAAATTCTTAGCATAACGTTCTGCAGTGGTGGGCATTTAAGGGGGATAATCTTTCAGAGGCAAGGAAGATACAACTACACTAACCCAGTCATGCTTTCAATGACAAAATTACTGCCATATTGCAAATGAACCAAAAATTCAAACTTGATGAAACATGCCTTTTTATCAAATTAATAAGGGCCTTGATGTAATTAAGAGACCATAATTTCTACTATGTTGTCAACAAAATTCTAAGCTTCAAGAAACAAAGAATAGAATATATAGGATATTTTCCATATTAGCCTTGATATATTTTTCCTTATAGGTATTTACCATAGTTGTCTGTATGTAATCAAATTTTCAGGAACCTAACTCACCTACCAAAGAGACCCTCTAATACAATTATATAATCAAGTCAATAAGATCAAGATATAGCCCTATAGGGCACTTCCTCGAGGTGGACGTAGACTTCTAAGGCCAAACTACCCCAAAGTTTTGTATTTTTTCTCTTTAACTTTTTTTATTTTTTATTTTTATTTTTTTAATTTTTTTTTTATTTTTATATCATAAATTTCTACATGATATTAGAGCCACATTCATGTGGCCTTTAGTAGAATTACAAAGCTTCCTCTCACCATGCACATTTTTTACTCAGTTCAGGCGTTTTGGGTACCATTTTGCTAAATAAACGATACCCACATACTCAAATAGTCCCGATCGACAATGGAACAAAGTTGTTCTAACACTACAAGCACCCTCACACGCCACTAGAAGATGTCTTCGCAGTCCATGCGCTTCATGAGCCGCCTGCCACCTTAAACGCACTGTCACTGTAAACCGCTTCCAGAAACAGGCAAAAATGGTGCCAATCTGCTGAACCGAATAAAGCTCCTCATGGTACACCTACGCACGCGCCATCACACGCTACTTCAAGGTTCAGTTCTCCAACAAACGTGCCTCACGCGCCGCAGCAGATTCTAGCCATCCTCATGCGTTGCACGCGCATGCTCCAGACGTGCCACACGCGCACATTAGATTCTTGGGTTACCCAATCCAATAACTGGCCCAAGTCAGCCCAGTTCATCGACCCAAAGTCGGCCCAGTCAACAACCCTTATCCGGCCCAATATCGTATGTAGTCAACCCTGATTGGCCCATCGCAGCCCAAGTTGGCCTAGTCAAGCAGCCCAATTCAATGGCAATCATTCACCACCAACAACGTGGCCACTAGCTACTGTCCACCGCCGTCATAATTGGCCCACCTCTACTCACCGTTTTCGACTACCTTCACCACCGTCAATGGCGGACCTCCGGAACCATCCGCCACTATCACCATCGACGATCACCTCCAACCACTGCTAGCTACCATCACCGGCCACCAGTACCTTCGTAACACCGTCATCGGCCACTTTCGTCCACCATCTTTGGTATCGTTTCTGGTCACCTCCGACCACCATTTCGGCCAACGCTAGTAATTGTCACCAATTACCATCTCTACCGTCATCACCATTGTCTCTGGCCACCATCTCTAGCTATTGTCTGCCACTAGCATAGCACATTGTCCACTACCATCTGACACACCAGCTGTCGAATCAATGCGAGTCAACCTACAATCAACTCACCAAGTCCACCTACCGAGTCAACCCAGCGAGTTACAACTGGGTCCACTCAAAAAAGAGGAAGGCATACTAGGTCAACTCGACATGAGTTGACTAAGTGTGAGGGAAAAAAAAAAAAAAAACCTATCACACTAAGAAAAAATTGCCAATTATTTTTCTTTCCAAACTCAAGCTTCCGCCTTGAGTCAAAGGAGGGATGTTAGAATATTTTTTTGATAAGTAATCAAGATATCATTAAAAAGCACAAAAAAGAACAATCCAAGAACACAAAGGGGGATGTTAGAATATATAAGATATTTTCCATATTAGCTTTGATATTTTTCCTTGTAAGTATTTACCATAGTTGACCATTTGAAATCAAATCTCCAGGATTTGATTAACTTCCCTAGCCTATTTGCTATAAATAGACCCTATAATACAATTGTATAGTCAATAAGATCAAGACGAGCCCTATAAGACACTTCCTAGTGGTGGACGTAGGCCTCTAAGGCCGAACAACCCCAAAATTTTGTGGTCTCTTTAGCTTCCCCCTTTTCTTATTTTTATGTTATATCATAAATTCCTACAACAAAATATGCACTTTACATACTTGCCTGTAGTTTGGTCTCTTGCAAGCACAACACATCAAAATCTTCCCTTTGTGAAAGTTGAAATGCAGAAGATCCCTCTAACTTCAATAAAGCTCTCAACCCATTGACATTCCAAGAGATGAGCTTCACAGAATTGGTATCCATGGTAATAGGTGGAGGTCTCATGGTTCTAGGATTATATGGAATCCAACCTTTCTGAGGCTTCTTGTGGGCAAGAACCGTCCATGGTTCAGTTTGTATGATGGGGGTATTAAGTCCTTCATCAGCATTGACAACTTCAGTAACAATGTTTGAAGAAACTTTTCTCTTTGCCCGGGAGACCTTCCCACCTACAAACATTAACCACAGCACAGTCAGGTATTGGGGGGGAGGGGGGGAGAAGAGATGGGGAGATTTGATCCATAAATACATAATTATGTCAAACATTACTGGAAAAAGAAAAATCTACGTATTCTAAGCACCTGGAACCTCATCAGATCTGATTGGCCGCTTCTTTTTTTCTTTTCTTTTTTTTGTGACTGTTTTAATATGGAACTCAACAGTATTACCTTCAGCTGCAGATTTCTTTACTCTTCCCTTATGCTGTGGAAGTCCAGGAACCACCAAATCAGTGTTCACGTCTTCAACACTGTCTTGATTAGATAAATTCATAACCTTAGTCTTTACTGATATATTTTCAGCAGAAATGGAGGATACTTGTTCTTCTACCGCCAGAGAATTTTCACCTACAAATGTGAGAAACTTCTAACCATTGGAAATGAGCAAATTTCCTATGGACTCCAATAGGTTGAACAGAACATGGACGAAGATAAAGGAAAGCTTCGAATCAATTATTAATTATCAAAGCTTGGAACAGAACATATAGGTTTACCATCCATCTTCTTGTCCACAAAACCCTTCAAAGCATACACAAGATCGCGTTTACAGCCTTTAGCAGGGACCCCCACGCTCCTGACAATTTCAAAACCATAATAAAACACTGCAATCACAAGACATACAACTGAAAGGTTTCATCTCCTACTGATCAACAGCTAAACTCGCATCATTCTCCGCTGTGGAAACATGCTTAAAAAGACCATTTCCAGTAGTTGAAGAAGTGTCAAGAATTAAAAAGAGCCACATTGTCTCACAAAGCACATAAGGTCCTAGTTACCTCAATGCAGTTCGTAGCTCTTGAACCGTCATTGCCTCGATTCTTGTGGGGTCATCCTTAAATCTCTCAATCTCAACTGAAGAGCTTCTCACACCATATTCCTATATGTCAATGAACACTAAATCAATACAAAATACTTGCACAATCGGAATGACCATAAAGCATACAACAGATGCTAAAAGCAAGGGAAAAAGCAGTATCAAACCTACCTCAACAACACCCTTCTCAGAATTCGGATTTGTACCCATTAATCCCTTCAGTTTCTTATCTTTCTTGTCCTCAGATGACACGGGTACCGGGGAATTCGAGAGCTGCCGTTTAGACCCCATTGCTCTTACTCTAAAACAAACCAATGTTCCACTTCCCTTTAAATTCCTCCTCAGACCTACTGCAGAGCTACAATTTCCTTTGTCAATTAAGCTGTAAATTCATATTACTAACTAATAATATCATGGAAATTACTGTCTAATAATCACATTGTGTAACAGTAAATTCCTGGGTTTTTTTTTTTTTTCCTCGTGTGTTACATATAGTTCTCTAACATTAGTTTATCGGCGACCAAACAGAGAATCAGGTCATTTTTTTTTTTTTTTAAAAAAAAAAAGAAAATAAATTCAACATTGAAATTTACCAAAAACGCGAATAGAAAGTTTGATCATGTTAATAAATATTTAAAAAGAACAAAAGAAAATAAAACAGAAAAGCGTAAGACATACCTTGGAAGGTTAATGAAACTTCTAAGCCCACATTGCAATGCTAGCCTCATCGATCAAACGAGACTAGCGAGCAGCATAGTTAAGAAAGAAGAGCCACCAAAAGTAGGATTTAGGAACAGGCGCCAGTGCCTTCGGCAAGTGCCAACCGGAACTGAGTTTAAGGACTACTTAACACGTGCGGCGGCCAACGTGCGCAAATCATTTATTTTATATTATCGCATCATATATAAAATTATAAAATTTTAAATGATGTACTATGCAAATGGTTAAATATAATAAAATAAAATTTAGGTTATGAAATGGATCCTCTCTATTTTATCATATCCTTAAAACGTGTAGCTGAAAACAATTTAATTTACCGCTGAAAAATTTAAAAATGCAAGAAAAATTCTATAAATTATATTTTTATTCTACAACTATCTTCCAATGTCAATCCCAACCAATTCTTGATTTTTCTTTTTTAACAAGAATTAATCCAAAGATTATCTTTTTTAACAAGGATTAATCCATAACATTATAAAATAATTATATGATAAAAATATGGTTTTAACATTACCCAAATAGATATACATTTTCTTCTACCGGTGTCCAACATAAACATTTAAAAAAAATAATAATAATGTTATATATTACACTTTTATCTTATTTTATTGATGTAATAATGTCAATTAATAATTAGATCAACCATTGTTTAAAAAAAGTTTAAATGGTAGATGGGTTGTGCCACATAAGTCAAGTAAGATAAAAATATAGTATATAATATTTTTTAAAAAATAAACATGGTAACAAGTCATTTTTCAATAGTAAGCTTATGGCTCATAGTAAAACATTAATGTCCCTTTTGAGACCTTATTCGATCTTCATATATTTATCTAGCTAGCTATTTACAAAAAAAATTTATGGCATTTATAACTGCTTTTAGGTTTAAGTAGATATCCTAGCAAGTAGACATCTACAAAAATTAGCCTATTGACTTTCCGATTAGAATTATAAGAATAGGTTAATGTTATTGTACATACTCTCATAGCAATATTATATTTTAGTTCAAGCATTTGTTCATATTGTACCCACAGTTAAAGTTAAGGCCGGTTGTTTAGGACTAGATCTTGCGTATCGGTTCTGCAGCTAAACTTTTTTTTTTTTTTTTTTTTTTTTTTTCTAATTGCTAGCAATCTCAACAAAAATTGTGAGAAAATCTCTATAGGGTCCACTTGCTCCAACAAATGGGTGAGTGGCCGAAAACTTGTTGGGACAAATAGGTCATATTCTTTTACATTTATTGACCAATCTAGATTCTAGATAACAAAATTGTTAAAAAAAAAAATTATCCTGATTTGTAATTATGAAAGTCGAAGTATGAGCCTATCAATTAAGCAAGTTCAATTAAACAACAATGGGTATAACATATTAGTGTCCATAAATGGGAAAGTCTTAACCAATTTGAATGATGTGAGATAAATGGACCTAGGTTTGAGTAAATCAGTCCATCAGTTTGATTTATTATAACACAAAAAAGGCAGCTTGCTACCTTTAGTATACTCACTTATATATAGATCCTATGTGTACTATGTGATGGCTTTGGTTTGGATCTTGTTCTTGTGCATACTAAATGCAAGTTAGAGGCTGTATGTTATAGGACATGAACCCATTCTAACATCAAACAAAGACACCATTTGTTTGATAAAACCTTTTCATTTATTCCTTTGGTTTTCTCTTTTCAAAACAAAAAGAATAACAAATAACCTAAATACATTCAAAACTACTTTTACATTTTTATTACGTTAGAACACTTTTTTTTTATCAAAAAATAAAAACAAAAAGCACTTTGTCGGTTCTCTCTCCCCCTCTCTCTCTCTCTCTTTTTTCTCCTTTTTTTTTTTTTTCAGGCAGGAAAAAATGATTTAGTCAACCGAATTAGGACGTATAGACAATGTCTCACACTCACATGCAATGAATAAGATTCTCACGTCTCATAAAGAGAGAAAAAAAAAAAAAGAGGATTAGCCAGTTTATTGGGTAACCATCTCTGTACTCTGTATCTTGAATGAGGAAAGAACATCATAATATCGCCCCCTTCAATGTGTATTAACAAAACAAATATGAGGCTAGGGTTCCAGATTACAACCTCAGGCAAATATGAGGCTAGGGTTTCGGATTACAACCTCAGGCAATCAGCCACTAGTTACATAAATGACCAAAGATATAAAGAAAATCACGAATCTGCAATTGAAATCCCCGCTCTACACCTATCCCTCTGTCAAATCTATTATATTCTAAACCTGAAATGTACACTAGCGCTTGGTTAATGATCGGGAAAAACCCCATAATAAAACTGAACATGGAAGTGCCCCTCAAAACAGCAAAACCTGCTTCACTCACTCAGTTCTGTTTTCTCTTGTTCCCGTAACAGGAAGCCGGCAATGGTGAGGAGGGAAGAATCAAAGATGAATGGCAAAAAATTGAATTATGTATCGATGTGAAAACCAAGCAGGCCAGGAGGAGATAAGGGTGGGATAGCCAAGAGGTGAGAAGCAACTTCTTTGGTTTCCAAGACCCTTCTTGCAGTTGCTTGAGATTCTCCACTATTACCAATCTTTCTTGAAGAAATCACTCCAGATGTGGTTCCCCTAGAAGAGTTGCTACTCTCGATGGATTTTAAGAAATTGTCTTTTGACTCACTTGTTTGCATGGCTGATATGATTACGGAGCTAAAAATGCCAGATTCCCTCAGACCCTGAATAATCACCTGAAGAGAAAAACTGAAGGAGTTTGAGAATATCTAACAACCAAGTATAGGTGCAAACAATATAAATTACTCTTTAGTTTAATGACAACTAAAGAGAAAGTAGACTTCATGTCGATTGAACTAACCGTAGGAGCATATATGCGAGTCAAGATGCCCTTCCTCAAAAGTTTCACGTTTAGTTCTTTATCGGTCCACACAATGCGTTCACGGTACCTATAACAACAAAGTAATGTAAGCAAGCAAAAATTTATACGATCCAACACTAAAGAACAGTTATGTATCCCATCTGTACACCCCCTATTAGTTGATATCAGTGTGGCTGTAATAGGTCATTTTGGCAATGGGATTTGGGTAAGTGAGTTGTTAGAATTCTACAGGTGGTCATCATACACTGTGATAGTCCCATTCACCACAATAATTCCCACTGTGAATGCTTAAAGGCCGTAATGAAGTCATTCAAACCCTGTGATGCCCCCAAATCTAGCCTTGAATGTAACATGCAATGTGCAGAACCCAGGAAAACTTAGTAAGAGCTTTATCAATTGAAATCAAGGATATGAAAATTTGTCTTAATTTCCCATACCAGCGAAGCATTTCCTCCTCTGTTGCAGTTGAAGCAATTATGAATGCCTGCACATCATATAATAGGAAAAATCTATAAGGAAGATGACCCCAACAGAATCAAGTGCTGCTTAAATATTTAGCAAAAAAGTACAAAAATTTAAAATATAGAGACACTATTATTCTCCAAGCAGTATGAAATTCAAATACTTCTAGAGTCGCATTATAGATAAATCTTTCTCTTATATTTAATACAAGGGTTAATTACCATTAACCCCCTCAACTACCACTTATTTACACATTGCCTTTATAAACTACCACCTATCACACTCAACCCCCTTCAACGACCAATCATTGGCAAAAACACCCCAAAGATCATTAAAATAGACAGGAAAAATGCACAAGTGACACGCACATGCTCATTTTTAATGTGAAAAATAACTTTTGAGCATAGTATGAACTTCAACACAAGGACAATTCAGGCATCACTCATCATATCAATACCAACAAGGTTAAAATGGAAAATAGCAGTATTGGAACATTATGGTGGGCCGCTTTGGATTCACCAGTACATTTCCATCCACACACACACACATACACAAGTTTGTATATTTATAAACATAAAACAAGTCCATCTAATTCCTCATTGCATGATACAATAGATCTAAACATCATATATATAATTTGTTTTCATTAGATTTTTTTTTTATCTTAATCACAAATCAAATGGTCAAGACCTTATTTTGATGAAAACTAACCTTTATTGCTAAAAAAAAAAAAATCTAATGATAGTTTAACAAAACCATGACAGTCTGAAATACAAGTACAGGTGGAAATGGCTGCAACAGGCCAAAATGGGCACAATAGGTGTACCGGTTTACTTGCCGATATGAAAGATTTTGGCCATTCAGGCCAGAATGCAATGGAATTGGTAACTATGCCTGCTCCAAACTACATGCCATCCATAATGCATGTGTTGCATCATTTTTAAGACATTGCTCATCAATTAGACATCTAAACAAATTACTATGTAGAGGATCTGATAGAATTTGTATAACTGTTTCTAATCAAGCTTCTTTAACCATAGGAATAGCATAGCAAAGACGTCAGAACTCACAGATCTGTCAAACTCCAGCATGAAGCATCTTTTGACATCTTCCTTTGTAGGCTTGCAGCCACACCGATCACGTCTTGAAGTTAAATCAGAAAACTTAGGGTATGTGTAATGTAGAACAGCAGCCTCATCTAATTTGATCTCACTATCAAGTAGGTGGAGAAAATTATCAAAATTCCATGGAACTCATGTATAGAATCTATTAGTATGTATATATATTGAAATGTCTTCCAATTATAGATCTCAGTGCATAATATATAGAGATATTTAAAAAACAAAAGAAAATTGATAAAGGCAGGCATGCTCATGAAATTGCTGAAATATGACAGAATGAACATACTTTGGTGTCTTCATATAGTTGTGCCATCTGTGTGCACCATTAGGACGAAGATGATCTTGAATCCGAGCAGCTGATTTCCCGTTTCCATATGTCAAAAAGTAGTTTGGATTACCACGGGTTGCTTCTCTATAGTTGCCAAAATATACATCTTTTGGAAGATGGTCATAGTTCTTCTTGAACATCGAGACCTATCCAACATAATATAAGTGATATTAGTCAACAGCAAATGTGTGTATGTAATAACAAAAGTCACATTACAACTTTGATGTGAATAATGGGTCGATTGCAAAAATTTGAACACTTCAAATTATCTCAGCGCTTTCGTCAGTGGAGAGCGGGCTACTTTCCGGTTTTTCAGTTGGTTCGAGAAATAATGTGCAGACATTGCTTGTGTCCCTTGTTATTTGCAGATGACTCTTGATTTTCTGTGAGCCAAATGTCGAACACTTTCGCGATTTGAGGTGTTTGTTTCTCTGTTTTGAGGCAGTTTCGGGTTTGAAGATAAATCTGTCTAAATCCGAGATTGTTCCCATAGGCGATGTGGGGAATGTGAGGGGATTGGCTAGTATTCTTGGATGTGGGGTGGCTTCGTTGCCGATGAAGTATTTGGGGCTTCCTTTGGGTGCTCATTATAAGGCTTCAGCAATCTGGAATTGTATCATTGAGAAGATGGAGGCTAGATTGGCAGGGTGGAAGAGATTGTATTTGTCCAAGGGAGGGAGGCTAACTTTGATAAAAAGTACCCTGTCTAATCTTCCAACATATTATTTGTCCCTCTTTCCTATTCCAGTGGGGGTGGCAAACCGCCTAGAAAAACTTCAGAGGGACTTTTTGTGGGGAGGTATGGGCGGTGCATTTAAATTTCATTTGGTGCATTGGTCACAGATTTGCACTCCAAAGATGGCTGGAGGGTTAGGGGTGAG
>FXXK01000395.1:265798-355226 GCA_900184695.1 Betula pendula
ACACTTGGTATTGTTTAATAGAGCTTTATTGGGTAAGTGGCTTTGGAGGTATGCTACGGAAAGGGGTGCTTTGTGGAGAAAGGTGGTGGATGCTAAATATGGTAGTTTGAGTGGAGGTTGGTGTTCTAGGGAGGTTGGGGGATCTTATGGGGTGGGAGTGTGGAAATGTATAAGGAGGGGTTGGGCTGGTTTTGTTACTCATGTGCGATATGAGGTCGGAGGTGGTTCTCAAGTTCTGTTTTGGCATGATGTTTGGTGTGGGGAACAGCCGTTGAAGGATCTTTTTCCAGAGTTGTTTCTCATTGCTTGCGCAAAGGATGAATGGGTAGCCGAGACTATGCAGGCTCACAATGGATCTATTCATTGGAATGTTTTATTCACTCGACCAGTGCATGATTGGGAGGTGGATCTTGTGTCTCGTTTTTTTGAGCTGCTGTATTCGCAAAAAGTACAACATGGAGGTGAGGACAAAATTTGTTGGATACCTACGAAAAGGAAGTCCTTTGAGGTGAAGTCGTACTATCAAGTCCTCTCTCAGTCAAGGTCTAATGTTCGGGCCTCATTTCCTTGGAAGGGTATTTGGAAAACGAAGGCTCCACCGAGAGTGGCTTTCTTTGTGTGGACGGCGGTGTTGGGGAAGATACTAACTTTGGATAATTTGCGGAAGAGGCAAGTCATTGTGATGGAGTGGTGTTGTTTGTGCAAAACAAGTGGAGAGTCCATCGATCATTTATTCCTTCATTGTGCAGTTGCTTCCGAAATGTGGTCTGTGCTTTTTCAGTTGTTTGGTGTAGCTTGGGTGATGCCTCCCAGGGTGAGTGAGATGTTGGGTTGTTGGAGGGGACAAGCGGGCAATCGTGAGGCTATGCATTTGTGGCGGTTGGCTCCTTTGTGTTTGATGTGGTGTCTTTGGCGTGAGAGGAATGCAAGGAGTTTTGATGATAAAGAGCTTGGTTTGCTAGAGTTGAAGCGGCGGATGTTGCAAACATTGTTTACTTGGCGTGTGGCTTGGAATACTTTGCAGGCTTCTAATTTTGTTGAGTTTTTAGATTTATTTTCCTCTTTCTCCTTAAAATAGGGGTTTTCTCTTGTATACTTCCCGTGTACTAGGGTTGCGCCCCTATGAGCTTTATTTTAATATACATTATACATTACTTATCAAAAAAAAAAAAAATTATCTCAGCGCTTAAAACGTGATTATGCAACATGCCAAAATTGACAGTAAAGCTATACTAATCATATCAGAGGAATCATCACCATGAGGCAAGCTTTTTGCACTAATAACGAAAGCAAAATAACAATCATCAATAAACACATACTCAAGCCTTAGCCTCTATACGACTTATTAACAATACAATTGAACTAAGCAAGCCAATTAAATGAAATTCCATTAGACCAGGATGGTCATATACTTAATGAAGCAATAATTCTTTTGTTTTTTCCTGTCTAGTTTATTGCTAGGAAAGCCAAAAAAATCAATGAACCAATAATTCACAACGAATTCCCACAACAATCTGAAAGTTAATGGAAAACTCTCCCAGATGTAATAATAAAGGACTTTCTCCTGTGTACTAGACTGCCACATTTTGGTAGCAAAATTTCTATTACTTATCAAAAAAAGATTTAAAACTAAAGACCTATGTTAACCAACCCCACACCATCCAACACTACCACCTACCCAACTGGATGGCACCTGAGCTTATAGATAATGTGGTGAGCATGTAAGGTTTAGATTTGTCCACACTTAGCGTCGGCTAACCTTCAATGGTCAAAAACCACAGGGCAACTAGATAATATAAAATCTGTACTGATCACAGTTAAAATCAGCATGTGTCAATCCTCCTTTTCTAAGAAATGCAAGTCTTTCCGCCCCCCCAACACACACACACACACACACACACACCATATCTAAACCACAAGTGATATTAAAAGAGGAATAAAAAGGGTTGTAAGATGGTTGTCGACATCAAACATATATTATAAAGATTTAAAAATAATAAGGTTTCTTATGCATGAGTCCTAATGCTTGACACTATAAATGCATGTGAAACACCATGGTCGGAGCTATCTCAAATTGCTACCTGGATGCATCAAACAAATTGATGTGAAGAATATTTATGTGTTATATTGTGGAGTGCATTATTTCTGTAATTAAAATTTCTTTCAGGAGCCTTATTGATTTTTTCCTCATAATTCTACAATGTGCTTCACTGCCTCTTCAGTATTTCCAAAATATTTCTCCATATTGCATCTGAAGATTTTTTTTTTTTTCCTGAAGATTTTTTTATTTCTTAAACTTTAAGCTTTTCTTCATCAGTAATTTATTTGAGTCTAATATCAACTGAAATTGGACATATAATACTTTTGATATACTACGCATAAATAAAAAGCTATTTTTCTAAATTCGTGCTATATTCGTGCGGATATATATAGCATTACCCAACTAACCACAGCATAACAATATGGTAACTTTACAATCATAACAGATCTTCTGACAACATGAGCTCCTAGACAAATATTAAATGTGTTGTGAACTAGGGCAGTGTGTGATCTAAACACATGTACTCAAAATAGATCCTACTTGACCTTAAGGATTATATTCAACTAAAAATATAATAACCTTGATTTGAATTAGATTTATATCGATTAATACTTAGATGATTGACTTTACCAGTTATGTAAGAAGTGTATTTTTGCATTACTACGAAAGAAATAACTACACCACAAAGTGATGTCAATTAAGTAGCACAGAAAGTGAGTAGCAATAAATTACATTCAAGCAAGCAGATTACAAGTCATTGCTACAGTACATAGTAAGTTCTAGTACAAAGAGTGAAAGATTTGCTATACTAGATACACGTTTGAAGTGAATCAAAGCTAATACCTCCTACTTATAAAAAGAAAGCTAATACCTCCTCAATTAAATTAACAAATGGTGAAAATCCTAGGACATGCAAAGATAACTCTCCCTCTCTCAAATGGACACAGGAGAGGCTTAAAATACTTAATTAGTTATTTGGCTACCTTGCAAGGGAAGGGCCAATGGGATCAAGACAGATAAATATTATGTTTAGTGGATACATAAAATAATTTGAGCCAATATCATGTAAACTTCAGATATTTATAGAAGAAAGCAAGACAGGTCATTCTCCAGTGGTGCTCCCACTTGAGTGGGTCCTGAGAGTTCTGATCAAAAGATAACAACGATTACAACCTCAGCAAGAAAAAGGAAGACAAAAAGAGAGAAAAGGCCAAAGGAGAACTTTTTAACAGAAATTCCTTGGCTTTGCAAGTTCCTTGCTCATAGATGTTTCAACCTAATCATCTTAAAATAGTTGACCTGAACTGAAGCAACTCGCTCCATATTGAAGTTACTCATAGTGAATTACTTCAACCTTAACTTGCAACTCATTGATTTAAATCCAAAAGTCAACTTCCCAATTAATATATACTACCTCCATCTCAAATTGCTTGTCCACCACAGGATATGCAACTTTTTCAAGGGAACATCATTTAATGCATTGTTTTCTAAACAAAAGGTTATCAGTTTTAAAATTACCCTCCTTAATTTAAACTAAAAGAGCGCAAATGGAAAAAAGGAGATTGACTTTTCAAATGAAATTAAGGATAAGTCAGGAAAGTTAATAAAAATGTCCATTCACTTTTCAAAGTAAATAGTATTTTGGGACACCCTAAAATTGAATAGTAAACATACAATATGGACAAAGGAAACAGCTACTAACCAAACTAACTATTCATATCCACTTATTTTAATACAAAACTATCTCATAATAAAGCAAATAGACCACCATTTGCACAGACAGGCTCTGCATTTTCGTACAAGCATGTCCATGTGTGTTATGCCCGTACTAAGACCCATTTGGATAACTGCAAGGTTGGGTTTACTAGTTCAATATCATATTTAAAAGGCAGTCCATCATAATTCAATTCATCCAAAAATTATTTTCCGTTTAAGCAACTTTGATAAAGTTTTATTTGAATCAAGTCATGCATTTTCTAATTTTTAAAACACAATCCATGTGATTTGATAAAGATTGAAAATGTCTAGGCAGGCAGCTCATAATACAAATAAATTTTATGTTCCAACTCGAATTAATTATAACATTGCTAATCTTAAAAAACCATCAGTCATATCTATTTTTGAAATCTTAGTTAGGATCATATGACGGTCAAAGATATTATACCTCACTGAAGGGTTCCTTGATATCGTCTCGTTCAACACTGCTCTCCTGAGGCAATAACAACATGTAAGCATAATTAAAAGTGCTGCTATTAACTAGATCAAATAAAATTCTAGACAAAGCTGTTTCACTCACATAATTTGGAAAGATAACCATATCAACATTTCCAGGAACATCGGATAGCAATTGTCTCAAGGAGTACTCCTGAGTGCCTGCTGGATGTATTAGTTCATCAGTGTCAAGATGGATGATCCAATCCATTCCAGCCCCCTAAAATTGTGAAAGACAACATTAGACCTTTACTAAATAAATGGAAAAATACTAATCATATCATGAAGCAGATGAAAATTCAGTACCCATACCCTTGCCATGACAATCGCCATTTCCATATTGAGAGATTGCTTCACAAACAACTCATAGTTACATGGTTTGTAGAAAAAGCTCGCCAACCAAGTCTCATTCCAGATCCGGCTAATTACATCATTACAATAAAGGAAATTATATCATAAATGTTAGATTCATACGCACCATATACAAGATAATACAATTTCACAATGTAAAAAGACGACCAGACTGTCTCTACTGATAGAATAAGTGTTTCACAGATTCAATGAACAACTTTGAGAGAAAAAATAAATATTCAGAGTAGGAAGGACCAACAAGTTAGGATCTTTTACAGTGTTGAAGCCCATCCACCCAATGGTCACTAAATTGCAACCTCATGGTTAAATCTGTTTTTTTTTTTTTCCCACTTGAGAAAATTTTGTTTCTTTTAGTACTTCTGCCCTGAATATGGACAACAATTTGCACAATCCATGTGGGGGACCCAGCCCACAAATCAAAATTCCAGTTGTTTATCCTAACATATCTTGTCATATATCTGAGTAATAAGAACAAATAACAAAGAATCAAATACCGAATAAGGAATGTTTTTAAAGATGAGGAAAGAAACTCTAAAATTAAAAACCCATAATATTTTTGCCTTTGCATCCAAAAATTTACTCTCCTCTTTGATACAATTGACCATTCCACATTGAGGGAAAATTACCCCATGACACACCCAGAAAATGGAGCCAGAAATTGCAGAGGAGTAGGATCCGAAGCGGTGGCTGCTACATCCAAAGCATTCACTTTTGAAAGAATTCGAAGTAATTGTGCCACAGTTGAGTGTTTATGTCCAATCACTACATAGACATAATACAATGTCGAGGTGGCCCTTGAGTTCATTTGGTTTTGGTTTAATATGGTATTGATAGCAATAGCTGTTTTTCCTTTGTCGGTCCCCGATTATAAGTTTTCGTCGACCACGGCCTATAGTTACCAAGCTATCTACCGCTTTTTAGGCCATTCTCTATTTGTCATTCTCTATTTGAAGTAGAGCATGACCTAAAAAAGAAAATGACAAACACAATTATTAAAAAAGAAAAAAAAAAACAATTTGGATGGAGAATGTACCAACCTTTTCGCTTGCTGCTCCTCTAATTCTCTTGTTCTGTATATAACTTTCACCCCCTGAAAAAGAAACGTTTAGTCCATAACAAGATAAGTCAGGAAGTTCAAAACAAGAAGGGAAATAAAGTGACAACTTGCAGCAACCAAACAAAACTAGGTATTGACTGGAAAAATGTAATATAGAAGCAAAGGACATAAACTCACCGGAATTGATTCTAAGACTTTAGATACATTGGCAGATGCAGCCTTCCCTTCTACAAAAAGGAAAAAAGTTGAAACTCCAATAACCTTATGATAAAAGATCCACGGCAAAGTCTGCTCTAGACCAGCAGAAGTGCTTGTTGTAATACATATCTGGTATACAGCAAAATTGCAAAAGAAATGGGTCATAAATAGATCCATAATTCCCCAAAAAAAAATCAAACATATGATAAATTTAGCATTAATTCATAACTCCAAACATATGATAAATTAATCCAAAACAAAGTTTCAAATTGCTTAGAGTCACAAGATAAAAGGTTCTATCGGCTTAAGGATCAAAGGAAATGGTTCTCAATAATAATCGCTCACTCAATATAAATGATTACAGGTGCGAAAGAGATTCCAATAGATACATTGTGTCAGTTAAGGAAAAGAATATAATAAAGGAAAATACCAAGAGGAACATGACTGTCAAAATAAAAATCAAGATGCAATATTTCAATAATATAAATGAAGGAAGATATCCAAGGTATTTTTTGGCATTCATATTGCACAGCATGCATTTCACACCAACTGAGAGTGGCCACATCATGCAAAAATGTCGAAGGTTAGGACCATATCCAGATCTACCCTACTTTTGCTGGATCAGCACCAGGGGAAAATGCAACGGATTGAGCTGCCAATGCGTGAAAGCCGTTGCTTGTTGAGTAGGAATTCAATCAATTGCTATCAATGCCAGGAGGCAGATCAAGATTCATGGGAACGATAACCTTTTCCGAGAAGAGTAAAGCGAGGGATAGGATAGATGAATAGGTTTAAGCCTTTATCCGCTTGGAGGGATGAATTCCATTTGATCTCCAGGGGTAAATATCCGGCTGTATTTAATTAATGCCTTCCATGCCAACTAAAAGAGGCATTCTTCTTTTAAACATTTTTATAACTTGGGTCCTATTTTAATTACATACTATTATCTAAAATTTCATATAAATTCCACTTTCTTTCTTTTTTCTTTATAGCAATATTTACTGATTTTTTTTTTTTAACATCAATGTAACAATTATGAATTCACCCTGACTCTTAAGATAGCCGCCATTTCTTCACGCACATAGCATTAAAAATAGTTTATAGATATTGCAATGTTAGATTGCCTGATCTCAAATATATCTAATTTCCTTAAGCCGTATTCTAGAATACATTAGAGATTTTGGAGGTTACATAAATACCCTGCACAAAACCCTGAACATAGTGACTATAGATCATCTCAAATTAAGAAATCAGATACTCCACATAGATTTATCATGAATGTTAAATAAATGCATATCTTTCGCCCACCATGCACCTTCTCTCATCAGGACTTGTATTCATAACTAATCATTTCAGATTCATCAAACAAAATGAAAAATAAAAAATAAAGACACAGGACATAAATGAATACTTTAAACAGAAATGATCTAATAAATAAAAATGTTTTGAATCAAAGAAAACAGTAATCTACTACATGATGAAATTTAACTATACATTAGAGGAAAAAAATTCAATTTGATTACCAATGGACAATGGCTCATACGAATCATATCTGAAATCTACTCTAATTCTAATCAAAATCATACATTACCTCTCATACCAAACTTAAATCAGCATAACCCAGATGTCAGATCCAATAACCCAAACACACCCACCAAAAATCAAGCCCGAAGAAACCCAACAAACTCAACAAAAAACCAAAACCCATTACCCACAAAGTCAACCAAAAACCAAAACACCAATAACTATTCAATCAAATTCCAGTGAGACACTCACCTTAGGATTCAGATCCGTCTCGTACCCGAACTTCCAATCCCTGAAATAGGGGAAGGCCGGCGAGCGGCTCTGACCCAGAAGATCCACGCAATCAGAGCCCACGGAGCGAGACGAGTGGGAGGTTCCGGAGCCGAAAACAGCCATGCCCGGAAACTCGTGGTGGTCCAGGGACCAGCGGGTGATGGGGTCGTTGAGGCCGCCCCGCCATTGTAGAATGAAGGCGAAGCAGGCGAGGGTCAATGAGAGGACTGTGAGGAGCAAGAGGAGGCGAGAAGCGAAGGACTGCGATGAAGACAACGAAAATGTAGAAGCAGAAAAGGAAGAGGACGACGAGGTGGGTCTGAGGGCAGGGTGTTGACCCGCCATGAGAGGTTGCAAAGAGAAATACTTTGGCGCATATATTTAATTCTTCGGTGTTATTGTATGTGCAAGCAAGCGAGCGAGCGAGCGAGGGAGAGAGTCCTTGAGTTGAAACAGAAAGGACACCTGAACGAGGATTGATCGAATGAAACCACTGTGGGAGAGCCGTTCTGTCGTTAGGTGTTGTCATTTTTGTTGCCGGCTAAAATACTTCGGTCAAATTATTTCGGCTTATTTTGTGTTTTTGTTGTTCTACATATGACAAACTGGAATCTGAAAAAAAAAAAAAAAAAAAAAATTAATGCTAATCCAACGGTGGATTTGCACTGAAACATCATATAGGTAGATATTTGTAAAATATTGGTGTGTGTATTGCCTTTGTTTTTTTTTAAAAAAAGGATCGGATTCTTTACTTTTTTTTTTTTAACCAAAGTTTTTTCAGTTTTGGTTTAAATTGAATTGAATGAATTTCTTTTAATTTAGTGATATATGTCTAAAATATATATGATTTTTATTGAATAATGTTAAAAATTATATTTTTATCTCACTATAATTTCACCCTGCTGACATGATAGTGTCAATCAATACTTAATTTATTTTTTAACACTGGCTGATTGAGGATAGTGTAAATAAAAGTGTAATTTCTAACGTTGTTAATTTTTTAATAGAACATTTATACATGTGAGAATAACATAATCACATATATTTAGACACATTAGTTTAATAGAATGAAGGAAAACCTTTTTTTAAAAAAAAAAAATTAAATGCGAGAATCACATGCAATTTTAACATTTATTAATCCTCCTTTTTTTTTTTAACCTCTTGTTTGGATTGTAGTTATTTTTTAAGATTTTCTGCTTTGAGGGGGTGGACTGACGGTGTTTAAAAACCAAAGAGAAATTTTTTTGTTTTTTTGTTTTTTGTTTTTTTCAGTTGTTTTGAGTTTTAATACCATGATGCATAAACGTAAGTTAAAATAAAGGATGTTTTTATGTGAGATTTCTTTTTCCAAATAAAGAGCTCATCAAATGAAAAGTAAGATTGATTATTAATGCATATCAATGCTTTATTACGCAATTATGACCTAATAGCAATCAAGGGCCTTAATTCTTCTTGAGAGCGAAATGGCCGCAACAAGACTTAGACAACATTGCTCCAACGTCCAACCTTAATAATTGCCACGTTAATATCCATGTAATCCGTGTCTTAATTGCCCCGTCAATATCTATGTTCTGTTGCCAAATGGATAGCCACGGACTTAATTGCATGACTTGGCGCATGTGCTTTAACTAATAATCCAAGAGGTCATCGATGAGAATTAAAAGAGTGAAAACATAGATTTAACTTTTTGGAAAAAGAGAAAGTGAGAGGGGATTTTGTAATGCTAGCAATTTTTAAGTGAGTCACAAACTTAATATAAAATTAATAAGTTTTAAAAAATCTAATCAATTTAATTAAATAAATCAAATTAGGATTAACATATATAATTTTATACCTATATGTCAACACAATCCAAACCCATAAGGCAATATAAGGGCCTCTTAAGAGTTCGATGGTATTCAATGAGTTTTTAATTTCTATCCTAATGCATTAACACAGTGAGATGATTGCATTAGCAAGACTGTCTAAGTACATTCTCAGTGCATCAGAATTCAGATATATCAACTCAAAAGCCAAATCATAATTTACTTCATAGAAAACAATAAACTTTTAACTATGAAGAAATTGATAAAACACCAAATCTTTTTTTTTATTATTGTTTTTTTTATTAATGGTACGAACATCAAGTAGTACTCCCTTATACAAAATAAATCACTGAAAATGTCACTTACAAAAGGAACATTATCAGTTTGGCCAGCCTTGTGATGAAATTTAGAAGCTTAGCTGCTTCAACAATGTCGTATAAAATCAATGCTATGCAAATGAGTGAAAGAATGCTTTGGATGATCCCTATTTTTGGCAGCACCGTCTTTAGTTTACATCACCTCTTCAATAGCTTTAGTACATCCCCAACCAGATGCAATGATCCAGTGACAAGAACCTGTAAATCAACAATTAGCATAACAATGATCACCTGGTTAACATGAGTGTCTGTCAAGACTCCCATGTGGGGTGTACTATTATCAGAAGATGGCATATCATTATCATTATTTATCATGCACAAATCACATCCAGAAAACCCATATCCCAGCTTACTTTCAAAAATCCAGATAGAGAAACCATAACCAGCTAAAAAAAGGAAAAAATTGGAATACTACTTCATGTTCATTTGATAACACTTTTAGAGGGTGTTTTTTGCTTTTTGGGTGAAAAAGTGATATGATGTGAAATAAAAGTAAAAGTAGTTTTGAGTGTGTTCTGTTTGAAGTTCTTTGTTAATGCTTTTGTGTTTTTGCTAAAAAGTAAAAAGTTCTCCCAAAAAGCGTAGTCCAGCGAAGCCGAATCACTTTGGAGAATATTTTTCACCATTTCTTGTGTTCAAACAAGATTCAAGTGAATTTTTAGGACTAGTTTGCCCAATCAATTTCTCTGAAACCCAATATACATTGCAGCTTAAGCCATTCCTACATCAAGTTTTTTTTTTAAAAAAAAAAAAACGGGTTGCTATCTCAGATAGTAATCTTACTTGAACTCTTACAGATGGGTGTTCTTTGACACAATCCCGCAGCCATTTTATCGTCAATGGCAATGAAGGCATTACTGCACTGCAAGCAAAATAATTATCCACAGGTCTGCAATGAGAAGCATCCTCATAAAGAAATTCATGCGATGGTAAAATCTTTGCGTTGCCCATCTTGGAACCCTTGTCAAGCAAAGTATCTACTTCTGCATGTGAACAGAACAACAGCTTGCTGGTATTAAAAGCTTTAATATCTGGTTAATATTTCAAGCGCATGTGTAACTCAAACCTACACAAACAAGAAAACATGGTCCTGATTTTTTGCTCCTCATGAGGTCAGCAATCAAAGTACACCAGACTTTAGGTATCAGTTACACCAATTAATAAGTTTGGGTGTACTTTTAATTGAGACCCTTCCAGGATCATGGTGGTGTGCTTTTAATGTTCACCAGACATGGAACCAAAAACTTAGAAAAAACAAGCTCTTTTAAATACAACACAACTCAACTAACCCTTGATCCCAACAGGGAATAATTGTTAAATCAAATCCTCTAATGAGTTATGCAAGGGTTACTATAAGAATTATGAACAAGTGTGAGCTGTTCCAAGACTCATTGATTTAGTTCTTTCAAGTCTCACACTGAATCTTTAATGGTTGCAGCAAGATAATTTACAAAAGTTGAATTACACTGCTATCTCATGGATAAACAGGAAGTGCACTGACAGCATAATTTACAAACACGCAACTTTAAGAGAAAGCCGAAAAGATAGGGTACACCTTTCCCATGGATAATCTTTTCCCATAGTCTTTGGAGGTTAAATTGCCAAGACAAATCCCTGTTACAGATATCTGAAGGAATGACTGAGGCACCGGAAGTAACCTTGTTGTAGGTTGACATACTTGGGACAAAAAGGGCTTTTGTAAAATGCATTCCTGCACAAAATCATATTAAATCCTCAACACATGCTCTTAAGTCTCATCAAGTTATTCGCCAGCAGTGTAGATCATAGTATACTGTCAATTAATATTTTCTGTAAATCCTGCTCACAAAATCAAGTAGAATTTGTTTGCGTGTTATCGTCCAGATTCCAGAATGAAGCATGTGAATCACCATACTTGTTTTTTTCAGTGCATCACACCACAGATTTATTTACTCTTTTTTTTTCCAAGAAATAAATAGAGCCCAAATCAGGAGAAAGATGAGTGTTGATTCAGATGATTTGGCCATATGGAATAGAATAAATGCCACTAGCACTGGAATAAAGTGATATGATTTAAGGCTTTGTAAGAATTCTAGAACAAGAAGAGGATGTAAATTAAGGTAGATAAGAAGAAATTTTGCAAACAGTTGAGCAAGTACATCTATAAATGTAGCAAACTAATAAAAACAAACTCATACAGCTAACTCTGATTAGTGTCAGTAAGTCACTGTTGGATAGAACTCAGCTTAGCAATAGATAGATCACTATGGTACTTGATTAACTGTGAGGTCTCAGATACGTAGTAGACAGATGATTTCTTGAAAAAAGAAGAAAAAGAAAAAGACCATCTGTTTAAGTTTGAAGCAGCAATACCTGAGGAAGCACATGTGCTCACTAGACGAGGAAGCAAAATCTGAGGCTCTCTCACATCCATGCAATTGAACAAAAGAATCTACAATAATGTATAATCACTGTATGTGAGAAGCCATCTCCATTATAATCTATCTAGAAATGGACAAAAGCATCCATCACTAAATATGTAAGCCATGATAACTGGATCAACATAAGCTATCCAGAGACACCTCAAAACATAGACCTTAAAACAACGTCTGGCTGTTTATTATGGATTTTTACCTGCTTTAATAATTTGTCAGACTCCATGCTCTTTCTTGCATGTTGGATGTGACCATTCCCCCAAACTTCCTCCAAACATTCAACATTAAAAGAAGTAGATAACGATTTCATGTTTCCTTTCACAGCACCAGAGAACCACTTGGCACAAGCCTCCATGCTCTCAGGACTATGAGCTCCATCCAAGTAAAAGACCAGATCTCCACAAGGATTTTCCGAAACTTTGAGTGAATTATAGGATTGGGAACAAGTATCATAAACAATCTGAGCCCTCCCAGAAATATGTGCGGTTGAAAGACCTCTTAGAAAAGCCTCAGGCAACTTCACTTCCTGGATATCCTGATTTTACATTCAAAGTTAAGACAGTTAAAGGTGGCAAAAAAAGGAAATACAGAAGAAGGAAATAACAAAAAAAAAAAAAAACTATTCTTAAACCCCATTCTGCCAATGTGAAAAGGCCAATTACTCTCTCAAGTGTCCAAATAATTAACTAATAAAAGTAAAAAGGTTACACGAATTTTTTTTTCAAGGTAAATATAATTCCCATACCCAACAATATCAAACCTGACACTTTACCCTTTACCACTTATTTATGGGGAAAGGAGATACCATTTAGCCAAAAGGCTGCTGGTTTACACGACATATTAGACAGTATTCATATCCTTTTTGTGCTTCTATGGAAATAACGATTTCTGGCTACAGCCCACTCAAAAGAAAACAATCTCTTTGTCTCTCTCTTTCCTTGTGTTTGTGCACTGTGTACACATAGTGATTAGCACATACCTCCTAAATGCAAACACAAGCAGTCTAATATGGGTGTATTTACGTTTTATGTTTGATCAATTTCTCAACATTCCCATTACGCTGTCATAATGAAAAACTAGGAAGGTTCTGTGAATTTAAAAGCCTGGAGATATACTGAGTCATAGTTTGCATGTAAAGCAAAAACCAGAAGCAGATGAATTTCAACCAACATTTTGGAATAGTTTTTCCCAATTTCCCGTTCTTTGAAGCCAACATTTACAAAGGGAAACAGCGAGACCAGCATTAATGAACTGATGATCACCAGACAAGCTAAGCTTCAATCCATTCAACTGTTCATTATCAAGAGGTGGCGCTACTTTCAATGGAACCTGCAATAGATAAGAATAGATCTATCAGCTACATCATTATCAATTCAATAGACTATTTTTTTTCTATGTGTGTGTGTGTGCGCATGTGCACGTGCATGCATTTATGTTTTGAGTGTGTATTTAACTAGCAGGAGCACAACATTGTACAAATTCATATCTGATTGCAGTTGAATGTGTGAGTACTAAAACTATTCTAATTCAATAAATGATTTACCATAGTTATCATATGCATAATCAATGTAGTTCTATGGTTGAAAATTTAATATTTATAAATGGACAGAAATTTCAACAAACTGGTTTGTAGGAGTTTTTTACAGATCAGCCTCTAAAAGTAATGTATCCTTTAAGCATGTGAAAAGCACGTGCTTTCTTATTAATACTATTAAAAAAGCATATGAGAAGCACATACTATTAAAAAAACATGTGTTTCTCACATGCTAAAGACACATATCACTTTTAAAGGTTGGTTTGTAGGAAATTTCTGTCCTTTATAAATACAAGAACACAAGTACAGTCAAAGAAACAAGCATACAAACACACATGAAATTACATATACATAAGAAAGCATTCTTATAACATTATATTGACATACAAAACAGAGGGACCAAATATGATAAAGCTGGATCAGATTCAAATATTGATCATGAACTAGGAATTCATATTAATGTGCTTGCCGATAAAAATAACAAACAGCAGGTCATGTCAATGCAAGTATAGTAATTTCACCAGGACATAGCTACAAAAACAGGCAATTGAAAAGGGGAAAAAAAAAAAAACTTTACCATGATTTACTGGTAATGGGATGAGGAATATGATTACCTTCAGTTCATGGGCCCTCTGCAGAATAACATCCATTGCTTCAGAAAGTTGGGGCACCGTGAATGCAGGAATTTGAGGCTTCAGGAGCAGGGAAGAAATCAACCCAATTCAGAAAATACTTGTAAATCAAAACTGCAACTTTAAATAATCAAACCAGAAATACTGCAATAAATAACCCATTATTAAAGAAAACCAGATACATTATAGTCGGATTTGCTTAAAGGAGTTTTATACCTTGAAAATTCCAGCTTTGTGTGAAGCTATATGTGCAAGAGTATCTCCTGCATGTCATACAGTCAACATCTAACTTAGGCATCCAGAACATCTTTTTCCTTTTCTCATTGCTTAACTTTAATTGCAAAACAGATACTGAAAAATTAAAGAAAAACACCAAAAGAAAAATAGTTTGTAATAAGAGTCAACCCGATATTAGATAAGAAATGCACAACAAACAAATCACTCCATAGAAAGTTATCAGTTCCCGTATATTAGATACTGTGATAGAACTGTATTTACAGAAAACAAAAAACAGCAAACTTGTTGAGTTAGTAAGGACGCACCCAAGGTCTCTGTATGATCCATTCCCAGAGATGTAATGCCACAGACAACAGGCTTTTCAATCTGCATGGTTTATCACCAATCTTCATAACCATCGTATTTATTTTACGCTTACAATATTTCAAATAAATGCTACAAAGAAGATGCAAGCTTTTGTGTATTACCGTGCCTTTTTTTGGATTTTCAAACTAAAATAACAAATAGATGCTTTAAACACCCTCACTCCGCAAAGCACAAGAATTCACAATTGAAATTTTAAGGCCGTTTCTCCTCCACACTTATTTTTCTCCGTGCCTATTCCGCATGCACTTCACGTGCCATTGGCGCTTTGCTCTTTCTGCTGCCAAAGCTTTACTAGATTTTTTTTTTTTTTTGGGGGGGGAGGAGGAGTCGGGCGAAAGAGAGAAAGTACTCTTTCTCACTCGACTTGCGCGAGTCACTACCACTCTGTGAGCCATAAACACCACCCCCAATTTATACCACATTCATCTTTCAGCAAATTTGGACCAGCAACAGAGTCTAGAGCTCATGATTCGGGTCCAAAACCGATCAGCCAGAGGGTGGCAGTATGGATTCGAGTTGGTAAAATGGGTATTTTGAAAAAATGAATCTAGGTAATTCTATAAACAGATGCATACCACTTCTGTTCCAAACCCAAAGAAGAAGAAGAAGAAGAAAAACATACCACATTTGTTGAGTCCCTCGTGCCCCCAAGACCAACTTCAATAATAGCAACATCAACCTACAGATAGGAACTATTTTCAGTGACAGAATTATCCCCAAACACAATAACTCAAGGAGCAGCATTGCTTTAATCAGAATGCAACTTTTACCACTATAAATTGCTTAACATGATAAACAATCAAATTAGGAATATACTTCTATTAATATAGTAGCACACTGCATGAAGGCCATAAAAATGCACAATGATTCAAGAACAAAAAATGCGTAAGGTTTTATTAAAATGCTGGCAGAGATGTAATTGAGAATACTATCAATAAAAAACACTGAACAATGTCAGCATCCATAGACACCATGGTCGTTAGAAATGCCACAAACACATAGTTCACCATCGAAGTAGTATGGTCAAACCATACAGCCTTATCAAATAGTGTTGTAAGATAGGGATGTTCAAATCCCCATGCATCCAAACCCCAACCCAATTCCAGCCAGATCAAATCTACTTCCGACGGTGGCAGATTGGGTTTCGGAAGTTATTTTTGACTTCCTACAAAAGTCGGGTCAGAAGTCAATATAGGGTAGGAATTTCTGACCCAACCCGGCTTTTAAATAATATTTAAATTATGATTAAAACAACGTCATTTTATGGGAGCATATGAAAATATGTAACAAAACTCTAAGGGCTAAGGGTCAGACTATTCTATTTGCTTGTGTCATTTCTCTCATCTTCACTTTCTTCTATGTCTTCTATGACCATTCGTCCGAGCTCTGTCATTTCTCCTCCGTCTTCTTCAGCCGTTTGTAACACACCACCGGTAACGCACCAATCTTTGTATGTGTATGTTATTGGTATTTTTTCCCATCCGAGCTCTGACTCCTTAGTCAATCATGCAGATAGGCATCGTTAACACACCACTGCACTAGACTTCCTCGTTTCTCCTCTTACAAGCTAGGATGCACCCTTGGCTATCACGTGGTGGGGCTTTTAACAAATTAGCTTAGTTTTTTTGTTTCTGGGGATATTTTGTTCTCTTTCTCTTCTCTTTTTTATTTTTCTAGAAAATTTGGTTTTGTATGTATTGGTGTAGATTTGCTCTATTTGATTGTGGCTGGTGTTGTTCTGGATGGTTTTAGGCTGTTCTACTATGATCTGTTTTACTTCTCACGGTTTTGTGTTCATTTTTTTTGGATTTTGATGTATGGGTGATTGAAGAAAGGTACTTTTTAGATTTAGCACTAAAATTAAGATTGTGCCTCCATCCCTTAATCTCTAATTCAGCACTTAGACTTTGCCATAAAAGCCCAGCCCATTTGGATATTCTGAGCCGACATTGTAGGTGTTGGCTCGGCTCGGACAGGTCGGCATTGGAAGCCTATTTCGACTTTCGACCCTTGTCAAGTCGAAATCTAAACTAGGCATTCTGACACCAATCAGGTTGGTTCCCAGCCCTATTGTAAGATATGGAAAAATGGGGGCAGACTCTAGTTCTCACTTTAAGTTCTGAAATGATATGTTTACCATAGAGTACTTTCGCAATCACTCCTCATAGATGAATGACTGGGTAAACATTAAAAAGGCATCCTGATTTCACTTGGGCATTTTGGGCAAATAGATGATATGCCCTCTACATGTATGTGTGTATGTAAATATTTATTCACTCCGTCGTGAGTGCCTGTTGCCAATTTTGCCTATCCCAAAATGTGCTCCTATATAGAAAGAATAAAAAAGCCACAAAACTAGTACACCCAGAGTATGCAAGAGATATGGTTAAAATAATGAAGAAAAAAAGGAAGAAATTGGTACCTGCCACCCTATCATAAGTGATCTCAAGAACAGTCTTTACAATTTTATGGAAAAAATCAAAATTAGTCCCCAAGTTTTTCACAAATTCAATTTAGTCCTCAAACTTTTAATTTCGACAATTAGCTCCTTAGGTTTTTACCTTTGTTTCAAATCGATCCTTCTATCAACACGCTATATAAATAATTAATGGCTCGCATGCCATGTGGATAGTTTATCATGTCACACCCACTAAAATGATACCACATGACACCTTTTTTGCCATGTACACACTACGTCATAGAGCAAAAAAAGGAAGCAATGGGTACCTGCCACCCTATCATAAAGTGATCTCAAGAACAGTCTTTACATTTTATGGGAAAAATCAAAATTAGTCCCCAAGTTTTCTCACAAATTCAATTTAGTCCTCAAACTTTTAATTTCGACAATTAGCTCCTTAGGTTTTACCCTTATTTCAAATCGATCCTTCTATCAACACGCTATATAAATAATTAATGGCTCGCATGCCATGTGGATAGTTTATCATGTCACACCCACTAAAATGATACCACATGACACCCTTTTGCCATGTACACACTACGTCATAGAGCAAAAAATAAAAGGAAAAACGAAGAGTTGAGAGTTAAGGGGGGTGAGGGTGGGGTGGTCTGGCCACCACCTCATTTAGGGGCCGGTGGCCAAACCACCCCCACCTGAGAGAATGTCAAGGGCTTTTGGATGGCTCGAACCATCCTCCAAGCAAGAGGGTAGCTCAGTCACCCCCAAAATCCACTTGGGAGGGGTGGCTCGGACCCCTCTCCAAGTGAGGGGGTGGTGGCCAGACCACCCCCAAGTGAGGAGGTGGTAGCCAGACCACCCCCAAGTGAGGAGGTGGCCGAACCGCCCCAAAATCCCCCTAGTTCAAGTCATCCTTCATCTGGGTAAAACTTAAGGAACTAATTGTCAAATTTGAAAATTCAAGGACTAAATCAAAATCACGAAGAAACCTAAGGTTGGGGAGTGGTTTGTATATAGGTGCAGGGGGGTCAAAGGGGTTGGACAACACATGTTTGTGTGTGTGTATATATATATATATATATATATATGTGCAGAGAGAAAGAGATTGATTGACAAATCTATCTTTGGAAATCTTTACAATTACTGCTGGTTGATGGAGCATGGAAACCAACCCAGTAGCAAGGTCATCATAGAATCTTCATCAGAAATGATTCAACTTTTAGTGAGACCAACAAACTTCTCTGATGAAATATACCTCTGATGATTTGACACTCATATACTCAGCTAAGGGAAATAACATTGTGCAAATTTGGTAGGCTACATAGGGATAAATGAAAGAAAGAGAGAGAAAAAAAAAAAAATCATGCATTGCAGCTGCCTAGCTATTCCAAAAGTAGGAACTAAGAAAACATCTAAGCGCAAACGGCAAGATCCATTACTAACCTTTTCGCATATAAATATCTTGAAAGCCAAAACAGTGAGGAACTGAAATAATGGAGGCATTGGCAGGTTCTCTGTAACCTTTTCCTGCAAATTTAAACTTCCAGAATCAAAAAAGGCCATTTATAAGTTGCAATTTTGAAGTGGAAAGAGGCTTCAATTACATGAGTTGCTATCATTGTCAAGATAAGTAATACTGTGTGATGCATTATACAACAGTGTAAATATAGACTTCAAAATTTCGGTCTAAACATCAGTTTTACCACCAATAGAATGCAAGTGATGTACTGTCAGTTACATAATGCAAATGGAAAATCACTGAAATTCCAAACAAAAGACAGCAGGTAGCTAATGCTCGGACTAACCAAATTAAATAACCACTTACTCTGAAAGGCTAGCTGATCATTAACATGTCAACTTTGGAACGTGCAAATTGTTTGGAAGGATAACAATCATGGTTCTGTTCTTTAACTTCTCTTTAAGCACGCATACTTAGCTTCTTATCTAGAGGCATTTCCCTTTGATTTAAAACACTAACCAACCACCACACTGTTCATTCTAATAGACAAAGTTCCTCAGAGAGATTCAACACCTAGCATAAAAAACTAGCAACCCGAAATTACCAGTGATTTAAAATACCCAAGACAAATAATACAAAAGGATCAGAACTCTAATGTACAAGACTATTAATTTTCACAGAGAATCCGATCACAGCATGTCTGAGACCACAACCAAAATGCCGTCAGTCCAATTTCAAAAGTGCTTAAGAACAATGCTTGGGGTCTACGACTCAAATGTGAAGTGCTCTTTTACAATTCAGAACAACTATATCTTTGAAGAGAATCTAGCTTCTCTGGCCTTTTTATAAGCATATAAAGTAAGAAATTATACCTTCAATTGGTTCCAACAATCCCAAAAATACTGTAGAAATTTATCTTCAGATATGTCCAACCTACATAGGCAATCAAAGTCAGACATGAGTATTCTGCAGAGAATGTTCATACCAACCAAGACCACAACTTTTAAAAATTATAAATTAATGGTGATAAAAACATAAACAAAGAAAGGTTTAATTTTTGTTGAAAAAATGGTCTTAAAAAGAGAAAGCCTACTTTCTCTTATGCCCTATTTTCAAAAAGAGAAAGGCTTCCATCAAAGTAAAATTATCACATTAACTTTCCACTAGAGAATACTAATTCATCCCCTCTGTGCTTTTAATGAATTTGAATTACTTATAAAAATAAAAAAATTATTATATAAAACACCTTTATATCTCAATCAACAGCCGAAAGAAACAAATGAAGCCATAAATAGTGGCAAGAGATTCAATTATAATATCAGTAAAGATGTTAAAAATGAATCTCTTAGTGCTTTAACCAACTTCTAGAAAGAGCATGCAAATGAAATGACTCCATAGTTATTTACATAGCAATTGAGGATCCAAATTTATCTTCTGGTCAAGTTGCTTTTTGTTTTCTTGTACTCCACAATTCAGGAGACCAGTAGAATTTCATAGGCATTGGTCATTCATCTACTTATAGACATCCTATGACAATACGTTGAAGATAATAAAAATCTTCTATTAATACAAACCATAGCTTTTTTATTAATAAAAAATTTTCTAGGATGGGACTGTTTTAGAGCATTGATGTCATCACCAGAACACCAGGAGAGAGAGAGAGAATTAATGACAAATCAAATTTGATAATAGTGATTCATGTGAACACTAACCCATTTATACGAAATCGTTCTCTCACGTCAATTAAGTGAGGGGATGTGAAGAGTCCAGTTTGCAGACCACACTCCCTTAAAATAGCCTCGCAGAATGTGCATGTAGAACCCTGAAATGTGGATCCATTAAGCAACAGCAATTCAACTAAGAAAAAACCATAATAAAATATCAGTTCTTACTTTTATATTCCTTTCAAATGAAGAGATCAAAATACTGAATTATGAATACTGATGTTAGCAACTTATCAACTGATATTTTTGTCACTTTTCTCATATTAGCCCTTGTATCCATGTCAAACAACCATACATATTACCACTAATAGTTTTGATACAATATTTAAGTACGGTCAGAATTTTATATCAGCAAGTCTCAAGCTAGTCTGGTCTATCAAAAAACTATCATAAGACATTATAAATGGAAGAGTACCTTCCCCTTAGTTCCAGCCACATGGATTATTTTGAGCCCATCTATTTGTTCTTCCAAGCCAAGAATCTGTTAAAAAAATATAATGCATTGAATGTTTCAATCTTTGAGAAAATTCTGTCTAGCAAAAAATTTATTCAGATTGGATGAGGAACTACAAAAGCAAACTTCAATGACCACTTTCTGTTTCTAAAACCAAGTGAAAGCTTCAAGAAAAAGATGGCAATTTGTGTTGAGTAATTGCCCCTCAAACTTATGAACTGAATTTCTTCAAAATTTTTGATAAGTAAATGAATTTCTTTAAAAAACCAAACCAAAATGCTTAAGCTGATGGAAGTGGGCCATTTTTATCAAGCATATTACCAACATGACAAATTTGTATGGAAGTTACACGTATACAGCATTCTTAACTCACACATGCATGAAGAATTTGCACTAGTATTACCTTGAGATACTCAGACATTCTTTCCAATTTTCCATATTTTCCACCTACAAATGATTTGTCTCCTCGTTTCTTACATGTAATGAGAGAGGAAAGTGCTTCCATGGCAGTTTCATATGAAGATGGAGCATCAAAATCTTGCAAGTACTCCTTCACAACCACACTGTTTCCCATCTTTTCCATGACTTGAGATGACATCTTTGTATATCCAACGCCTACTACATTAAGCAAACCGAAGGTTAATCTTTTGCACCATACATCAAGATAAGGGGTTACTTATACAATTATAAAAGAGCCAGAGGAAAGGCCAGAAACCAGAAACTTTTCTTTTATTACAAATCTATCAAGATAAATGCAGTTTCTTCCCATCACTCAAATTTTCCTTTTTGAGCTTAGTAAGAAAGTACAGTACCAAGGAAGTCAATCCCTAGGAGGATCAGCATTTTCATTTTCTTTAGAGAGCTCCACATCTCAGAGTGCACTAATTTTAGTTGTATAAACATTCAGACACGAGTTAAAACAAAACTTGAAGCATGTGGAGTGAATAATGCAGTGGTTGATATTTAAAGTTTAATGTATATGTCAGTGATCACATGCATCATGTTTGCTTCTGTAACTCTCCGTAGCATTTTCAATTAGTGTCTCGTAAATGTGATAGGTGATAATGTTTCAACTCATGCAATAATTGCAGTTGTCTAGTAGGAATTCTTGGAAAATTCTTCAATCAAGAATAATAGCACGTTAAGAATTGAAATTTCAAACAAGTATCTTCTTGAACCTTGAGAGGTCCGGTCAGAGGATTAGAAATCCTGAGGTGAATGGTCCCCCAGTTTTTCCCTTTAATCTCTCTAACAAAATGCCTCAAAAATTTTACCCATATGATCGGAGAAGCTAATATTATCTCCATTTTTTTTTTGGACAAATAAATTATCTAATTTTATTTTGAAGTCATGGGATTAAGTGTTTCTCATTAATTTATCAAAATCATGCATAAAAACATACATGGATTACATGTAACCCTGAACCTACAGGTTGTTGGGAACGAGGCTTACTGCGTCTAGTCAGATGAAGTGCATCCACCAAGGCTGGCAACCGAGTTAAACTCCATGTTCTTCTAATGGAGAAGTGACAATCTCTCTTATGGAAGTGTGAAACTCCAAATATCCCACACTTCAGGGAACTGTTCGCATAAACGAGCATCAGGAAACTTCAATTCTGCAAAACATAACAACAGTCAGTCAAAGATATGAAGATAAATTTAAAAATGGTGTACTTTTCAAGGAATACAGTAGAAAGCACCGTGAGGATGCCTGGAAAAAAGAGGCAAGGAGAATACACTACCATATGGCACACAAGCCATAACCACGTTAACCTCACCAAAAGTTATTACTTTCCCTTACTTTTATGACTTATCCATTATGCAGATGTGAGAGAAATCAAAAACTTGATAGTTTCAATTATCACCATTTATGGCCTTAACAAGGACTGTGATGGATTCATTATATCGAGAAAAAAAAACCCTTGGTTGATTAAACCATCAGAAGCAAGAAAGAACGAAAATGGTAGAACTTCTGATTGTTCTTCTCTTTTGTACTCATTACCTGAATATTATCATATTCATTATACTTATCCACAAAGTTGTTTAAAATCTCTCTGAAACCTTTTAACCTTCTTTTTTCTTTCAAAACTTTTTTTTTTTTTAATCTATATCAGCAAAAACATATATGGAGATTTGAAACTGCACACAATATATCCTGCAATGCAGTTGTTGTCAGAAGTGGAAAGCCACTTCACCCTATGCAGAAGGAAACATATTCCTATACCAACGTGAATTGCCAAATTGTACTAACAGCACATATTTTGCCCACTAGTTCAATATTGAGACAGCTACTACTTTTTTCACCCCTAAGCTATTGAAATTATGAATTTAAAAAGAATTATGAGAATCGCATTCCACAATTCTAGTTCATCCGATTTTCTAAAATACGCATCCAAAAATTTTCATGGGAGGTGCACCTGAAATCCATATTCAAGTAAAATAATTGAATTTAGCCAAGTAACATACTTGTATTAGACTCACTAACTAGTGTTGATAAATAACAACTAAGACACCCATCATCTTATTTTTCTTGTTTCCCACATTTTCTCAGAACTTAAACATAGCATACAGATTGAGACTTTCATATCCTACTTCTCTTCCTTTTTTTCCTTTGCTCCTCTTCCCAAATTTCCAAAGCAAGCATACATAGAATACACACAGCTATGGCTAAAGATTAAGGTGTATGGTGTACCCAATATCCTATATCACTCATTTTCTCACACTTCCTCGGCAACCAACCAAAAAGCAAACAGACAGCTATAACTTTACTTTTTCTTTTCCTCCCACATCAATTTCAGCACTGCAGAAAACTCTCAACCAAACCCATCTTCTTCTTCTTCTTCTTTTTTCCTTTTTCCCAACAACAACCATAAAGCACAACCAAAGTACCAAACGCCCATCAAATCATGCAAGAAAAAAAAATCCCACCCAAACATATATATGTGGTACATATATATATATATTTGAGAGAGCAAGAGACAGACAGACAGAGAGAGAAAGAAGTAGCTCACTGAGGAACCATAGGGAGCAAGCTTTGTCTTTGGAGATGCGGGTGGCACTTGTTTCTCAGCCTATCTCCCCGTGCGTTCTTTGAATTGTGGCCATGTTAACGGCTTACCGCTACATATCTCTGTTTTTTACTTTTTTGAGGGTTGCCCTCCACGGCCCACATGGGCTCACCGCTTACCGCTTACGCTTACATTCATTTATTTGCACAAAGCTCTACCGTTTTGAGTGAATTACACGTCGATCCCATGATTTAGGGTTTACTGGTCCCACATTTTTTCAGTGCAAATTACTTAACAAAAAACCTGGTTTGTACTTTTTATAATTTAATAAAATAGTTTAATTCTTTATTATCGAAAATATTTTCTCAAATTATAATATTTTGTTAACGACTTTATTTTTTATTCTCAACTCAAAATATTAACAACCAGTCAAAACTTGATTTTACCTTTCTATTACAACAAAACATTTTTTTCAAACTATAAACATTAAACCCTAACAAACATAAAATATATATTTTGAGTGATACGTAGAAAATTTGCACTGTTTTTCTTTATAAAATATATCGCTTTTTCTCTTAATAAACAAACCTGCACATCATACTGTATTAAAATTTGCAAAAATATTATTTTACAACAAAATTATTTCACTTTCTTTTTTTCCTTGGCTGTACTAGGACAAATTTATTTAATATTATTTTTAAGAAAATAAATGAACTTTTATTTCTCCTACTTTGAAGTATGATGGTGGTTGTGGTGGTTCAAGTGACAACAACTAGCAGCAAACTCAGATTTGGACAGGACATTTTTCAAGTCCACAAGTAAACTAAGATTAGGTTATGGTATATTCTAGTGAATCAGTTCAGTTTTATAATTTATTTGTCTTTCTTATTTTTCTCTTTGAAAAATAAACTTGATTCCGGTATATTCTAGTTAATTAGTTAGAAAAATTAAATGTCGTACACACTACGTCATGGAATGTGTAATTGGAGTTGAAGAAGAAAATTCAGTTGGGCCCCTTTCGAAAATTAATTTGGTGCAGACCACATTTGAAAGAGTAGACCTACCCCATTTGAAAAAAAATGTTGAAAATTTTTTGGGTAACGTTTTAAAGTGTATAGGAAAAATTAAAAGTTAAGAAATATTTTTTAAAAATAAAAGAAAATTTTTTAAAAAAATGTATTCCACCATGGTGGCAGTGCCAAATTAAAAAAAAATGATAGTGATTTGGCGGCTCTAGTAACGGCCGCTAGGTCGTTAGATTTGTCTCACTACTCGAGCTGCCAAATTTGTTTGGCTACATAAATTTATTATATTGTTCTAAAAATTTAAGTTAATAAAAAAATAATTAATTTTAATCATTTACCTAATATTTTAACAAGGACAATTACAATCCCTTCCCATGGAATTTGGGTGGTTGTGAGAATCATGAATCTTTTAACACTCAGAGGATCCTATTCTCTTCCCTTGCGCCCTATTCCCACCGAACCATAATTGCTAAAAGATATGTTGTCTGAGTCCAACATTATTTTAAAAATAAATAAATAAATAAATAAAGCCACTTAAACCTTTATATTAGTTGGTGTGAAATTGCTGTAAATTGTAGTATTACTCTTTAAATAATATGGGCTGCCGTTGTCGAGCTTCTGACATTAAAAAATGAGTAATATTAAAAATTGTATTTTTATTCAACAAATATTCTACAATATTAAAGTAGCTGACAAATCCTTAGATCACACCTTGTTAATAAAAAAATCAAAAATCAAAAATTGATTAAGATTATCACATAAATATTATAGAATAAAAATATAATTTATAGCATTTCTTTCGAAAAACTCCTATATCCTTTCACATCTTTCAATTATTTAAAAACATAAAAATATACGTCATAAGTTAGTAAAGAGTGAAAGAAAAACTAAGAAAAGGGTGTCCGCAACCATATGATTGTTTTTTTGCTCTTTTTTTTTTTTTTTTTTTGGGTACTTTCTTCGAAGACGTCTTGATCTACAAACTGTATCAATCTATCTTTTGAAGTGTTTTTCCCGTTGGCGTTTTAAAAACACGCAGTGTGATAAGAGAGTGATTTTAAAACACACTTTCATAAAAATTTGATTTAAAAAAATGTAGTCAAACATTTAGTAAAATTACAATTTGACCTTTAAAATTATGTATTTTTTAACAATACACCCCTGGCTTGCTACATGAAAAACATAAATTTTTTCATATTTTCAAATAAACTCTCAAACGGACACTTATCCCGATTTTGTTTAAAAAAATGCGTTTGGCTTACAAATCAGGAAGCCAAATGCACTCGAAATCTTATATGATGATTCAATATAGGTAAATGATGAAATCCATCGATCTTTTGCCATTAAAAGAGAACGATTAAGACACTCAAATTAGAATGGAGGGGGTACAAGGCCGTCCTTGCCATCCTGTTCTTGCTCCAAGGTTCCAGTTTGCTCTGGTTTTAAACTTAAGCTCATCTAATATTGGATCTACAACATAAAGCACATATGGCAGCCAATGAATAATATTCCGCCCAAAATTGAATTGCCAAGGGCAAAATTTTCCTTCAGTCTGTTCAAAACTCAAGGTGGTCCAAATAAATCTAGATTTCATCCATGGCTTTACAAACATTTGTTATGTCTCCTTTTGGATTTAAGATTTATGGGATTAGAGATTATCTTACTATTTGATCCCCCCCCCCCCAAAAAAAAAAAAAACAACAAAAAAGGAATCCACTCACTAATCATCATGTGCTTATTTCCCACTTTCAAACAAGATTCAGTCAAATGTCATAACTGTTGACCATAACGGGGATGTACATGTGTGTGTCTGTGTATACAACGCCTATGCAACTGTTGATGGAAGACTACCAAATTAATAGTGATCAGTTCATCCATCAGTGTATACATGTTGTCACGTCTTCTAAAATTTTTTAATGTGTGACAATATATTCACAATATAGCATTGTGTACATCGTTAGCTTTGTGAATTAAAATCTTAACCATTAAATGACTCTTGATCATATTCCATGCATAGCTCGTGCAAAATGTCTTATTTCATCACTTTTTAACTACCAAGTTAAATAAACCCCACGCAAATAGCAAGGATGATCCTTTTTAGAATGCACTTGCTAGTTTATCATAAAATAATTCTTTACATGTACCTACAAACTTATGTGTTCAAAATTATCTATATGAAAAATTGTGATAGGTATCACCCAATATTTTTCTTGAAGGGAAAAAAATAAAGGAACGAGAATTTTCAGCTGCACTTTAGGATGGACATGGTCATGTTGACTTAATATGTATTGAATTAATCAAAGGTGGTGATGTGCCACCCAAAATGCCTGAAAAATGCTCAATTGCAAAGACTGCAGAAAATTGACATGGGTTGTTGGTCAATAGCCATATAGTATGATGAAACTGAAACAAATCAGTAAAATTTAAGTTTTGCTGTTAGAATCCTTCTTGGCAATAATGGACTCTTTTTCAACATGAAAGTCAGGATAAGTTGCCAAATCAAGATGTCGATGAACTTCCAGATTTATAAAATTGCAAAATTATATGGGAAAGCATAGCAGCAGCTCCATAAAAGTAGAAAGAGTGTAAAGATGTGAGTCGGACCATATCAGATGACTAACCCATCAATTGAAAAAGGGTGGATCGGATCATATCAAATGTCTAACTCATAATAAGAACAAAAAAAAAAAAGTGGCATATCACTATCTTATATTGATATGAGCTTCAATAAGAGGTTCAATATTTCCATCCAAAATGGAATTCAGGTCAGGCAATTGGATGCCAGTTTTCACATCTTGTACTAGCTTGTATGGATGAGACACATACCTCCGAGTTTCTTTTTGCCACAAATCGACAATGGCATCTCTCTTTATGCTACTTACACTGGAAACTTCTTGCTCCCTCGCTATTACAAGAAGTTTGGCTTTCAATCGATTAAGGGCCTTGATCTTATTTGCAAAGTGGTTCCTCTCACCTGCAAATAAAATAGATAGAATCTGCTGAGGAATATCCACAGATCAATTTGAAATCTAATTATCTACTTTGCAAAGGAATGTTGAAAGTGCCCACCAAATTTTTCTCTACAAGAAAATAGGAGTGGTGAAAGTGGTTTGGAAGTGAATTAATTGGTCTTAAATCTAGTTCATAAGTTTTGGATGTGTGAAAAGCTTAATGCTGGCTTGAAACCTGCTCCATTACGAGGATTAAGGGACTAAGCAACCAGAAGTCGCCTATTTTAAATAAAAACAACAACAGAAGTTGCCTATTTTTAGATTCTTTTCTCTTTCTTTTCTTAATTTTTGGCCGTCACCTCGAGCACAATAATGCTATTTACTTTTGCCCCCCTTCCCCACCACCGCCTCAAAGAAAGCCTTAACAGATCTAGACATAACTGCTGAGTTGATAGAAACAAGAAAGAGATAATTTTCTGCTTTGCGTTACTTTCATTTTGCACTGAGGTCATGTTAATCACCTCTTCCATATGTCGAAAACCGGTACTTATTTAAGTAGTTTTGACAAATATACAGCAACAGCAAGATTCTGAAAGAACCTTTTGGAAGCGCCCTTAAGGGTAAAACACTTTTGAGTGGCTAACGCAGTAAACTTTTTCAAATGCCCTCTCTGGAAAAACTTCAGGGAAAAAGTACTTAAATAAGCAAATCTGTTCAACCTTCAAATAATCTACTTCATCTTGGGACTACTACGCAAGTTGGTTCTAAACATACCATAAAACTATAGAATGCAATTTCTAGTATGAACTGAGTTCTGGTAGTAGAACCATTAATAAAACTAATTCCCCCCACCCTCCCCCACTCTTCCATGTCTGTGTGTGTATGTGCCCCCGCATGTCATCTTGGGTGTTAGCTGTTTGCCTACAAATCTCTATAAGAAGATTATTACTTTATTATGACTCTTTTTTTTTTCTTTTTTTTCTTTTTTTGGGGGGGGACTTTATTATGACTGTTGGTAAATCATTAAGTACCTGAGAATGCTAGCAATATAAACAAATATGACATAAAAGAGTAAACACCTGAGGATTGAACTTGTATGCCAGTCGGAATATGCTGAATACAGATGGTTGGTTTAGTTCCACTTTGCTCTATTAAGGGTGGTGAGACAACCAAATCTCCATCGTCAATTTCAAGGTCACAAGCTGTTTTAAGAAAAAGAGGAACAACGTCCACACATGCTGCAAAAGCCTGCAAGATTTTCATATTTGCAAATGAAACAGTTTAATATATATTTACTAGCCAAGATGGTTAAAATAAAATATGCTATGCGATGAGAACATATCCGGGTTCTGTTTCTTGCTGTTGATAGTTAAAACTTTTAAAATTATAATGCCAAGTCATTAGGGTAGTAGAATATAGTAATACATCTTAAATGAATAGCTGGATAGGATTGGAAAGGCATTTGGGTTGAGAACCTGTGTGTGTGTGTGTGTGTGTGAGAGAGAGAGAGAGAAGAAGGCCAATTAGCTCAATTGAATGAATGGACATCAATGGTACCAATATCGCGCACTAAAAATCTTAACTTGCTATTTATGAGAGTATTTTGCCAGATCTTGAGATAATATTTATGATAGCTGTCCAACAGGTTGTTTAAAACATCTGCACGGCATAATGCAATTCTGATTTTTTTCCTGAATATTGGTTTCTGCAAAAAACATTGTCTGAAAATCTTTTGCATTACACATTAAAACCAGCAAAAAGTGGTTTCTGTTTCTGTGTCATAAAGCCTGTGAATCTTTGTTATTTGTTAGAAGAGTTATTAGGGTTTGTGGATATTTTAGTTGCATGCAAACTACAATATTATTCATCAAAAAAAAAACACCTGTCCATCTTTGTTGCAAAACCCTAGCATACAATGACTCTTACTAAAAATGAATTTCTGAAAAGCCTGTGAATCTTTGTTATTTGTTAGAAGAGTTATTAGGGTTTGTGGATATTTTAGTCGCATGCAAACTACAACATTATTCATCAAAACAAAAAAAAAAAACATGTCAATCTTTGTTGCAAAACCCTAGGATAAAATGACTCTTACTACAAATGAATTTCTGAAAATTATTTTCTATCTCTTGACTTATATAAGACCTTTCATTTCTTGGTGTCAAAATAAGGTATGTGGTGTAGAAATCCAGAATCTATTCTCCCTCTTTTTTAAATGATCATGGAGACTGTGTAATGCATACCCTCCAACTATTTGTTTACAAAGTAGTGAAACTCTTTGTTCTCTCTTTATCTTTAGATAAACAGCCAAGATAAACCAAACTCATAAGTAATAGCACAATAAACTGTGGTTAGATATTGTCAAAATCAATTTAATGCCAATATATATCTTTGCTCTGAGACCAGTTCTCGATTTATGCTTTTATTTTGCACTTCTATGTAGCATGAACATGCTATGAGAAGTGAACTTTTCCTAATTTGTGGTCATAAACATAATGGTCATAATTACTCTACTATGCCCAATAAGAGTCAAACAATTACCAGTAGAATTGCAGATGAACAGTATTGATCAGGCTTTTAATAAAATATTGAGTACCAGGCATCTTATAAATATTGAGTAGGCCTAGGAATATTAACATTCAAGCCAATTGAGTTACTAGTGTGCAACCTAGATCTACTGTCATAAACCACCAGTAACACATGAATGGGCACATAATCCAATACAAACACTCAAAGCACGAGTTGGAGGAATGGAAAACCTATTTAGAGCAAAAATAGGGATCTTTTTTTTCAATTTCTGTGGATCCTTTTTACTCAAGCAAATAAAAGTAACTAAAATAACTTCTGTTATGTGTAGGCCAGAAAGAAACCAGTAGTCATACCTCATGTAGAACAGATCCATTTTGAGAACCTATCATGTAGTGAACACCCTTCTCCCCTAAAAGATAGCCATAAGCACACTCAAATTCAAACTCTATTGTGGCTGACTTGATGCCACCACTCTTTGAAGGATACTTCTCAACAACTCTTCCTATGTAACCTTGCTTTTTGGCCCATTTGCCATACATACTTAGGAGTTTGTCTGCCCAGATCTGTATTAGGAGATTAAAACAAAAAAAAAAACGAAGTTAGAGAGAGAGAGAAGAGAACAATAACAATATCAGATAACAATAACAACAAGTACTACAGTTATTACAAAAATGATTACAAAAGCTTAATTAAAACTTCCCCCCATCCTAAAATGAAAGAAAGCATGTTTGCAATTTAAAATTAAAATTTCTGAAATGTAACATAAAGTTCTGCATAGACACCCTTGTATTTAATGTTCAAGGTTTAAGGCCAAATTAAGGTGAACTGCCTAATTGTGATAATATATAGAGTTACTTCTAAGTAATCTAATGTTTAAAATTTGCTATCAGAATAGAAAACTACTGCAACATTAAGGCTAATGCAAGTTTTCATAAATAGAAAAGTCAGCCAGGCATGAAGCTACCCGATCACATTAAACAAAGGCAACATCTTAAGAGAAGGTTCAAGCAGAGCTAGATATCCAAAAGTTCAGAATAGGGACTGATGACAAGCCTTTAAATTTTAAGTAGGAACTGAGCAGCTTGAAACAAGGCATCAACTAAATGATATAAACAGTTGATTGCTAAGTAAAAAGTCCCCAGTGATTGATGAATATGATAACAAGCTTTTCCTGATATTGATCGTAAGAGGACGCTGTTATGATGAAGAAAATAACGCCCCGACTATGAATATTCACTATCCTAGGACAAACAAGAAAAACAGGCTAACCTGTGTGTGTCTACTTATATGCTAAGCACAAACAAGAAAAACAGGTTAACCTGTGTGTGTCTAATTATATGCTAAGCACAACTATAACTCTATTCCAGAGCAGCCCTGTTCAACAGTACTTGCTTGGAAGCAAAGCAATATTTGTAAATGACCTGATTCTTGAAGCAGTAACATTTATTGTCCCAGAATATACCACTAATCTGAAGCAGGTAAAGGAATTTGTAAATTACGTAGACAAGTATATATAAATCGAGAATTATAACACCAATGTTGTCTAAGACCCAAGAATTTGCAATTCAACTTCTTTTTAGCTTCTGTTCTTACAAAAGCAGAATTAACTTGGACAACTTTTAAAGAGTGAAACATAAGTTCTAACATCCATTGTTTTTTAAACCAGTCACTCCAAAAGTTGATAAAACTGCAGAAGCAAGGTAGCAGGCATGCAACAACACCAACATGTCAATTCTAACAATGGTCAATAAATGCACAAGGCTGCTCCATTCAAAGTAAGGGTAAAAAGCAAAACGTGATTGCTCAAACCTCAGGGTAAATGCCTCCAGATCCAGCATTAATAATTACACATGCTCCCTCCACATCATACAGCCCCTTAAGAAGCTTGGACATCTTATACTGATCCAAAAACTTTCCCACATCTAAAGATGCATTATATGCTTGCTTAAAAAGCCCATAGTCGATAACATTGTTCTCAGCCAACTCTGTGATCAGCTTTGCTTCTTCCGCCTGCAGATATTAGCTAAAATTCAATCCCCACCTTGTTCTAGAAAAGAACAAAACATAAATCAAGCAACTTATGCAGGATGCAGTATAACGCAAATTCATGTCTATGTGCCTGCATATCAAATCTGGGCAAATCTAGAGGTCATGAAACCAGCTGGTTGCAAGACTTAATTATGCTAAGTCCAGGTAAACAATGTTGAAGATGGAAACTACCGATATGTTATTTGATTCTCATTGATTGACCCGTATTACTATTATTTTGATTGTAATATTCTCTTTATTTATTTCCATATTAGGCAATAGGTTTCATCTATATAAACCTATGTAATCGTATGAAACAATTATCACTGAATAAGAATTTCTTCTTCTCTCTCTCGTTTTTTCTTTTATACTTAGTATTAGAGCCAAAAGTCCAGAGTTCAAACCTCGATTCCGTCATTTACCTCCTATTTCAATTAAATATTCCACGTGTTCGGCCTCACCTATTAAAAATGAAGTTTGAGCCAAACACCATAAGGGGGAATGTTAAAGTATTGATTAAATGATTAAATTTATTACGTCTTATTAGTTTAAGCTTTTGGGATAAGTGGTGATTTAACATACAAAAGTTTACTTTTTAGTCTCCAATGATCCACCCAGCCCTCCGATTATTGCCACTCCATGTACGTTTCTGTAAAGTGAACGCAAAATCTTTTGTAAAAACTATAAGGAAAATAACAAATGTGCATCACCTTATATGTTAGGTCTTTGAGAGTGTCAACCACTTTGGCAATATCAGCTAACTTGACAAGGACTTTATCAGATTTAGCTGGATCATCCCACAGGTTAGACTCACGTATCATTTCTTCCTGCTTGATCCATCTTGCTTCCTCAAGTTCCAGGGCAGATGGTGCAAGCATCTCAGCACGGATAACTGCATCTTCAATCTTCTTTTTCATCGAAAACAAACCTTCAAAAAAAAGTTCCAGCTGTCAATTTCGATCCTAGAAAGGGGAAAAATATACGGCAGTGAGGTATCACAGCATGAACAAATTATCCACTAGGGTAACAAAGAATTTATTTCTGATCAGGTTTTGCTGAAGTGACAATGACAAATTGACAACCTACTTCCAAGAGTTGTTTTCATTCTGTAAAATGAATATGCCTATGCCCAGTGCCCACACACAAACACACACCACCGGCCACAACGGAAAAGAGGTGTATATGCTCCCACAGGTGACACATGAACCGATTAGCATAGGGAACATACAGTGCAGCATGGGAAATTTACTAGAATTGCTTTGAATCATCAAAGTTACCATTACATATTTTAGTCTGGATTACTGAACAAATAAGTAAAAGGTATTTGACACTGGCTGCATGCCCCCGAGCATCTTCCACTTTAAAATGGATTCTTCTTTTTTTCGGTCAGATCCACTTTGATGGTAGCTAGCTTCAACCTTACATATTTTCTCCTTAATTCATTTTTTATGAATAACAATTTAATGAAAAGAAAAAAGGCAAGGCCCTCTTACATATTTTCTCCTTAAATTCATTGATTTAGGATTTCTCATATTCGCATATCTATGGATTTGACAAACCCAAGCCAACCCAAGCACCTAAATTTTAGTTACTATGAAATAAGCTTATACTACAGTGTCCACTGAACTTTGGGTAAAATGTGCTAACACCCTCTGTGTTTGATGGTATTCTACCGACCCCCTAGGTTTTCAATTAATCTTTTCACATCCCACCTGTTAAGTAAGCCTACAAATCAAGTCCTTCCCTCATGCACAGTATCGTATTGAACAATTATATCATGCCATGTGGAAACAAATTTCAACCTTTCTTTTAAAATCATTTTATTGGTATATTATTACCATTTTGAACTTCTATACCAACATTGAAAGAGGGGGGGCCCGGGGGGGGGGGGGGTGGGGGAGAGGAGGGGAAAGAAAAGAAAAATGAAGGCGCTGGATCATCCTCCACATCCAAGTGGAGTCGGTTCAGGGAAATATATCAGTAAGTTGGCAGCAGAGAAGGATGGCGGACATGGTGCAGGGTGAGGGGCAAGGGGGAGGACTGGAGGAGATGGGCAAGCTGGGTGGATAGGGAGCTTGGGTGGGACTGCTTGTAGAGGTTGAAGAGGCATTCAGCATGGGGCCCCCACAAGAAAGATACCGATCTACTAATCTACTAGAAGATTTCTATAAATCCCATCCTAATTCTTCTTATTCAATCGTTGCAGGGCCATAAAATATAGAAAATGGTATCACAAAGCTTCTCCAGTACCTTCAACAAACAGTACAATGGCCAAAATTCATTGTACAAGATGGGTCTTAAAAGAAACTCAGAAAACCTATCTTTAATTTTCAATAAGAAACAACCTGTGCAAAAGTATTTGAAATCTCATGTACCCCACCAACGACCAGCCAACCTTCTTCAACCTCTACAAGCAGTCCCACACATACTCCCTCTCCCTCTAACTCACCCATCTGCTCTACTTCTCCCCTCATCCTGAATCCCACACCATATCCACCATCCTCTTCTGCCACAAACTCCCAAATATCAGGCCTTGCTCTCAGCAACTCCACTTGCTTCACTTGGATGTGGATGATCATCGGGCACTTCTGATTTTCTTTCCCTTTTTTATCCTATAACCAATGTAATTGAAATTTTTTTTAAGAGTAATATGCAAAATGGAAGTTTGAAATTTATTGCCCACATGGTATGATATAGTGAGGAAAGGTATTGATTAAAAGAATTCAGTAGCATAGGGTATGTCATTTGAAAAATTGAAAAGAAAGATTGTAAACCTATGGAGTCTTGATGGAACATCATCAAAACACAGAGGGTGCTAATGCATTTTACCCTTCAATTCAATCATCCACGTACTATCACCATTCAAACAAACCCGCCTCGTGAAGGTCAAACATAACAGCACAAAGAATCACAATATTTGTGCGTTAAGTCATTAACAACAACACCAAGCTACATTAACACAATATTGTGTTAGTGAAAGGAAAGCAGAAAACACACATTTCTCCAATCTTGCAGTTCCACAAAATAACAATTGATCAAATCAAGTAAGACATAAGCAACTTTTAGCCTAAGCAGAAATATTAAAATTTTGGATTTCCTAGGCACCGACCGTTTCATTAGCATTGGAAACAATATTCTTGCTCATAGGAGGCAAAAACAAAGCTCTCTTGGCTTTTGAAACCGAGGAAAGCGATTCCAAAAGGATATTAAACCCAGAAGTAAAGAAAAACAACAGCGAAGCTCACTTTGCTCATAAAAAAGAATGTTCCAACCTCTCAACCAAAACTTTCCTTCTGGGATAGACAACAAAGTGTCAAACTTCAAACTCAACACTCTTAAAAACCAAACAACGCATAAACAAACTTAATTGAGAAATTGTCTCAAACAGTAGACGTGTTAGCAAAAACCCATCTAATTCAAGTTACAGTCGGACATGCCCAGTTTCATATTTGAACTCTCACTGTGAATTCCGAAGAAACATTTGGCACCAATAACGTAAAAAAGGTTCAAATATCCTTAGCGCGCGCACACTATATACATATGGAGAGAGAGAGAGAGAGAGAGAGAGGGAAATGGGAACAGACCCAGTTGCTCGTAGGCCTTGTCCTTGCCATCCATGGGATATGAAGCTCGAACTGTGGAGTGCAGAAGAAACCGAGTCTGTGAGTTGCTCTTTCTTGAAGAAGAAGAAGAAGAAGACGAAGTAATGAATTGTCTTACAAAAACGAATTCTGCCGCCACTTTTGCCATAATTAGCAAGTGTTGCTTCTTGAGAAGCAGGTGAGGCCGCTTCCGAAATAGAACGGGGAATCAGCTCGTGTGTCGTTTTGGGTGCTACTACGAGGACTCTATTAGAGTCTGAGTGAAACGTGGGTTGGGTACGTTCACGTTTCAACCTTGGAAAGTTCACTCTGTTTGCCTTATCCTCTATTTTCTCCAAATGTAGACCGTGAGAGGTCACTTAGGTGAGTCTGCTGGGTCGGTGCAAGTGTGCAACCATTAGCCAGTCTATTTATTTATTGGAAAAAGTCGATGGACTTTTAAACTACCAAAAAAATATTATCAATATCTCCTAAATGATAAAGACTGCTTTCATAAAAAAATTAAAATTAAAATTTTTTTAAAAACATAAAAAAAAGTTTTAGGTGTGGTCATTAACCTAATGAGAGGTGATTCGGACATTTCTATTAGCCATATTTGGAGGTGGTTCAATGGCTATGGATGGTTCAATCACCCCTTTTTTGGCTGACCTAAAGATGGTCAAACCATCAATTGACCATTTGAGAACTTTAAGATATGGCTACCATTTGAGAGCTTTAAGATATGGCTAAAGTATTATTTGGTCATTTTAAACTTAGTTTGGCCATCTCCTTTGGCTTGGGAGTGGCCAATACAACCTATGGCAAATCATCCCATTTGATCAAAGAGGTGGCTCAGCAACCCTTGGAATCTCCTCTTCTTTTTTCTTTTCTTTTTTATCTCTTTTTTCAAATTTATAAATATATTTTTGTGTTATTGCAAAAAAATTTTATGGCCATTTTTGTATTCTTGCTAGCTTTTGGGACATTAACAATTTTTAATAGTTTAATGGGACATTCACTCAGTTAATAATTTAGGAGAAACATTAATAATTGAGTGATAGTTTGACGGAGGTATATGTATTTTTGTTAATATTTTTTTAGGCTATTGGCCATATAGATGTATTTGGTGCCATTTTTCTATACACCTTTGGTCCTTCTAAAAAAAAATTAAAAAAAAAAATCTATCATTAAGTCTATGAAACTTACATGTGAGTCTTACGAATTCAATAATAAATTTGCTTATTTCTTGTATGAAAATGGACAAAAAATATGCCAAAAAAAAAAAAACCAAACACTTCTCTTTCTCGTGTACTCTGTAAAAAATATTTTATCAAATATGAACCCACCAAAAACACTTTTTAAACCCCACCAGATGGCCGTAAAAAAGACCTCACATCCTCGTTAATTTAATTCCAGCATGCGCATGGGCCGTGGGCGACAGAGTTGGGGAACTGAACTTACTCTATCTGGACCCAAAAAAAATAATTCATCAAAATTCAACCGGATAGAATAAAAATTAAGCAACACAATTTGTCAGAAAAATTTAGTTTCTGTCATGTGAACTATTTGTAAAAGACTTATAATAATAAAAGTTGAAAGAGAAATTATACAAACTCTCAAATATACACTTTGTAACATGGTACTAAAAATTTGTATTGAATTTAAAATTAAATAATAATTTATTCAAAATATAATGATAATTTTTAGTGTCACATCTCGAAACATATATTTGGAAGTGTGGAAGACTGAAAGTAGAAGTGCATTTTTCAAATTGTAATAGCCCTAACAACAATATTTTTTGACCCATAAAGTTTGGAATGTGCCTCAAGAATTTATATTTTTGGTCAGTGAAGTGTAAAAATGGATGATAACCCTTCAAAGCCGTTGCATACCTTCACTGTAGAGTATAAACTGCACTAATCTTTCTTATTCTTTGTAGAAAAACAATCTTTAATTCTTTATTTTTAAAGATATATATATACGTAGCAAAATTTCACTAAACAAATTTTGGTTGGAATCGCATAACACTTTTTTTTTAAAAAAAAAGTATGGTCCCGTCAGATTAATTATTAATTGTTGTATTTTCATTTTTTTAAAAGAAATAAAATATTTGTATATATATATAAATAAAGACAAAGATAAGGTGAATCTGAAATAAAGAAAGAGGTTCACGTGACCGGTAAATCGGATGGCTGATGCCTTGAAGCGCCTTAATATCTGCCTTCACTTCCATCACAAAGGAAAAGGGCCTAATCTAAATAACTTTCCAGCCAAGATACTTGTCTTTCTGTTCTCTTGGGATAACAAAAACAGGTTTGCAATAATTCACAGACCTTCTGACTCCTTTATAGTTACCTTATCAAGAAATAAATAGAGAGAGAGAGAGAGAGAGCTTTACATTCAACTATTGATCTACAAAATTTGTGAAAGTCTTCTTACAGGGACACTGCAAATTGGGGAGCCTCCAAGTCGACCTCTTGTCTCATTATGCAATTCATTAACCAGTCGCTACTGAAAGTCCATATCCCTTTCTTTACAGCCAAGAGTGCTTCTTCCATGTCTTCTTCGCATGCCACAAAGACTGTTTTGGATGCTTCCTTCACTTTATCCAGTCCACGAATAATCTGAATGTTTAATCAATAGTTAGTTAATACTGATAAATGATATATCTCAATAAGCATCCTCCCCTAGGTCTGCCTACCTAAAGATATCACTTTGATGACTGAGTTCAAAATTTTCAATTTCAGCAGAGTTTTTGCAGCAAAATAATGGGTGACATTCACTTCCTACAAGCCTCAATGAAGAGGAGTTGCCACTTTAGGGAAAACCAGTAATAAAAAAAACAGTGGTCCATCTAAATGTTTCATTACAGGAACAACTTCTATACCAGCAAGGCCATATGCAAAATTGTGACATACCAGATAAATTTAGGGGACAAAAAGTAGAAACAGATTCACAATTCTTCACATACAAGGTGAGCTAAATTGGATGCTAACAAAAAAGATTTGATCAATAAGTTCTTTGCATAGATTTAATAACTGAGGTTCATTTGTTATCATTCCCTAGCACAATGGAGAAGACAACAAACAAATGGCTTTCAACTGCAATAAATATGATGATGTATGTAATCTCCTAGAGGACATAAACAGGCAACAAACTTCCACAGTTCCACTTGATTTTGTATTGAAGAAAAATAACAATAACAGAAAATGTAATAGTAAAAATCACAAGCATCCAAGAGTGGCTTGTATAGTAATGAGCCCATATAGAGCATAAATGTTCTGCCAAGAAACAAAGTAATAAATTCAGAAAAATGAAGACTACAGAGAGTTGAAAAAATATAAAACAAAGACAGGAAAGAAAACTATAACTATTCATGTGAGTGAGAAAGTAGCATACTGAATTTAAAGCAATAAAAATTGCTGTAAACCAACAGAAGCACAAAGTGAATCAATTGATGTTCATTTACATGCATGTATGATGCATCAAAAGGGATGCATGCGTATGTTTTCATACAGCCTGCATGTAATTGTAAAGATGGCAGTAAAAGATGTCCTCGTATTGGGAAAAATGACAACAGCAAAAGTGGTAGGAAAGATCTACCACAGCATTGTGCAGTGATATGTTCTGCCCACCCTATCTCACTGAGTACTACTACAAGGTTATATCCTGTATTTGGAGCATAGGACTAATGCATAGTACTCTAATCCAAAAATCCTACAACATCTCAAGCACACAACTTGATGATGATTAGTAAATCTCAAGCACAGTGCACTTGATCACTCTGAGTCCCGGAAGAATATTAGTCAAATATCAACCAAATTAAAAAGAGAGGGAAAAAAAGAACTTTATGATGAAAAACTTGCGAATGCTCAAGTCACTTGAGCATGAACTTTTCTGATAAAAATGAAATTTTATTAATATTATAGAGATTTTATCATATCTTTTAGCTTTTCTATAAGCATCGTTTGGACATTGAAAAACATATAGATCATCAATACAATCTAAAGCACGAACCTCACTAACAAAAGCATGTCATTCGTCCTGTAATTTTGGTAGCTTTTACATGCACTAGAATGCATTTGTAAGTATAACATACAATCTATAAGATAATCAATATTCAGAACTCAGTGAGCTTCTTAAAACTTACCTCTCCACCAGCAAACCTGACAATGGCAGATAGGGTCTTAGCAGGGGGTTGAACATGAGTTGCTATGCAAACATAATACCCTTTGAACAAAGCTTGAGGACTTGCTTTTGCTCTGAGAACTGCACTTTTTAACTCAGCTCTGTACTTTAACATATATTGCTCATCATTCAATATGTAGGGTAATTCATCTGGTAAATTAAGGCGAAAAACCAAAAAGATATATTAGGAGTGCTTAGATAATTATGAGAGTAAAAAACTAGTTAGTCCTCCTAACTCACCAACAAATCTGCCTTCACGGAAGCTTTCTTTCAACCAACTAGGTGAAACTATCCAAGCTCTGCATGATGGGAAATGCCTCAATAATAATAAATCGCCATATATAACCAAAAAATATGTATACATATGAATGAATGAAGCTCTGTGAAAGCATGGAAAATAGTAGCAAGATAAATAACTCTGAGAGGAAGAAACCCACACTTTATAAGAACAAACTAAACAAATTTACAGGAGCTAAAATAAAATATTAAAAAAAAAATCGTCAAAATAACAATGTTGAGCACAAAGGAACTTACTCTTGCAGGTAATAGGCATCTAAAATTAATTTTTCAATTTCTTTCATCTTTCTTCCAAGTAATTGTGACTGTCAAGAATACAATTTGTTTTCTAGACATTGTAATTGATACTAACAGAATTAAGTTGCATAACATCAAAAGAGGGCTTAGTTTAATACCACTTAAAGAAACCAATAACCTTGCCCAATATCAAACTCATAGATTTTGAAATTACAAAGTATCAAAAATATGCAAGAACAGTGTAAGCAATTTACTAAGTTAAACCAAATAAATAATGGATGATAATCAATAAGTAATTGAGATCTTCTTTGAAGTTCCTGGTCATCCGATAAATTCTTTTTCAAATAGATAATTTTTTATTAATAATCTCAAAAACTACAATCCCCCATATGAATCACATAAAAATAGGAGTAACTAAAAACACTAATATCCAAACTTACATGAACGCACCAAAAAAAAAAAAAAACCCTCAGTATGAAGTTCAAAAAATAACTGACAATAATAAGGAGAAAGAGAAAACACAGTTCAACTTGGAAACAGCAATAGCGCAAGACCTAACTTTGGATGACATTGCAATTAATCTGTATGAGAAAACAAAATTCGGGATTAAATCCAAATTCAAAAGGTAATCAAGAAAAAATGGAAAAACAGCTAGTTCACATTGAGATTTAAAGACAAATACAGATTTCAAGGATCTCCCCTTCTGGAGAATAATTGAGACATACAAAATCTTATTTAAAAAAAACAAAAAAGAAAAAAAGTGGGTGGCCTGAAATGTCCAAGGTAACCACTCACTGCAGATCCAGTGAGATAGTAAATGTGATAAAGTTTAGCCATGAAAGCAAAGAATATAAATCCATCTGGCATTGCTTTTTGAGGATAAGACTAACCCTGAAGACAGAGCAGTGCAGAAATTCAGTGTTTTTCTCACTTCTCCCGTGACAACATGTGTGCTTAAACTTCCATTAGAGACAACAGCACCGCCAAGGTCTTCAATTACCTATATGAAAAAATAAATAAATAATAATATTAATGCTCAACAACAAAAAACTCTATACATGTTACATGCAATACCCCAAGATAAATGGAAATTTATGCTTTTCATAAGATAAAACAAGTATTCCCTAGATATCAATATGGGATTAATTCCAAACAAGGTAAATAGGCTGGGTATACCTTTATGAGATGAGTTCTCTTAGCATCATCAGCAATATTCATCAAAATGATTCTAAAGCATTCTCCCTTTGACTGAAAATCTTTGCTGGCCAAAGCTTCTGGCATTACATTAACTGATCCATGTTCTTCAGCAATATTCTCCATGCAATTACGAATCAATGGAGCTCTAGGAGTATCTCTCACCAAATATTTGTTTTTTGAAGTCTCCCAGGAACATCCTTGAAAACAAGAATAATTCTCAACACTTCCTAAAGCTAAGCCACAGTTAGAATCTACCTGACAGTCAATTGAATGACTTCCCTTTACTTTTTTTGACTTCAATGAGGATAAAGAGGCTTCCCAAACCCTCCTCTTTGCACCTTGTGTAGAACAAGAACAATGCTTCACATTCGGATCAACTCCTTTCTTGGATAGCTCTGCACTACCAGTCATCTTGTTGCAGTCTGCTCCTGCAAAAGAAAGTGGGTCCTTAGAACCACGCAACGAATCCCAACTTTAAGAACCTCTTGAAAACAGTCATGTTTGCATACATTACTGCAACAGCATATGAAGATTTGCTTGCAAAGAGATATTTAACAAGTTGGTGCTTCCAAACTACATCAAAACATATTTATGCACTCCAATTTTAACAGCATTTGAATATAGGTCTACACAGGCAGTAAAAAAAATAATATGATCAATTTTGAGGTTTTAAGGTATCTGCTCATTTTGATTTTCTTGGTATTCTAATAAGGATACCCATCCAGAGGAAGAAACAAGTGTTTGCATGATGCTGAAAACAAAATCCACTCCAACAGGACTTCAAATATCACGGTTATTTTTAATTTCCTCTACTATGAAACCACTGGAAATTTTTTAAGAACTGGCATAACTACTACCTACCCCCTAAATTGTCGTCTTCCCTGGAGAGCCCATCATTCATAAACCCTTCAGTTGAAAATTTTTCATTTCTAGAAGGTCCAAGCTGTTGAACTCCACAAGCAGCAGATGATGAACTCTTCTCATGAGGCTTTAATGGCAAACACAATCTTAACAAATCTGCAGAATTATCTGAACAATCCTTGTTAAGATGTGAAACCATTAGGGTTGAACCACCAGGAAAGCATAATGCTCTACGTATGCCAGCTTTAATAGGTAGCCTGCGAGCTCTACCCTTGGCATCCACCTCTGCTACTGATACAAATCCCTGCAATTGTAATCAATTTTTTTAAAAAAAATAATAATAATAATAGAAATCAAGAACAACGTTCTTTTTTTTTACAAAAGTAACCATACAATCTGAAAGGTATAGCTTTATTTTAGAAAATTCCCTCTCAATGAGATGTAACTTTGAAAAAAGGATAAATAAACATAAAATCTTGCTTACACAACTTGTTAGGAAATATGTCTTATTTCCTCCAAGACCCGTGAGATGCAAATAATAAGAAGAAAGCAAAAATTAAATCAAAATTACACACGACACCAAGATTTAAGTGATTCAGCTTAAAAAGCCTACATCTACTGTTGGAGACGATCCAGAGGAAATTTACTATCAAAGAGAGTGAGGTACAAAGAGCATTACAGAGAAAAAACACTCAAACCCAAAGAACCCCAATTACACCCAAGTTCACTCTCACACACAAGAGAAACTAAACAATTGGAACTCTTTCTATATTTTCTCTCGAAGCTCTTTCTCTATATTTCTCTCTTCTTGTGGTCTTACTTCTCAAGCTCTCTCTTTTTCTCAATGCTCTACATAACCGAATAGCCAAAGCCATTTAATAGCCAGCACTCCATAAATGAGGAGACAACAAAGGATGGGTGCATTTAAGTTTAGCATAAAACATGAGCCTTGATTCAAGGCTTTCTCCACTTGCATGTGACACTCGGCCACTCCTCCATATGCAAGACAAAATTGAAGACAAAAGCCTAAAAAAAAAAAAACAGCAAAGCTAGTAGCTAGGGCCATCATCTTTTTTCCTTTCTTCTTTTGCATGTGTATTGACCGGATGACAAGATCCAAAAAATCAAGCAAGTTTGACTTGATCAATTTCAGTCATAAATGCCAACACAACTCTGTCCATTTTCACTATATATTATAAAGAAAAAGATAATGTTACAATAATCATCTTTCCAACAAGCAGCTATGCCTTCAAGTCTATGACTTTGTCCTGCTCCAAGCTTCACCAAGCTTTCATCACTAATTACCTGTTTAAGCCAAAACCCCTCAGATTCCTTGTCTCCCCAACAGAATATTGTGCGAATACCAACACTCTGCAGTCTCCTTCTCAGTTCCATGTACAACAGGCAACCACAACCCTGAAAATGTCAATTAACTTTACAAAGTAACTTCTCTTTGAGTTGCATAAGTACTACTAGATCAACAAAAACAAGGGAGGAGGGAAGGACTTAAAAGTATATGGATGAGAAACAGATATGCAAAACATAACAAAGTGAACATCAAGTTGTTTGTAGTGTAAGCATGCTTCAAAATCTGTATTTTGTTACCGAATCTTGAAATACAAAGAGATCTGAAATTTAGGGTACCCTCAAACAACTAAAATCATGTTAAATGAACTTTTCAAGTTGTAAGCTTGTTAAATCCCTCTCTTTGCACTATGTACCTAACTATCCTGTTTTGGCAGTTCTGATAAAGGTAATTGCTTTAATATATGATATGAAACCAACCAAATGAAAATTGGTCCTCAAACCAGACACTGGACATTGTTTCTTTAAAATACAATTCCATTCCTTGTAGTGGTAACAGCCTGCATCTAATTACATCTTTAACCATGAGAAACCACAAAATGTCATGGAATGGGAAATGCAAATAAAGAAAATACCTTGCGTTGGTAAATTGACCTAACGGCAGCAAGAGGGATCTCAGCATGTTGAGTATCAGCAGGGATTATTTGATAAGTAATTGCAGCTATAACCTGCATAGTTACAATAAAAGAGAATCAAAAACCAAGTGAACATACTAAAGAAACTAGCTACATATCTCCACTGACGTGTGTTGATTCTGCTGACTGAAAATGCAAAATTTTAATACTGTGCTAGGGAAATAGCAAAAGTTATAGGGAAAGACACAAGGAACATGCGACTTGGCCTCCTGTTTAAGTAACTGTGCCCTCACAAGCTTCTATAAGCTACATTTCTTCTTTGTTTGCACTACTTCATTCTTGAATGTCACCCATAGAACACAATATCAAGGAATGTTTGACTTGGAACAACAGCAAAAATTCTCTCATTCAATAGTAACACAGAGAGAGTCGTGTTTAAAAAAAGGTGGAAATGGATACATATTTGTGCGCAATACAAACCATATATTGTTGAAATATAATTGATATCATACTGCTCCTATTACTCATTTACGAGAGACAAGTTAACACCCCTTCCAGTTATACATTATTAAACATGCCTTGAAGTTACATTGAAAAGGCACTGATACCATCTCAGAAGAAAACCGCATGGCAAACCTACCTCTCTAAAATCTCCCAAAGAGTTGGATTTCAAAAGCAACGTACAATACTTCCTGCAGAACAAAAAAAAAAAAAAGGGATTTATGATTGAAAGCTACTTTGATCATGCAATGCAACTTAGTATAACCTTTTAAAGATATTAATCAACTGCAGAACTGAAATGCTACAAATTTCAAAAAGCATATGTAATTATGCAGTAATAGACATTCAGTTAGCATAGTCATAGTTTACACATAAGATTTAATAAGAGGTGAAACTTTCAAAACCATAATAGGCTTGCAATGCGGGACATTTTATAGTTTATACCCATTCGTTACACATCTTTCCAGAAACATCGATTGCTTTCCAGTATTGGCAGCATAATTCATCGCGGGAAGCTCCTTCATGTACATCTTTAGTACTTCCTGCAAGACGGATTGATAAAGAGTGTACCCGTTTCTACATAATAAATTCAAGTATCAAGCACAAGTAGGGAAACGTGTGTGTACGTACACCTAGAGAGACGTACCTGAAGATAAGATTTAGTACAGCTATCGGCGTCGTTAGGATTAAGTAGCATTAAAGAAACTTTCTCCCCCTCCTCTAAATAAGCCAGAGAAAAAAATAAGTTCAATTGATAAATACTCATCAAATTATTATAATATACACCTCCAAAATTCTCAAGCATCAAGCATTAACTACAAATTTTCACAGTTCAAATCGCAATGTACCTTTCCCTTTAGAATCCGAATCCCCAAGATCATTACTGTTCTTTCTATTCATCTCTTCCATCACTGCCTCAAAAAGAAACCCAGATGAGAAAAAAACCCATTTCAAACCCTTTGTTTGGTTCCTAAGAAAACGTAGGAAAATAAAAGAAAGAAACATTGTAAATCTGGCCCCTGTTGAAATCCAGTAAATTCCATACTTTCCTTCGTTTTCTCGGAAACCAAACGAACTGCAAATCCAGTGGAACCAAACCGTAAGTGGGTTGAATCAGTACCTGAGATTCTGATCCTTGCGCTTTTGGAGAGTGAGATTTGAAGGCTGTTGGGGTCCGATTGGAAGCTGAAATTGCTTGCTTCGACCGTAACCTTGCAGTTACCTGTGAGTGTGAGAGAAGGAAATGTAAAAGAAATTAGCAATGGGCTTAATAGAGTATTCGATTACTAGGGTTAGGGTTTTTTGTTGTCTGTGATTTACCGATTGGGATTGGAGTGGAAGACGAAGAAGAGCTCTTTCTTCGCGCCATTGTTTGGTGTGGTTTCGTTTGGAAGTGTCAATGGCAAGTTACCTCTTAAATGGGCGGGAAATGCAATTGTCCTAGTTTTTGTGGAATTCTTTTATTATTATCATTTTTAGCATTTAAATAAAAATTAAATTAAATGAAATTATAGGGCTGTCTGTGTGTGCAATTTTTTTGTTTGGTTTAAAAATTGTAACGAAAAAAATATTTGATATTATGTTTTGATGGTTTAGATAATAGAAAACAAAACTAAAAATATATGATAAAAATGAATTAAATTGAATATAATTAACTAAAACAAAAATGAATTAAATCGCTATCTCGTATCAACCAATATAATATAAATATAATAAATGAATGTAAATAATAGCATTAGCCCATAAATAAATAAATTAAATTTATGTTTGTTATAACAGTTTCCAGTATGATGAATACACGAAGTTGAATGGATCTAAAAGTTCTCCGGTAGAATGTCAATGACTTGTTAAAAACAAATAAAATATCAAGGAAATTTGTCGAAACTAGTCGATGGGGATAGTTCTATGCCTAAATTAGTAAGGCAGAGAATCAATGTGTTTCCAATATTCAAGACTTTAGATATCCAAAAAATTACTTACCCCTCATGTTAACTATGCTTTCCTTATATATCTTTTTAGTTCCAACTATAATCAATTTTCCCCCATTTTGAGTGATTTCCTGGGGCTTTGGTATTGACTTAATGATTATTCTGTTACTTCCCTGATCTCTTGGCTCATTACTCTCGGAACTTTCGATATCCAAATTATAGACTTAATGACTCTCGCTTGGAACTAGATATATTATCAAGATTTGCTTGACAAATTCCTAAACCATTCAACTTTGAAATGAGCTAAACCATAGGTTCATCCCTGATCCATGGGTCTTCTATGAATTAGTCCAACCCACGTTCCTTAGGGACAGACCCGGAATCATAAAAGGAATATTTTCCAACAATGTTAATTTGAGATTAAGATATCTTATAATTTTAAAGAAATTATAGATTTTTAAATTATATGAATTCACGTTATTTATTGCATCGGACGAAGTAAAAAATACTACCTATTAAAAATGTGACATATTATTTATGAGAATTGAGTATATTTTCATTTAATTTTTACGCTTTATGTCGTATAAAATTTTTGAGCAAAAAATTGTATTGGTTTACTAAATAATAAGAGTATTTTCTTCTTCTTCTTCTTTTGTAAGTGAATAAGCATCTCTTAAAAAGTTTTTTTTTAAAAAAAAAAAATATTTTAAAAATAAATTTTGTTTTGAATGCCTCATTAACATGAAATTTTTTAATATGTAATATTTTTCAAATCATTATAAAAAAGAACGGCTTAATTCACAAAATTTGACAATTTATAATTTTCTTAAAATTGTAGGCGATGGACGAACGGCCACGACATTCAGTCGTCGTGGTAAGAAAGTGTGCGGACTTGAGAAAGAAGAAAGCTACGCGTGACTCGCGTGAGCATCCAAGACGTGCACGTGTATACCATTCAGAAGCTTCGCCACAACAACGTCCAATCTAACGTGAACTGTCCTACACGTGTCGCCCCCACAAACCGCTTTTTTCTCTCAAAGCCCACGCCATTTTCGATTTCAAACACAAATATCTGCAGAGAGAAAAGAAACGTACGTAAAACAAAGCAGTTGATTGATTCCCATGCCTCTCACACCCTCCGCCACCGTGTCACCTCCATGGGAAGTCATTGTCCTTGTCGCTCACCGCCTCGACGCCAAAAGCCTAGCCGTAGCCTCCTGCGTGTGCAAGTCATGGTCCATTTCCACGTCATCAGACCACCTCTGGAAGCCCATTTGCAGAACCCATTTCCCTTCTATTTCTAACCTCCATTTCATCACCGACTTCACCGTTCCATACCGCCGTCTCTACGCCATTGGCCACGCAGCCGCCACGCGCCGCGTCCAGACGCCCTGCAAGCCCCGGCTTTCCCTCGGTAGCCTCATCTTCACCATCGACATCCTCACCAAAAACTCTCGCATTTTGACCCTCGCCAAGCCCTGTGAAGAACTGCTCGTTGACCCCAATGGGGTGTTCAAGTTCGAGATCGATGTGAACGACGAGTGTTCCTCGGCGTTTGAGGCTTTGGATGATGTGAAGATTACGTGGAATGTGATTTTGAGAGGGTGGAAAGGGGTTTTTACAATGATGGATTGCGAGGGGAAGGTGAGCTTTTCTCCCGGGTCTGAGGGGTGGTTCTCGGAGGAGCTGCCGTCGCCGGGCTGTTGCTCTAGTGCGGCGGCGGCGAGCGGTACTGTGGCGGATTTGAAGATGGGGTTTTGTGGTAGGAGGGAGAGTGGTGGTGGGAAGCTTAAGGCTAGCAAGTTGAGTGCGGGGATTTTGAGTATTGTAAATTGGAGGTATGTAAGCGTCGATGATGGTCTAAGGTACCTCCAGCATTTTCTTCTTCCTTGTGATGTGTAACCCACGCGCTGAATGACTTGAAAGCACTTTTCTTTTTTCTTTTTTTCTTTTTTTTTTTGGGAACAAATGGAAATTACTCGATGCCATGCATGGCCCATTGTTCCGTGGACAAGATCTTCAAATGAGATGGATTTTATTTTGCTGTGTACATAATTTCTTTTTTGTTTTTTTTTTTTAATTTTTAAAAATACTTATTAATATAGGTACTTAACATTTACGTTTATAGATAAATTAATTTTGTTAACTTTAAATCATGAGCATAAAATGAAGAGAATCCTATTTCTTAATCCATTATGTGTTGCTTGCTTCATCTTGAGTTTGATTTTTAAAAGAGGATGGTTTCATGTTTATCTAATCTTTACAAAGGACAGAAAAAAGAATTAGTACATACATCTTATGGGTTGTGATTTTTTTTTTCCGAGATATTATGGGTTGTGATTGATATTATATTAGAGAGTTTTATTCCTAATTAATTTCATCTAAATCCTTTTGACTTTTGAGGTGTGGGGATTGAGCTGTCCCTGGTTTTTAGCCATTAATTATTTAGCGTTTCTCTTTGATAATTTCTCTCAATGCTACCAATAAGATAACATATGTGTACATTTGAATGGCCATTGAAATGTTGTGATGATTTAATTCAAAAAAAAAAAAGAAATGTTGTGATGATTCATATTAAAAGGGACTTTTTAAAAAAGAATATGGCCTCTCAAATTTATGAATCAAAATTATTAATATTTAGAATGTAAAGTATATTTATAAAGTAATAATACACCTCACCTCATGTTTATATTATAAATTTAATAATAATTTTAAAAGTCATATCAATTTTAAGTAGATACAAATGAAACATATGTGATGACATATTTATTACCGGTTAGTGGCAACCGCAATCGGCTTATCGATTGTGGTTGCGATTATTAAAAATAAAATAATCGAGGATCCCAATTACGATTACAATTTGTAGGGTTGTGATTGCAGTTTGTAGAGAATAACCACAATCGCAATTAATTGTATATCCCTAAGCAAAACCATGTAGGCTGGCTTGGGGCATTAGTAGCCTCCAAATTTCAAAAACCTTTTTACATTTTTTGTTTATAGACCTTTTTTTTTTTAATCTCCTAAAAAGTGATTTATTTTTTCATTTTTTTCTTCCTCACTTAAAATTATAGTTTCGTTCGGGCTTTAATGTTTGATGTTCTATTGGATTTACATTATAACCATATATTGTCATGATATAATTTATTTCTTGAGGTTTTGAAAAGAAATTTATCTTATTCTTTTAGGAAAAAATCAAAATTAGTCAATAATTTTTCTTGAGATTTTAATTCGAACATTGAATTTTGAATTAGAACAATTAGGTCTTTAAGTTGTACATTTCAAATAGGTCATTCAATTAATTTTTCGTTCAATTAATTGATGGCAGTTCACACTAAACTACTAAGGCATTAGATATGTTATTTAATCAGTGTTCTATATGAGTGAGCGGAAGACTATAGATAGGTTTTTTATTTTTTTATGACTGTGTAAGTTAATAGTGTTGTACTATGGTTATATGCGCTTTATGCTACTAATGATAGCTAAAGCTCATAATTTGTAATAGCTTTTTGCTAATAATAAATTATGGAAGATTCACACAAAAAAAAAAAAAAAACTACTAAGGTCTTGTTTGGTATGCGGAATAAGTATTTCATCAAGAAAATAAATAGTTATTACTGGAAATGAAGTAGGGTGAAATATAATAATTATTCATATTATTTGGTTTAGTGACAACATAAATGCTTTAATTGGAATTGAACTAAAAAAATTACTAAAAAATTTCACTTTATTTTTTTAAAAAAAATCATTTATTTTTATTTTATTTCTAACTTTTTTATTAGAAAATAAATAAAAAAACAAACGTTGAAAATTCAGGGTGGCCAACCACCCACCCCAATGGGTAGTCGGCCACCCACAATACAAAACACAGGGGTGGTCGCACCACTCTCAATGAGTACTGAGGTGGTCGCACCACCCCTAATGACCCTTGTGGGTCCACCTGGAGGGTCGCTAGGGGGTAGTATGACCAACCCCATGTTGTACTGTGGGTGGGTGGTCGGCTACTTACTGAATTTTCAATGTTCTTTTTTGTTTCTTCTTTTTTTTAATTAAAAAGTTATAAATATTTTTTTGAAAATGTTGTCAATTTTTCAAAAAATAGCTTCTTTTTTTATTTTTATTTTTTAGATAAATAGTTATTCATCTTCGTAAGAAAATAATTATTCATACAAAATAAATATTCATAAGAATAAGCTCTTACTAAATAAAAATGATTATTCCATAAGAATAATCATTCAATTCCATATGTTTATTTTGCAAACCAAACGTGGCTTAAGTCAATGATACATGGCTTATATTTAACACATCACGGGCTAAGGTACTTGCATGTGACAAAATTACCTTAAATTACAATTATTTAAAACAAACAAAAAATCAAAATTTTTTTTAAAAAAAGGAAAAAATCTACATAATTCCCTCAAACTACAACTTAATTAACAATGTTTCTTAAAACTTTTAATTGTGATAATGTCATTCAAAACTATTAAATAATTGTAAATATTCCTCATAAGGACGAAAATACCTTTAATAAAACAAAATAAATAATTATATAAAAAACAAAAACATAAACAATTTTTTTATTTATTTAAAAAAAAAACACTAGCACCCAATTGGCCAAATTCAAAATTATAAATAATTTCGTTTAATTTTTTTTTTTTTAAAAATATTATTATTATTTTTCAAATTCATAAGGGCTAGAAAAAACAAAAACTAAAAATTATATATATATATATATATTTAAAAAAACACTAGCACCCAATTGGCCAAATTCAAAATTCAAAAAAAAAAATTATAAATATTTTCGTTTAAAAAATTATTTTTAAAATGAAAATGAAAATATATATATATTTTTTTTGAATTCATAAGGGTATTTTTGTCTTATTAAAAAATTTGTAGGGCCTTGGAAGGATATTGACAATTATTTGTTAGTTTTGAAAACATTGTTACAATTAAAAATTTAAAGAAAATATTAACATTTGGGTGATAATTTAAAAGGTATTAAACTTTTTCCCAAAAATTATAAAGCAAAAGAGGAGCGGTGATGGTAAAGGCAATCATCCCTCACATTGGGGTAGATCGCATCTCTCACAATCAGAGATATGTGAGAGGCTGCTTCCCTCATAAAAGAGTAGTTACTTCTTACTAGATGGGGGGCGTTGTGTTGTGAGGGGCAGAAGGCCTTCCTTTACCGTTGCCACTATTTTTTTTTTTCAAAAAAAGAAAATTGTTGTCTTTTATCTTTTATTTTTGATTTATTATAATATAAGGTAAATTTGCCACATAATGTAGGATTAGCACATGACATACAAGACACGAGTCTCATGTCATTGAATTTCTAAACGAGTAATGCTATACTTTCTTATAGTTATTTTACAATTTGTCTGACACATGTTATCATATAATTAAATTTTATCGGCCGCTAAAAAATATTTAACATATTCCAATCATGTGCTGACACATATTAATTAAGTTGCAAAAAAACAAAAAAGTCACAACAAAAACAATGGCCAACTGTAACATCGACTTTCCTTTTGTTTCATGAAAGAAAAGAAAAAAGTTATGGGCTCGTTTAAGTGTTCAACTTAATTTAATTATTTATTGTCTTTACTGATATCGAGGAAAAAAAATTTGAAATTATGTTTGAATGGCTTTTGGTGTGTTTAAGATTGCGATTTTATAGACAAAAAGAACGATTTTAAACCAAATCACAAAAAATTATATCATTTTATGATTGTGTTTTTAAAAAATTACAATTTAAAAACACAAAAAATTTGCATTTTTAAATCGTATGTAATGAGGTTTTTTTTGAAAACGCATAAATTTTAAAGGCTAAACTGTGATTTTAAAGACCAAACTGCGATTTTGTCAAACGATTAACTTTATTTTTAAAAATAACGTTTTCAAATCGTACATTTTAAATTCGCTATTTTTAAAATCTCACTTTTTGAAATCGCATACTCAAACAAACCTTAAAAAAAAAAAAAGATGTTTGGATAGATGAATATATTTGAAATTTATAAAATTAAAAATGAATAAAAAATCATATTTAAATTGTTTTTAAAAAAAACTAAAGAAAAAAAAAATTATGGTGGTTTCGAACCACCCCCAAACGCGTGAGGGTGGTTGAGCCACCCCCAAATTCGGCCACCTCCGAAACATTTGGAAGTAGTCAGTGACGGAGCTAGAAATTTATTATTGTAAGGGCCAATAAAAAATATTGTAAATGCAATTTAAAATAAAAAATAAATGTTCTTCAGCTTCAACCCTTGGAGATTTAAGATGATGTTATTTGAGATTTCAAGTTTTGTCATTAAAATTTAACGATGTATTACTTTATAGAATGTCAACAATTGAATCAATCCTTATTAAAAATATATATATATATTCAAGGATTGATTAAGGCTATTACGTCATCATTGTGGAATAAAAATATAATATCTAGAATTACTTTCCAACTTTTTTCTTTATACTTATATCTCTTAACATTTTATAGAAATTAATTTTGTATGAATCTTATATTATTCTCTAAGTACCGAATACTGTTTAATGCAATCAAAACAATGTAACTCACCAAAAACTAAGATGGTTATAAAATTTCTTAATTTTTTTTTATTATTAAGAAATGACAAATATGATGGGTCACGTTCAATTTTTTTTTTTTTTTTTTTTTTTTTCTAAAAAAATAAAATTAAAGGGCTTGTGGGGGCCACAGCCCGCACAGGCCCTAATGTGGGTCCGCTATTGGGGGTGGTTTGGCTACTTCTTTATTTTTTATTTTTTAAAGAATATAAATATAATTTTTTAAATTTGATTGAACAAATTTGAACCATGCGAAAAAAATTAATTTTTGAGAAGAATTGAGTTTTATGAAAAATAATGGTTCCCAAACAGGCCTCTTATGTTTAGTCTTATTTATTTTGTTAATGATTGTAAGGATAAATTGGGCAGTTAGAAAAAAAAAAAAAAAAAAAAAAAAGAAAAAGTAGTAAAATCCAAACTAGGCGTTTGCACTTTGCATAGCTCGGTCCCTCGCATAATCGCATTCTTGCCCGTTCTCCCCCGTCTTCTCTCTCTGTGCATCAGTGAGGGAAAGAGAGAACTACCATTATCGCAGCTCGAAGAAATGGCTGTCTTGATATCTACGACCACTCTCCCTTCAACTACGGCCAAGGCGAGCTTGAAAAGTTTCAGCAATAGCATTATACAAGAAAAACCAATCACAGAAAGTCGTCTTTTCACAGGTAAGAATTCACTCTCCCTCTCCCATTTTACTTCACTTTCTTGAAATTTCCTCTTCTTTAACTAAGACCCACTTTCCAAAAACACTGCTTTTTTCCTCAGGCTTGAGCATAGAGATAAACAAAAAACAAAGCAAGAGAGTTTCATTGGTTAATTTAGCAGTAAAGCATAACCAAACAACGATTGAAACAACCCAGAAAGTTAATGGCAAGTTTACGCCAAGAAAAGGTGGTAGAAACCCGGTTTTGAGTGAGGGAAGGGATGATGATGAGAACTACGGGCCTATTTGTCCTGGTTGTGGAGTCTTTATGCAAGATATGGATCCCAACCTTCCTGGGTATTATAGAGAAAGGAGTGTGGCAGTCGCAGAGCTGTCAGAGGGTGAGGAGGGCATGGTTAGTGAGTTAGAGGTGTTTGAAGATGAAGAAGAAGAAGAAGAAGAGGGGTTTGTGGATGGCATTGAGGATGAATTTGATGAGAGTGATGAGGGGGAAGGTGACTTGGAAACGGGGGATGAGTTTGATTGGGATTCGGATGAATTGGAAGCTAAGTTAATGGAGGAAGAGGAAGAGGAAAAGTTGGATCTGGATGGATTTACTCCAGCGGGGGTTGGTTATGGTAATATCAATGAGGACACGATTGAGAAGGCCAAGAAGAAGAAGGTGCCGAAAGCGGAGAAGAAGAGGATGGCTAGGGAGGCTCAGAAAGAGAAAGAAGAGGTTACAGTGTGTGCTCGGTGTCATTCATTGAGGAATTATGGGCAGGTGAAGAACCAAACGGCTGAAAACTTGATTCCAGATTTTGATTTTGATAGGTTGATCGCCACTCGGTTGATGAAGCCCACTGGGAATGCCAACGCTATTGTTGTGGTTATGGTAGTTGATTGTGTTGATTTTGATGGGTCTTTCCCGAAACGGGCAGCAAAATCGTTGTTTAAGGCATTGGAAAGAGCCAAAGATGACATGAAGCTCGGCAAAAGGTTACCAAAGCTTGTTCTTGTGGCTACAAAGGTTGATCTTCTGCCACCGCAAATTTCACCTGCTAGGTTAGATAGATGGGTTCGGCATCATGCTAAGGCTGGAGGGGCACCCAAGCTAAGTGGGGTTTATTTGGTAAGTTCCCGGAAGGATTTGGGTGTGAAGAATCTGTTGTCCTTCATCAAGGAATTGGCTGGTCCTCGAGGGAATGTGTGGGTAATTGGGGCTCAGAATGCTGGCAAGTCTACTCTAATCAATGCATTTGCAAAGAAAGGAGGGGCAAAAGTTACAAAGCTCACAGAAGCCCCAGTTCCTGGAACAACTCTTGGCATTTTAAGAATTGGAGGGATTTTGTCAGCCAAGGCTAAGATGTTTGACACTCCAGGACTTCTACATCCTTATTTAATGTCCATGCGATTGAACAGGGACGAGCAGAAGATGGTGGAAATACGGAAGGAGCTAAAACCTCGGAGTTATAGGATGAAGGCAAGTTCTATGTTACTATACCGCAAAATACTTTTGACCTACACCTTCATAGATATGGTTGTATGCATATATGTATGTATTATACGAATATTTTAACTAAGAGCTTATAGAAGACTAGTGGATGAAACTTCTTAGAAGTGAAACAACTCATTGGCTGTACGTACCTGGTTAAGAATCTGACTTACTTGTACATTGTTTCATATGAACCATTCTGTATTCTAATTGAGTCGCAATTAACAGAAGGAAAAATTCCTCACAAGAATCATCTTGAAGTAGGAAAAGTACTAGAAGTTCTGATTGAGCTCTGGAAAAAGAAGAGGAAATCGGTTGTCAATTTTTCTTCTGATTTTTCAACATTAGCTTTGACCTTATTAAAATTTATTCTTTCTTCTGATCTCTGTTTCTTTAATAGTCTTTTTAAATGATATGTGGGCCCTCTTTTCATTAATTTATGGGAGTAGCATTGTAGCAAGTCATGATGACTTTTTATTGAATTCAAGTGCCTTAACTAAAGACTACTGGAATTCACCACATCAGATTCTGATTTGCACTTGTCCAATTCATATTACATTAATCCTAGTACCAATGGGAAACATGCCTGGGGAAAACATGTTTCAGCGAAGCAAGCATGGGAAAAATGGACATCAGATTATAATTTTTGGGGAATTTTTCTCCTTTTTCTGTTATTATGTTAATATGCCTATTGCTTCAAACATTTTTTTAATGTATGCTATACAGGATAAGTTCCTATGTTAAACAGTTGAATTTGCTGTGTAAATAATTATATTTGTGTTTAAGATGAATATGATTCCTTTATCTTTTTGTGTACTGTTAGTCTCATCATCTATGACAGTACAGAAATGTACAATCTACTATGAACATGATGATTATATCAGAATATATGATCCTATTCTGGATCTGATAGTCTTAGCATGTTTAATGTTTGCAGGCTGGGCAAGCCATTCATGTTGGTGGTCTTATGAGGCTAGATCTTAGTCAAGCTTCTGTGGAAACAATTTATGTCACAGTTTGGGCTTCTCCAAATGTTTCTCTACACTTGGGAAAGATAGAAAATGCTGATGAGATTTGGAGAAACCATGTTGGTGTTAGGTTGCAGGTAAATTTTTTTATCCAAATGATATACAGTAACTATCAGTGTCACACATATCCCCGGTTTGTTTTTCTCTAGAGTAGGGAGAGAAGAGCTCCTGAGGAAACTCTTTCATGGCTCTTTTAAAAGAGGAAAATAATATGATTAAATTGTAGATCTGGATGTGCATATTACCTTTTTTTATTGGTGAGTGTTACATACACTGTCAGTCTTGAAGATCACACCCTTCAAACTATTCTTGTGGAGGGAAGACGTGCCATTTGGACTAGAGCTCATTGTAAGTGAAGAAAAGATGATCACAGGCAGCATAAGGCTGATGACTTGAACTCAAAGAGTATTTGAGTTGAAGGAAAAAATTGAAACATGGAGAAAAATCATTAAACAAATGAAAAGGCATGGAGTTGAACCATATTTAAAAATACAATTATAGAGGAGGTAGGCAACAGATAACAAGTATGAGATTCTGTCTAGAAATGGTGTGGAGGAAGTGGAGGCTCCATATCTTTAATGAAGAAGTGGTGGCAATGGTCAGGTGTCGTATGGAAGTGGGAAGGACACAACATAGACTTAAAAGATCAATAACTTGAGGAATCTTGTATAACTGATTTACGTAGAAAGGCTTTCAGTGTATAAAAAGCCCCAGAATTTACCAAATCAGGATGGTCATAGACTCCCTAAAATTATGGAAATAAGAGAATGAGAACCCATGTTAACATTTCAAGATGATTATCTTCCAACTATAAAGATCAAAACAACTATCATCTCACAGAGATGATAGAGAAGAGTCTAGCTTATTGATTTGTTGTTATATATATTTGGCATAAATCTTTAATATTCCAATTGAATTATCATCTAGGAAAGATGCATAAATTAAAATATTGGATATACACCTATGAACAATTTCAGTAGGTATGCAATGGATAGAAATTTGTGTCTGCTGGAGAACTGAGGCTCCAAAAAGTGGTCAAGTTCTTTAAATATGAGAGACTTTTGGGAAGGATTTCATTTGCCTTTGCAGAGAGGAGTAGCAGGCTAGTCAGTGCCTCTTTCCAGAACCTAGCAAAGGGCCCATAACTTGAATCTACTCAAAACTATAGGCATCTTATCTGTTCTATCCAGAGAGAATTCCTCTAAGTTGTTGTTGTAGTGCATAAACTCTAATTGGCAGTGCTTGTTGAAGTCAACTTGTTCAAAACTCCTCTCTCCAACTTATGAGGCATGCCTTCTTCCAGTCAGCCCTTTAGAGATAGATATATGACAAATTGGCAACTACAATCCCAAGATGGATATATCTTAATTTGTTCTTAGGATTTTGTTCTTCAAGACCGAACCTTTCATGTATGAGAACTAAAAAGGAATACAAATTAGGTTATATTGGTTTCCAGGCTGCATAACGCACAAATTGCGTGCCTATAGCACATGCGATCTTTTGAAATATTTGGAATGCTTTCTAAAATTCTAGAAGAGTGCACTCTTCGTATGTGTTCCTAATAATTGGATTAGAAGAGTCAACGTGGTCTTCTCATTAGATCTCCGTAGATGTTGGCCATGGACTATATATCATACACCTCCATTATAGAAGCCTTGTTGTAGGGTGAGATTTCCAGGTGGGTTAGCCCTTCTGGGTCACACTTGCTCTTGCATTGAAGTTATATATATGTTGATTCCTGTTCTTTTAAATTTTTATCGCATCCAAGGAAGGGGAGATAGAGGAATATTTGCATGATGTATGAGAACATTGACATCTTAATTGAGATAAATTGATAAGTGAGTGAAATTTCAAAGGTTCTAGCTGCTTTTGTTCTATTGCCTACATGCACATTTATTTTGTAAAGAACATTGTTATTAGCTTATGTTTGCTTTTGAGACATTTGGCTGTAGGAGTAGAACTGGATTCCTTTTAAGGGTCTCTGTGTTAATTTTTCCCCATTTCCTCTTTGTTAAAGTTTGTAGCACTATTTGAATTTGAAATGGTAAAAACAGATTTTTTTTTTTTTAGGAATACTAGGCTTACAAAATATTTTTTTTAACAAAGTGATGTGGCATGACATGATTGAGAAGGAAATTAATCCAAATTTTGAGAAATTCAATTATGTTGTGCCATATCACTTTGTAAGAGTTTTTTTTTTTTTTTAAAAAATATTTTGTAAGCCTAGAATTTCTCGTTTACAACTTTCCTTGTTTTCTAAACGACTTTACCCTATAATCTAGTATCCTTGAAAGGTTATCTAGAGGCAAGTGCATCTTAAATTATTGATATGTGCGGATGCTTGTGATGAAAGTGGGCCATGTGTATGTTTCAGTTATTTTCTTTTACAAATATGGACATTATGTAGTACCATGAGTATCTGAAGTGAATCACATCATCTTGGGGGAATCTACCTTTCAGATCATAATCTTTGATGCAAAGAATACTTAAGGGGATCACATATATTATGTCATATTAAGGTTTAGATTTATGTAAATTCAACTGGTGATAACTTTTTTTCATGGTAAAGAAGGGGGTGCAATTCTTTTTAGGTGATGGAACTTAACTTTGAACGCCTTGAAAACAATGAAATTATTTTGTCTTGAAATTCTTGTAAAATGCAAGCGCTTTTATAATAAATGGTATAGTTTGTATAACCATATTTGGCTTTTTTTTTTGTCTCAGCCTCCCATTGGCACAGAACGTGCTTCAGAATTAGGCAAATGGGAAGAGAGGGAAGTCAAAGTGTCCGGAACAAGTTGGGATGTGAAAAGCATTGACATTGCAGTGGCTGGTTTAGGTTGGTTCTCTTTAGGTCTCAAAGGTGAAGCAACCTTGACATTGTGGATATATGATGGCATTGAAATTACATTAAGAGAACCTTTGGTTCTTGACCGAGCACCATTTATTGAGAGACCTGGGTTTTTGTTACCAAAGACCATATCTGAAGCTCTTGGCACCGAAATTAAAGTTGAAGCTCAGAGAAAGAAAAAGCTTCGGGAGGCAAGTACAGATTTCCTTTCAGATGTGTCTGTTTGAAGGAATCGGGATCCCTTATAATTGAGATTTCGAGGGATACCTTGCAATTGTGAAAGGCCCCAATGAAGCCCTGCTTGGGGCCCACCTACCCGAGCAAGTGCTCGGGCAGGTGAGTACCATCGGGGGTCTCTCACAATTGCAAGAAATTCACAATCAGTTTGTTACTTTTGTATTCGGGGCATGATTGAGCTTGAGACCGGCAAAACGCTAGCCTAGGTATTGATTAGAAAAAAAGGTTCTATAGGCTTTCATTTCTTTATGTTATATATAAAGCTTCCAGATTTTTGCCAGATGGGTGCAACTAGGGATGTAACGTTTCCCATATTAAGAGTGTTAATCTAAATTAAAGCTCCATTAAACTGATGGCTGAATGAAATCAAGGGAAGGAAGTGTATAATTAGTGTTGGATGAATTGTTAATCTTTGTAAATTTAACTCGAATGATTGCACGATACAATATAAACACCCTTGTATAGTAGATATTGATTAAAAAGTCACTTCAGTTCATTTTAGAGGATAGTAACTGGCCTTTGATCAAGTATCATTCCAAAGCACCAAAGTTTGCAAAATCTGAGACCACAAATCTTCTCAAAATTCGGGGAATAGTGTGTCATTGTAATGGATGAGGAGCCTCTGAAATTTGGGCAACGCAGCTAAAATTTAGGCAGCCTGATTTCAAGGGATCTCGCTTTCATTTTAAGTGTTGCTACTCCTTTTCCACGTCCTAACACGAAAATTTATAAAAAAATAAAAATAAAAGTGCATTGCAATAGATGAGCAAAGATTTGGCACAGGAACTGATATGATATGGGCCAGTACTCTAAAGTAGCACTCAGTGTGTTTGGCAAAAGCGGCAGAAACTGGAAATTTGTGGGCAATTCTTTTTGATAGGGTTTTGGACAGCATAAATCACAAATTGGAAGCAATGTTCGTAGAAACTCAAAATTTCAGGATTTTGAAAAGAGTAATGTTAGTTCAGCCAAAGTGCTGTATTTTATGTGATTTTTTTGTAAGTAATTGATATAAAAAGCCATTTAAACACGCCATGTTAATCGGTATGAAAAGTTGCATTATTCTTCTATAAAAAAAAAAAAAAAGTGGCTTTCAATCAGGAGACTCAATTCCAACTCTAACGCTCTAGGAGTTTTGCAAATTTTAATTTTTTCAAGCCAGCTTGTGATACTTGTTGGAGGTGGCCTTGAGTTTCCCTTATTTTTTTCCCATAGCCGTCTTCTTTATAAGAGAAAATAGACTGAGATATACTGTAGCTCCGTTCGAGTAACGTTCAAATTATCAGTGCGAAAAATATAGCTATGAAAGATTCACACGAAAACGTTAGACAAATCATTTAGGTGAAAATAGACTGGCGATTCGCACGGTCACATTGTTTCTGCAGAGAGTTTTCTTTTTTCTGTTGAAGTGCAGACTTCGATTTATGCTGACATAGGGGAAAGGAAAAGAAGCACAGGAGAAAAGAAGCAAAAAACGAAGGCTTGAACTGAGGGGTGTTCGGTTTTTTTTCAAAAGGGACTTCAAGGGGTATTTTCGGAAGAAGCAATATGTTGAAAATTATAAAGTCTGGCCGAGCAATGTACTTCCACGTGATAGATATAAGGTACGAAAATTTTAAAATTGTGAGTTGGGGGTGTAAAAGCTTAACAAACAGACTCGTTGAATTTGTGAATCAATACCTTCATCGGTTAGTTGGTTGGAATACCTTCATTTTTCACGCAATACATCCATATTTTTGTTAATATGTTTTGGGGTATTTTTGTTTGATTATTTTTTGTTTGAAAAAGTATTATAAAATGATGTAAATCTGAAGAACGTTTGTACTTTTAAGAGTATATTATGTCTTAAGTTGTTTATTAATGTTTTCGTTTTGAAACTAGAAAACATAAATTTTAACAAAAAAAACATAATTTTGTTGGGGGTTTTTTTTTTTTGGGTATTTAGGCTACTGTAAAGAACCGTAAACAGAACTGCAGGAAGTCAAAGTCAACAAAAAACAACGGCCTATATGACTGGCGCTGACTCGGCAGGCCGTACAGTGGGCTGGTTCAGATCACCGAACCTCAAACGAGTATATATATATGACGTCTCTCACCCCAATCCTCACGCGGTACAGGTAGCTTTCGCTGAACGGTCGAAACCCAAAGCTTCAATTCAACGGAGAGAGAGAAAGAGAGTTTGCTGGATCTGAAGGTAACGATAACAATGATCCCTCTCAGTTTCAGATCTTTTCCGCACGAAGAAATTTGTGTTTTGTGTGTGTTTTTGATTCACGGATATGGTGGAATTTGAAGAATTTAGAATTTTTGTTTAGTTCCTGAGAAAGCAAAGGAACGGAATTGGAAAATGGAAATTGTTGCTTTTTTTTTGTTAAACCATTACTGCTTCGCTTTTCATTTAATAAATAGGAAATTTTCATTTGATATTTCAATACGAATATGACCGAGTTTTTGCAGTTTATTTATTTATTTTTTTGGATTTTTAATAAATTATAAAAATGATTAATTACTATGAAGATGTTTCTTTTTTTTGGGGGGCATTATATTTCATTTAGCTGTGTGATCTGATGGAAATTGTTTACCTTTTGAACAATATTTGATTTTCAGGTATGGTAAATTTCGTGAACATCTGGGATATTTAATTATTATTAACATCTTGGTATCTGATTGTGATTTTTTCATTTTAGTCTGTGGTGTTGTTAAAGTTCATACTCGTGCTTCATCTGTGTTTTTGAATTGTCTATGTATCTCAATTTGCATAAAAATGATTTTTTTTTTTTTACCGGTTTTATTCAAAAAATGATTTTTTCAAGCTCTAAATTCACAGGCTTTTGAATTTCGTCTTTTGGGGCTTGAATTGTGAGGGAAGAAGATACTCTATGATTTTATACTCTAATATTCTGCTGACTCTGAGTACAGGTAGAAGAACCAAGGAGGCTTGGAGGTGATTGAAAAAATGGCACTGGTTTCAGGACGAAGGTCAACATTGAACCCCAACGCCCCTCTGTTCATTCCTGCTGCTTTACGTCAAGTGGAGGATTTCTCTCCGGAATGGTGGCAACTGGTCAAAACCTCAACATGGTACCATGACTATTGGCTCAGCCAGCACCAGGGTGAGGATGGTTTCTATGAAAATGTTGAGGATGACTTTGATGGCATCGATGTTGCTGATTTGCTGCCTGAGGCTTTTGAATTTGATGATGGTGAAGACTTTTCCAATATGGAATCTCAGTTTGAGGAGTTTCTCCAATTTTCTGAAAACAAAGGTGTGTAACATAGCAATTGAAATTTCTTGTAGCATTGGAAAATCCCATTAGAGCATTTGGCTTAGTTGTTTTACCATATTTTGATTTGGAATGATAGGTTTGGAAATGAATGCTGCGGCAGTGGTGAAGAATCTGAAATCTTTGGAGGAAAGGGATCATCCCAAGTCCCCAGTTGTGCCTGCAAAATATGCAGAGAAGCCGGGTAAGAACATGAACCCAAAATGCAGCCCCCGGCGCATCCAGCAGCCCCGTTGAATGGAGAAAAGCTTGCTTTGACTTTAGTTTGTAGCTTCTCTAGCTTCTCAGCAAAGTAACATCAACCTTTTCGCTTTCTTTTAAACTTCTGTATACAGGAAGGTTGCAACTCTTGCATCGATCCTTGTTCATTCTCGTGTATTTCTTCAGTTTACAGTCAGCTTTACCAAACAAATCCTTTGGGATAAAAAAAAATGTAAAAATCTTCACTAATGTAAAAAAAAGAGGTTCTATTCATCAGGAAATGGAATTGTTCACAGCTCTTGCATTGTGTTTAAATTCCCAACCTAAAGCTCCTTCAAATCTTTCCATATTCTCCCTTAAAGTGAGGTAGATCTCAAATTTTCATGTTCATACCATTGGTCTGGTAATTATAGGAGCAAAATTTCATTTTGATTTCATTCTTTGAAGTTTCCGACCTTGGTACTGATGGCTAATTTTCAGTGTTTGTAACTTTTTGGCATCAAGAACTTTTGAATCTCTTGCTCGTAACTAGGATTGGTAAGTTTGGTCAGGCCAAATCTTAGTTCCGCACCCAGTTCAACGTCTTGGATCCTCCGATTTTAGGGTTCTCTTCAGAAAAAAGAAAGGGGCCAATGTCTGTTCTGAAAAGAGGAGAAAGGGATATATGTATAACAGCATTTATCGTTTTATTATTTTGCCAATATTTATCTCTATTTATCACCTTATTATTTAGCAGAAGAAATGATAAGTATAATAAATAAATAATAGTGATAAGAGAAACGCTATATTATAAAAATTCTAAAAAATCAATGGTCGAAAGTTAAAGAGATAGACTCGGTGAAATATCCTGAAAAAATCTAGATAATTCTAATTCTAATCCAAAAAATTGGGTAATGATATTTTCGACATTATAGTGACTTTCGTTGTAGCACACGAATTAAAGAACCGACTGAGCTGGCCAACATTTATGATTTGCTAATTAATTAGTCCATTACTTCCATATAAACAAAAAATAATTTGTCGGATTTTGTTAGGAAACACAATCAGCGAATATAATCGGTGATGGAAACTCTCCAACATTGATTTTAATGGTATAAATGTTTCCCTGAAATCCAGGCATTGAATATATATAGTCCACAACAATGCCCCACTACGGAAATTTCTGCGTCTATCATATAACATGTTTCCACAAATACTTTTATTTATTTATTTACCGCCTGCAACTTAACCCTCAAACTCAGACCACAATTATCTGCCACGTACCACCCAAAAAAAAAAAAAATCATGTCAACTAATGAATCTTTAATATCCAAAAGAAAAATCTTAAAAACACAAATTAGTTTTCACATTTACGTCAAATTAAAACACCTTTTTAAATTAAAATTTTAAAATATTTTTAATGCATAATTTATGCATCAAAACACCAAAATAATAATAATAATAATAATAATATTTTTCATTTTACAATTTAGTTTCCGGTGTCAAATTATATTGTTACATGAATAAAATCAAAACAAAAAATCACGTCCGCTTGATAGCTGTAAAATCAAACGATGTTCACGATACACTCATGAGTAGGTTTAAATTATTAAAATATTTATTTGGTAATACATCTTTTAATTGAAAAAATAATAATTTTTTTTTTTAATAATAATTTTAGATTTAACCAGAACAGAGCTAAACTCCATATTTATCGCATTCTCACTCTTTTCTTATTAAGAGGTTTTCGAACTCTAAATCTTACCTATTCCAAAAGATTTTTATTTTTATTTTTTCAAAATTCAATTACGTGGTAGAGATTTTCGAATAACTGCATTTATCATTTTATTATTTACCATATTTATCACATAATTATTTAGCAGAAGAAACGATAAATATAATAAATAATACTGATAAATGCTAAATCAGAAAACACACTACAAAAACAAACATTAATGGTTGAAAGTTAAAAGAGATATACTCGGACTCGGTTTAATATCAAAACCGTGCCCACCAAGAAACAGAGGCAGAGCTGTTAGCCTGTGATCGCCTACACACCAACCCTCAAACACAAACCACAATTACCTGCCACGTATCACAAAAAAAAAAAAAATAGTGCCTCCAAAACCCTGCAGCATTAATGCATTAATGCGTGCCTCTAAAACCCTACAGCGTTAATGCGTAATATATAAAGAGGTCTGCGACTCTACAGCATTAATGCGTTAAATATAGAGACGTTTACGTAAAAATTCCAAAACCCTAAACCCAACACAACGATGGCCTCTGCCGGACGTCTCCTAGGTCCACCGGCCGCCGGAGACCGCTCTTCCATACAAAACGCTGTTGTAAGCTCCATAGTCTCCCGAATCGACGATCTCCAGCTCACCGGAAAACCACCTACCGACGATGATGCCCACGGAATCCACTCTACCTTCTACTGCCCACCACCGATGGGTCTGACGGAAAACTTATCCCCGACGTTTTTGTCGACCGGAAACCCCTGCCTGGACTTCTTCTTCCAAGTGGTGCCCGATACCCCGTCGGAGTATCTGATCGAACGGCTCCAACTGGCCTGGGCCCACGACGCCCTGACCACCCTGAAGCTGATTTGCAATCTCAGGGGCGTGAGAGACACCGGGAAGTCCAATAAAAAAGGGTTCTACACCTCTGCTCTTTGGCTCTACAAAGCCCACCCTAAAACCTTGGCTCTCAATGTCAAGGCTCTTGCCTATTTCGGTTATCTCAAAGACTTGCCCGAGATTCTCTATCGGCTTCTCGAAGGCCCCGAGGTCCGAGAACGCGCAAAGCAAGCCTGGCAAGAGAAGAAGATGATGAAAAAAATTGAACGGAGAAGGGCAACTTTTAACCGGAGAAGGGAAAGTTTTTTCCAGAAAACGAAGTCCGTGAAATTTAAGAGAGGAGGTAGTAAGGGGAAGGGGAGGGGGAGGGGGAGGGTTGCTTTGTCGGAGGAGGAGAAGAAGGAGAAGAAGGAGAAGAAGAGGATATCGGAGTACGTGGATAAGGAGATAGCTCAGGATTTGAGGAAAGAAAGGCTGATTTCTATGGCTGCAAAGGCTTTGGATAGGTATAACAACGACTCTGATTACCGCTTCCTTTTCGATTGCGTTTGCGATTTGTTTGCGGAGCTTTTGAAATCGGACATGGCGTTTTTGGGTCGTGGGGAGGTTCATAAGATTAGCCTCGCTGGAAAATGGTGCCCGACGATCGATTCGTCGTACGACAAGTCGTTATTGATCTGCGAAGGGATCGCAAGGCGGGTTTTCCCGAGAGAAGAGTACGAGGGAATCGAGGAGGCGCATTATGTGTACAGAATTAGAGATAGATTGAGGAAACAAGTTCTTGGTCCGTTGCATAAGGCGTTGCAGTTGCCGGAGGTCTACATGACGGCCAATGAGTGGAACGCGTTGCCGTATAACAGGGTTGCTTCGGTGGCCATGAAGACTTACAAGTGGCAGTTTAGGAAGCACGATGAAGAGAGATTTGGGGAATATCTTGAGAAGGTGAAGAGTGGGAAGGCGAAGATTGCCGCTGGGGCATTGCTTCCCCACGAGATTGTCGAGTCGCTGTATCCCGTTCAGGATTATCAAGAGGAATCGGATGTTGATGAGGAGGGTGATGAGGTGGCGGAGCTTCAGTGGAAAAGAATGGTGGATGATGTTGCCAAGAAAGGGAGGCTCAAGAATTGCATTGCGGTTTGTGATGTTTCCGGGAGTATGCACGGGACTCCGATGGAGGTTTGCGTGGCGCTGGGGCTTTTAGTTTCGGAGCTCAGTGAAGAGCCTTGGAAGGGGAAAGTGATTACGTTTAGTGAGAATCCTCAGCTTCATTTGATTAAGGGGGATTCTCTTTTGGCCAAGACTAGATGGATAAGGGAGATGGAGTGGGGCTATAATACAAACTTTCAGAAAGTTTTTGACCAAATCTTGCAAGTTGCGGTTGAGGGAAAGCTGACAGAAGACCAATTGATCAAGAGGGTATTTGTTTTCAGTGATATGGAATTTGATAAGGCGAATGGTGGGAATTCATGGGAAACAGACTACGAAATTATACAGAGGAAGTTCCAGGAGAAAGGATACAACAGGGTGCCGGAGATTGTGTTTTGGAACCTTAGGCACTCGTCGTCAGTTCCAGTGGTTGCGAGTCAGAGTGGGGTCGCGCTTGTGAGTGGGTTTTCAAAGAACATGTTGACTGTGTTCTTGGACGAAGGTAGGGTTCAGACTCCTGAGGATATGATGGAATTAGCCTTATCTGGTGAAGAGTACAAGAAACTTGCTGTATATGATTGATAGATATGCGATGTCAGTAGTCTCGTGAATCTTCTTTTGATTCTAAGAATGATAGTTGTGAAAGACTACTGAGTTTTGTTAATGGATAAATTTGCTTTTTTCACAAATCAAGATGAATTACTCCATATATGCTTAATTTACAACTTTGTTGTGAATTCATTGTTTGTTATTGCTTCTGCTTTCTTGCCTTAATCGGTATTTCAAGGTTTGAATCAATCCTGCTGCTGCATACTAGCTGGAACAGAATTTCGTAGTTGAATAAAATTTTGTTTACTTGAACCTGGCAAACGAAAAGTACATAGTATTTAAGTATTTATTTTTCTTTTACTTTGCTGGTTTTTGTGGGATTCAATATTTCTATTGAACTAATATATAATGTAATTTTGTTACTGAAATGCTTGGTTTGAATGTACATAGCTGTCAAATTTGGTTGTAAACGATATAATGATATAGACCAACCTTTTGCTACAGTGAAAATACAAAGGTGGATTTTAACTTACTTGCTGCGTCTGATTCTAATGTAATGGTTGTGGTTTTGTTTCGATTTATTGGTGTGATTATGTTTGCAATGCATGGCCATGGATGGTTTTTGTGTGTGTGTTAATCGGTAGCCGAAGATGTTAGGAGAGTCACTGCAGAGGATTAGGTCTACAGTGTTGTCAGGGGCAAGATGTTACAGGACAACTCGGAAAGAGGTACCAATTCTTAGTTGCTCTTGTATGTTTTTGGGTGGATTTTCCGTGTAAATAATTGGAGATATCATTGTAATTTTGGTGAAATTGATTCAATCTCTTTTCCTGAACAGCATCATATGATCATATATATATATATATTAGAAATGTGGATGTTGCAAGAGAATATATGTGGGTTTTGCAAATTTGTTGGTAAGCGGAATGTGGATTGAGTATGTCAAACAATGTGAAGAATTGCTCCATAAGAGTCATTGGTTTGAGTGTGAATTGATGGTTATAATCATTTGACAGAAATTGATAAACTTGGTAAAGCTTTTCTCTATTTTATTTTATTTTTCTGTTATAATCATTTGACAGAAATTGATAAACTGAGTCCCATACAGAGTTTTAAGCAGCATTTACTACCCAAAAACAAAAAAAAAAAAGTCTACTAGAATATTTAGGCTTGAATTCTGTTACACGGTAGTTATATTGTAGTCTATTAAATAGCATTATTCTTTTATTATTAGTAATGTTACCTTTGTCACCATCATTAAAGTGAAACTCTCGTCTTGTTGTATGAAAGATCAAATTGGATAGATATGCCATGTACCAATGTAAGAGAAAAATATTCTTAGAGTTGGAAGTTCAAGGATGCAAGGCAAATGAAAAAAAGATGATTAGAAAGACCGAAAGTGACATGACTCTTATGAAAGAGACATCACTGTTATGGATTTAATAAAAACAGTGAATTTAATTGTTTAATTAATATTTTAATATATTTCAATAAATAATTTCTACAATAAGATAAATGATAAAAAAAATTGAACGATTGTGCTTCTTGCTGGGAACTTATTTACATGTGTGATCTGCTTTCCTTTGCTGTGATTGGTTTTTTTCAAATTCCTTTGTAGGTCATGCCCATTCAAAGCCGAGGTCACTGAGCTCTCATCTTTTGTCTTTTCTGCCTCCCCCCCCAAAAACCAAAAGAAAAAAGCAGAGCTATTTCCAACTGTACTTTCTTGTCTATTTCTATTTCTATTTCTTTTTCATTTTTTTTCCTCTTTCTTTTTAAATGCTTTCTTGAGAGGGGGGAAAAAGGTGGGTGGAGGGTGGTTGCTGCATAGAACAACATTTTTAGCTGCAAATTTCGATCATGTCTTAAGCACCATAATTGGAAATATATGAGATATCAGATGGAATCTGACTTAAGAGATTGTAAACTGACAGTCTTGGACCACTTGATTTGAAATGCTGCTTTTGGAATTTCTCACCATATTAATCATGTCATATAACATGAGAAAACAGGTGGCCCAAGACATCTGGTTGTACTATGCCACACCTTTTACTTGTATAAAGCTTAGGAATTAGTATGCTTCTTGATGTTTGCAAACTTGCCCTCTTCTAGAATAGAAACCCTTTTCTGTTTGCCACCTCTGACTTCCTTAACTTGAGAAGAGAATCCGAGTCTTCCACGCTAGGGATGATTGAAACAGAAAAAAGGTTCTATTCCTTGTTAATCTTTCTCCTCCTCTAGTTTCTTGTTTATTTGGCTCCCTTTTTCTTTTTGTATGCAGGGAAGTTACAACACTATTTCAAACTGAGCCCTTTGTTGATTGAGGAATAGATCATTTTCTTCAGACAATGGTAATTTATAGTTTATGTGCTTGTGCAGATCCCTTATCTTAGTTTGATTTTTAATATGCTTTTTTGTGTGTTTATGTTTGTGTATGTGCATGTGTTTATATATGTATATTGGAGTTGCCTAGTTTTAACTGTTCCACCATGCACGGTAGGAGACCCGTGGGCACAAAGGCCACAAAAGACATTGAATAAACGAAAGGGCAAAGACAGTACTGACGAATTAGCAAAATAGTCGAGAAAAAGCCGTCGGTGGCCGGCCTTGAAAAAAATCACAATTGATGAATGTATGTCCTGAAGCAGAACCAGGACCGTACACCACCCACAACAACCATACGACTCCATTCTCCCTCTTGGTTTTTGATGAACCACCACCGCCATTCTCCCTCTCTCTTTCTCACTGCTGTCCTTAATGGATTTGGTTTTCAAAGCCGAGCCATCTACAAGGGTAAGCTATTCTCTTCCTGCAAGTATCTATTTTTTTCTTTCTTTTTTTTTTCCTTTTTTTTTTTTGGAATTGACTTGCAAGCTTTTGGCCATAGTTGGAACTTATTTCATTTCATTTTGTTTTTAGAATCTTCAAATTAGTTTGTTTAGAATATTTTGCTTAGTTTGCCTTCCATGAAATCTCTTAATGAAAGAAGCAAACACTAAATAGCAAGGAAGGTTTAGGCTCAATCTTTTTCTCCGGAGAAAATTTCGGTACTACTTGAGAAAAGAAATTGAGAAAACAAAGCTGACAAATATTGATAACATTTTTGACTGTGTGGCTTTTTGGCTATTAATGTTGTATTAAGTGTCGCCAGTTTTATGACCATGAATATTTCAGTGATAAATTCTTGTAGTGTTGGGAAGGAATATTGCCTTTCAGTACAATTGCGTTACCAAGCCTTCTTATTCATTGGTGATAAGCGTAGCTAGAAAGCCTAACCCTCTTTATATCTCAAAGAGACAAAAGAGGTTCATAGACTGGATCTCCGGTGGGAAAAATCTGCTTCCATGTAGAGTTGGGATTCTGGTCTAATGATCTTCATATTTCTCAATTGACCAAAATGGAAGAACATTTCTGTATGGTGGCCCCATTGACTGATCATTCTGATTTAATTTGTCCTCTAGGTGCTTGCTTGTTAGCCTTAGAGACTGTTTAAGGTTATGTTGGAAAATAGAGCTTTTATACTCATAAAAAACTTTGGCCTTCATTTTCAAGCTTTTTCTAAAAGTGTGTTTTGGCATTTTTTAATTAAGGCAAAAAAGTAAGAGTATTTTTTGAGATTTTTACCAAACGGACTAATTTTTAAGCTTCTTAATACAATGTCAAATAAGCTCTTAGTCTTCTTTGTGATAATACTACATAAATAAGCAAAATAGACATTTCCTATGAACTTACATGTCTAATAAAGCCTGTCACATTCCAGTTTGGTTTTTAGCCAAGGAGGTTACATCTTGGAATTTGTCCATAATGTATTGTTTGACCTTGTACAGTGAGAACTATAAACATGTATAAAAAATGCAAATCAATTATTGTTACCACTATTTCTTTTAAGAATTTAAAACTTCACAAGATCCAAAATTCTGCCCCACCATTCAGGTTGATAATAATTAATAATTGAAAATTCATTGTTGTGCATGAATTTGACTTCTTTCCTTGACCATTACAGTTTTTTTAGACGTATACATACTTTAGTTGGTGGCTGAACCCATTCATACCATCTGTAGCACTTCAATTCATTGTTTTTTTAGCATGAAATTATTATTTGAACTCACTTCTGAACGTGCTTGAGAATTAGAAAAATGGGAAGAGAGGGAAGTCAAAGTGTGTGGAACAAGTTGGAATGTGAATAGCATTGACATTGGTAAAGCAATGTCAATGCTAGCCATAATAAATGGCTAGTGTAGGTTGGTTCTCTTTAGGTCTCAAAGGTGAAGCAACCTTGACATTGTGGACATATAATAATGGCATTGAAATAACATTAAGAGAACCTTTGGTTCTTGACCGAGCACCATTTATTGACAGACATGGGTTTTGGTTACCAAAGACCATAGTTGATGCTCATGGCACCAAAATTAAAGTTGAAGCTTAGACAAAGAAAAAGCTTCGAAAGGTGAGTACAAATTTCATTTCTAATGTGTTTGATTGAAGGAATCGGGATTCCATGCAATTAAGGTTGCAAGGAATACCCTGCAATTGTGAGAAGCTTTGATGGATCCCGCTTAGGGCCCACCTACTTGAACAGGTGAGTTCTATTGAGAGTCTCTTATAATTGCAAAGAATCTCTAGCAATTCGGGAGAAAAATGTAGTAGATCTTGATCCTGTTTGAAATAAAAGAGAGCACAATCGATATCTTACTTTTAAAAGAAAAAGCCATGACCAATTTGTTAATTTTTCATTCAAGCATGATTGGCCTTTAATTTTCCATTCAAAGCATGATTGAGCTTGAGATGGTCAAAAGCTAGCCTAGGTTTTGATTAGAAAAAGGGTTCTCTATGCTTTTATTCAGATTTTTGTCATATGAGTGCAACTAAGGATGTAACGTTTCTCATATTAAAAGTGTAATCCTAAATCAGTGCTCCTGTTAAATTGATGATGAATGAATGAAATCAAGGGAATGGAGTGTATAATTAATGTTGGATGAGTTGTTATTCTTTGTAAATTTAACATGAATGATTGCACTATACAATATGGATCCAGCTTACGTGCTGTAGTAAAAACTACAACACGTATGATGAATAGAAAAAAAAAAAAAAAAAACTACAACACGTATGTTGTAAAAAAAAAAAAAACAAGGCCCAGATTATGTGCGAAACGTCTGAAATGTAAAAACTGTCAGAATGTGAAATAATTTGGGCCTTGTATTTTTTACGTGCTGTAGTTTTTACTACACCACGTAAGCTGGATCACTACGATATAAACGTGAGTGTATATTAGATATTGATTAAATGGTTTTCTCATTAGAAAAAGTCACTTAAGTTCATTTTAGAGAATCATGTAACTTGCTATTGGTCAAGTATCATTCCCAAGCACCAAAGTTAGCAAAATCTCACACCACAAATCTACTCAAAATTTGGGGAATACTGTTTCATTTTAATCGTATCTTGCATACAAAGGATCCATTTATTGATCTAAATTAGATTTTACATATTTAATATTTAATGGTGTATATATTATCATGTCATCTAAATTTTTTAAATAATATAGCACCATATACACCGTATGACATCGTGTAGATTAATACTTGCAACAAACAAAATCAACTGGAAATTAGTGGGCAGTCCTTTTTGATAGGTTTGTTAACAAGCATAAATCACAACCTGTAAGCGAGGTTCATAAGAAATCAGAATTTCAGGATTCCGAAGATGTGGTTTTCAAGGGACTCAAGATTTCCAACGCCAAAAATGGTCTATGAGTTTTGCACATCTTTTCAAGGCAGCTTGGGATATTGAATTTTAGAATCAATTCATTACTTTCAGGAGCATCCTCATCCCATTCATTTAGTCCCTTTTCGTCCTTTTCATGCAATGCATCATATCTTCATATCCCTTTCTCCTCTTTTCAGAACAGACATTGCCCTTTTTTCTTTTCTTTTTTCCTAGGCAATAGACATTGGCCTTTTTTTCTGCCGAAGAGAACCCTATAATTGGTGGATCCAAGACGTTGAACTGGATGCAAGCTAAATCTCAGTTCACGAGACCAACTAATTCAAATTGAAATGCGGAACTCAGATTGGCCTGCCAAAAAGTTCTTCATGCCAAAAAGTTTCAGAGAAATGCTACATCAATAGTGACTAAGCACTGGAAAGTCTACATACCATTTCTCAAAGTTTCAGACTCTGAAAATTAGCCATCAGTACCAAGGTCAGAAACTTCAAAGCTTGAAATCAAAATGAGATTTTGCTTCTTTAATCACCAGACCAATAATATGAATATTTTTGGTTTGTTTTTGGGACCAGAGGGGAAAGGGGGAGATTCAAACCAGCTTCGCTTCATAAAGCGTGATCAATAGCTGATTGAACTATCATTTGGAAAAAGTCAAGCAACCAAAAAGCAACGAACAGTCGTCCCTTCCACAGAACCTCTCTTCTCTCTCCTGATAGTAACCAAGAATTTTTTCTACTGCCATGGGAGAAGGGAACCGAACCTCCCTCCTCCCCTCCCTTTCCCTTCCCCTTTACTTCCCACTTTCTCCTCCCCCCACCCCTTTCTTCCTCTTCGGAGGAACAAACCGCCTCTTTTGAGGCCATATCCGCCTCTCCGGAGGCTCTACCCGTGCACAAGAAGACTCGCCGGCTTCTCCTCCACCACAAGCTCGCCAGTCTCCGCCCGAATCTACCTCTTTGAAATTGTTGGTTTTGGTTTTTTCAAAATCAGATCCATCAATTTTAACGAGCTCCACCAGTACACGCTCCACCCTACCGGAATCCTGGACTCCCCCGCTTCCTCCCGCCACCGCTCGCGTCGCCGTCCGACTAGCACGCGCCGGCACGTGCTACACACGCGCCTGCGAGTAGATCTTACTCACTGGCGCGTGCCCTCCACGCTCCGACGCGTGCGTGCTCCTCGGCTGCGCGTGCGCCTGTCCTTCGCCTCCCACCGCTCCTGCCGGCCCTTTGTGGTGGTTTTGGCTCGTCCAGCGCCTATCTCTGGCGTGTGTTGTACACGATCTGGCGACTGGTCCGCCGGCCGGCCACCATTTCCACAGCATCTTCCTCCACAAGTAGCTCTACTTTGTGCACTTATTTCCTGTTATTTATTTTCATGTATTTTTCTCTTTTTTGGGACTGTCAGTAGCTTTGTTGCAACCTTTTTCGGTGCCGATTCGATTGTATATATTTAGCCTTCAAAAGGTCTCCTTCTAGAGCCTTTTGTGTTGCCTTTTAATGCAGCCTTAATTGGCCGCTTATGTTCTCTTGATGGGTCGGGTCATTTATTTGACAAATTCCCAACGGTTTTTGGTTACCGCATTGATTTAGGGTTGTTTCAGAGTTATTGTTTAGGTTGCCCTCCCAATTTATGTTATGTTACGTTGTAATTTCCCTTCCCCCCTTCCCCCCTCTTGAATTAAAAAAAAAAAAAAAACAACTATCATTTGGAATTAAAACATTCCCATCCAGTTCTCAATATTTACTCTCTATTTTAAGAAGAAAATCATTTTTTTTTTCTATTTTAATTATCTATTTTTTCTAATTACCTACATTCGACTACCTAATCAAGAGATATTCTTTGATTTGTTTATTTAAATATAATATTTTTTTAAAAAAGGGAAGTTAAAGAATTGAAAAAAAATAAAAAGTTGAATAGAAAAATTAATATTTTATTAATTTGAAAAATAGTAAGAAGTAAAATAACTTTCTACTAATATGAAGCGATTTCATACTTCTTACTTTTTTTTTGAAGCTTCAAAGTAACAAACCAAATGTAAGGAATAAAATAGCCTAACATCAATTTTGGCTCCGGATGAGAATGCTATTGAACAAATGATGTGAATATGACAAGATATAAACAATTTGAGATCAACCTCACTTTAAGAGAGGATATGGAAAGATATGATGGAGCTTTAGCTTGAGAATTTAGACACAATGCAAGAGTAGTGAACAATTCCATTCCTGATAAACAGAACTTTTTTTTTTTTTTTCATTAGTGAAGATTTTTACATTTTTTTTTTCTCCCAAAGCATTTCTTCATTCTTGCTTGGCTTCTGCTGCACTTCCTTTTTGCAAATCTTCTCCGGTGAAACACTTACCCCTGCAGTTAAAGTTAAACACCCATTAGCAATATGAATATCAGAATTAATGTAGAGGAATATAGATAGAGGGAAAGGAAGAAACATACACTAAAAGGCAATCCGTGAGCAGACTAGGCCATGTCGTCTTATAACTGATGGTGGAAACCATGGATATACGCAAAGCCTTCTCCTCGGGCACAGGAGAGACATCAAATAGGACGCAGTGGAGATCAATTTCTGGTGTACGTTGTATCATGCAGAATCTTTGATTCTCCAAATGGATGAACCCAGGAGGAGGGGGGTCATCAAATTCAAGAAACGGGATATTCAGGTCTTTAAGATTCCCTAATAGCCACAAGTCGGAGTCCAAATCGAACGCTAGCAAGTAATAGTCTTCTGTAATCCAATATAAAGTATTTCCTACCACAACAGCCTTTCCTCGCCACCCGAGAGGACATTTAGGGTCTATCTTCCGAAGAGGAGGGTCAAGAACTTGCCAATCACGATTCTGCACGTCGTACATAAAGAACATTGCAAGAGTACCGAAATCAGGTCCACCCCGTTCTTTAAGTGAAGCAACGAGAATCCTGTTTGGATTCTCAAGAGCTGCAGAAAAAATATGATAATCCATAGAACACGGAGGTTCAGGCAGGGCTTCCCACGATCCAGTGATGGGGTCAAAAACCTCACCACCGTGGGCGGTAGGAGAAGAAGGTCGATATACTACATATCTTCCGGTCTTGGCGTCCCCGAGCCTCGGCAGGAAGAGGAGGAGGAGGATCAGTAGGAGAAGGAGAAAGAGGAGGAGTATCAGGGGCTGAAGCAGGATATCCAGATAAGACATACAATTTACCACCTAATACTAAGTTGTGAGACTCTGTTCTTGGACAAATCATGGATGGAACAGGGATCCACTTTTTTTCTCCACTCTGAATGTCTAATTTAGAGGCATCGGGAGTGCAGGTCGGCATATAAACATGCTCCCAGATGCGTTCGCCACCAAGACAGTAGAGATCGGTGCCTAGCACTGCATAGCTAGACTGCTCCTGCGGAGGAATTCCATGCCAAACTGAAAGGATCGACCCTTCCTCACCGTCGACCGCGTCCGGATAAATCTTCAGGGAATACCACCTCGAAATCACCTCCTCCGTTCCCATACTTAAGATAGGCATACAGATGAGGGCGTCGTAAGCAGAACGACAAGATGGCGATGAACCAGCATTTTTTCTTCTTCTTTTTTGGGGGCATGATGAAACAGCAGTTGATTGAACGACGAGATGGGGGATGGCTCCCTCCATCGCGTATTGGTTGGTTCTGATGGAGTTGGGAGGAGCGGCGGGTAGCAGTGTTTTGATGGAGACCGGAATTTTTTTAGGGTTTCTTCACGCAGAGAGAGAATAATGTAGTATATATAGAGAATTGGGGAAATTGGAAAAGTCGGTGGGTGGATTAGATAAGGTGTCGATTGATAAAAAGATGGGCTATAGGTTGGTCTTAAAAACCAGTTTAACAAATTGCGATTGGGCTTGGTTTCAAAATTGTGAAACCCAATGCAGTATGTGAGTTTTGGGCCTCAATTCCAGGGTTCTAGTTTTGGGCTTGTTTTCAAACCGGTTCTCTTGGGCTTCTAACCATGTTCTCGTATTGGAGTGTAGATACTGACACACCTGTGCTGTTCAGCCCGAGGGTGATGACTTTGACTGCCCGCCACCGAATTTTACTTTGATGGCCAGCCTGGTAGTTGTAGGAGTGTGTAGAAGTTAAAAGGTTCTTCAAGAGATAAGGAAAGGAGCCCCATGGATCGGGCCGATTGTGCTGCAAGGAGGGCAGTAAGAGCTTCGCCAAAGTTAGGTTCACATGGGGGCTAATTTGTGAATACAACTTTATTAGTATGCCCATGGGAGTTCCGAGAAACATCAGCTTGAGCTGAGAAAGTGGGTCTTATAGCAGGGTTCAAAATCCCCAATTTTGTTGGAAGACCAAAAAAAGAACTCCATCGTATGCTTCAATACAAAAAGAAACGATAATGCAATTAGTATATTTAGAAGAAAATAGTATTTTACACTATAATTAAAGTAAAACGAAAGTTCAACATACCTTGGCCAAGAAAGGTTCTATTTATGTTATTCCAAGTAAGATTCAGATTTTTAAGGGTTTTGACTGCACTCAATAATTCTATGATTATTATGTTGAAATAATTGTAACTAAGATTTAAGATCTCCAGATTCTCCAATCTTGACAAACCTTCAAAATCTATAGTAGATCTATTAAAAGACCAAAAAAAAAAAAAAAAAACGACAATGCAATCTGTAATATTTAAAAGAAAATATGATTTTACACTATAAAGCAATACGAAAGTTCAACATACTTTGCGCAGGAAATGATCCATTTATGCTATTCGAAGCAAGATTCAGATTTTTAAGGGTTTTGACTGCACTCAATAATTTTATGATTCTTATGTCGAAATAGTTGTAACTAAGATCTAAGGTCTCTAGGTTCTCCAATCTTTACAATCTTTCAAAACTTATAGTAGATCCATTAAAAGACTAAAAAAAAAAAAAAGAAAACCGACAATGCAATTCGTAATATTTAGAAGAAAATATGATTTTACACTCTATAAAGCAATACGAAAGTTCAATATACCTTGAGCAGGAAATGATCTATTTATACTATTCAAAGCAAGATTCAAATTATTAAAGATTTTTACTGCACTTAATGATTACATGATTCTTATGTCGAAATAGTTGTAACTAAGATTTAAGGTCTCCAGGTTCTCCAATCTTGACAAGCTTTCAAAACCTGTAGTAGATCCATTAAAAAAAAAAAAACGACAATGCAATCCGTAATATTTAGAAGAAAATATGATTTTACACTCTATAAAGCAATACGAAAGTTCAACATACCTTAAGCAGGAAATGATTCATTTATGTGATTCGAAGCAAGATTTAGATTCTTAAGGGTTTTGACTGTATTTAACGATTCTATGATTCTTATGTCGAAATAGTTGTAACTAAGATCTAAGGTATTCAGGTTCTCCAATCTTGACAAACTTTTAAAACCTGTAGTAGATCTATTAAAAGACTGAAAAAAAATATATATATTTTACAGTCTATTAAGCAATATGAAAGATCAACATACCTTGGGTAGGAAATGATCTATTTATGAAATTTCAAGAAAGATTTAGATTTTTAAGGGTTTTGATTGCACTCAATGATTTTATGATTCTTATGTTAAAATCATTGAACCTAAGATATAAAGTTTTCAGGTTTTCCAATCTTGACAAGCTTTCAAAATCTGTAGTAGATCTATTAAAAAACTGATAAAAAAAAACCAAAAAAACAAAAAACCACAATGCAATTCGTAGTATTTAAAAAAAAAAAAAAATTATAGCTAAGTAACTGGATATGCATAATTCAAACTTCTCGAAAACATCACTTCATAATCATAAGTATTCAATGACAAATTTAAATATAGAATATATCTACTATCGCCGCCAAGACTCATCGCCTTAGGAGCTGAGGTGTAAGTCTAGTTGTAAGAGATAATCACCGAATAAGTACTATTAAAGCGAAGAAGGCTAGCTATAGTAGAATAGCTTCCGCTGTATTCCAACATTCAAAAGAATTTCTTGCAAGACTCGATGAGTTTAAAAGGTAGGTTTTTTTTTTTTAATCAAATTTAAAAAGTAGTTTTAGTGTATAAATAACCTATTTGGAATTGCCTTGAAAAAAAAAAAAATTTAAAGATATAACCTAAAAGTGTGTTTTAGTCTCATTTTAATAACCTGTTGAAGACATTGCAATGACCCTAATATTGTCAATTGGCTTGCTTGTTGGGACTTTTGTTGTAAAATTTAGGAGAAATTTCAAATAGTCCCATGAACTTTCAGCATTTTTGACATGTTCTTTTAATCTTTAAAAACTCAGACTTTAATACTATAAACTTTTAATGTCTATCACATAGTTGTTATGATTTTTTCGTTCAATTCTAGCGGAGGGGTGCCAAAATTCTTAAAATACCCTTTATTTTTTAAATAATCATAATAATAAAAATATATATAATAATAATAAATAATAAAATAAATAATAATTACAAGGATTTAGCGTTGGTTATGATTTAATGAAATTTGTAAAAATACCCACACCTGAAGCTTTAAGATTTTTTTAATTTTTTTTAAAAAAAAAATTACAAGGATATTTTGGAATTCTGACGGAAGTGAATTAAGTGATAGACATTAAAAGTTTATAAGACCAAAGTGAGAGTTTTTAAAAATTGTGTGGGCATGTTAAAAGGTTGTAAGTTTAGAGGGGCTATTGGAAGTTTTCCCTAAAATCTATTTGTTTCTTAGTTTTCTATAAATAACTTTGGCCTTCATTTTCAAATTTTTCTAAAAGTACGTTTTGGTATCTTTTAAGAAAAATAAGTAAAAGTATTTTTGAGATTTTTACCAAACGGTAGGGTGAGCAAAACCCGACCCTACCCGCCACAACCTGAAAAATTCAGATTTTTAGGGTTTAATCGCGGGTTCGGATTATTTTTTTGTATATCCGCGCGGGTTGAGTCGGGTTGCGGGTTGGTTTTTTGAATATCGCGGGTACCCAACCCGACCCGCGATTTGTTATACACTATAAATACTTTTTTATGTGTTGGATTGGATTCCATCATTTTATGTGTTGTATTTTATGTATTGCATTTTTTAGATGGTGAAATTGGATGCTAGTGTTTAGTGACTATAGTGTCTTTACTTTTGAATCTTTTCATCTTTTGTAAAATTTTGAATTTGATATTAATTTAAATGTTTTCTTGAATTTGTTGACCATTTGATAGTTGATGTACATTTATTGATTCATTGAATATGATTTTATGCCCTTTTTATATTTTATAGTTGATGCACTTTTATGAACATTATATTTTATTAGTATTATTATTTAAATGAGTATTGATTTTGATGAATGTGATTTTAGGTCAATTTTTTTTTAAAATGGGTTTAGGTTTTTTTTTCATTTCATGTACAAATAAAAATTAGGCAAAAAATTGTATATTTGAAAATTGGGCTAAAAATTAAACTTTATCCAGCAAAAATAAGTTTAGAGCACTTTTTTGACCAAAAAAAACCCAATTAAAATTAACTCAATTTGAGCCCAAAGCCCAATAAGAATTCGGGTTTAAACCCGACCCGCACACAAACCTGCCCCGCCCCGCAAACCCGAAACCCGTCGGGTTGCAATGGAAACATGCGGGTTGCGGGTTTAATTTTTTCAAACCCGCACCCCGCGGATCGGGTTTCGGATACCCGCGAAACCCAACCCAAACCGACCCGTGCTCACCCCTACCAAACGGATCAATTTTTAAGCTTCTTAATGCAATGTCAAATAAGCTCTTAGTCTTCTTTGTGATAATACTACATAAATAAGCAAAATAGACATTTCCTATGAACTTGCACGTCTAATAAAAGCCTGTCACATTCCAGTTTGGTTTTTAGCCAAGGAGGTTACATCTTGGAATTTGTCCATAATGTATTGTTTGACCTTGTACAGGGAGAACTATAAACATGTATAAAAAATGCAAATCAATTATTGTTACCACTATTTCTTTTAAGGATTTAAAACTTCACAAGAGCCAAAATTCTGCCCCACCATTCAGGTTGATGATAATTAATAATTGAAAATTCATTGTTGTGCATGAATTTGACTTCTTTCCTAAACCATTACAGTTTTTTTAGACCTATACATACTTTTAGTTGGTGGCTGAACCCATTCATACCATCTGTAGCACAATTCATTGTTTTTTTTAGCATGAAATTATTATTTGAACTCACTTCTGACTTTTCATGATTTGAACTCTTTGTTGCCTATTATTTCTTTATTACAAAATTCTATCATCTAGCTCATCAATTAAGCTATTCCCCAGATCGGATTGCAGCTCTGCTGGAAAAGCAAAACTCCAGCAAATTACATGATTGCATTTTATCCATTGTGCAAGTATGCATGCATGCATGCTTCGTGCAATATTTGTATGATTTTGTGCTGGTGTAAGATTTTGTACGAGTTTTGCTCAGCTATTTTTCTCTCTCTTGTTTGTTTTGTGAGGTTTGCTTTTTCTTTGATATGGTTTTAAAGTTCTTGGTTTGGTTTTGCTGATACCACCTCAAAACCCTAAACCCAACACAACAATGGCCTCTGCTGGACGTCTCCTAGGCCCACCGGCCGCCAGAGATGGGAGACCACTCTTCCACACAAAACGCTGTTATAAGCTCCATAGTCTCCCAAATCAACGATCTCCATATCATCAGCATATGTACTGCATTTCATGTAACATCTCTTTGAAAGTTTTATCGACGCTTTCCAATTGCATGAACTTTTCTTTTTTTTTCTACATGTTGCCCAGGAAGTCCACTACAGGAGTTTGTGTTATTCGTAGCACTATGCTTGCTGTTGCGATATTTTACCTTTATATTTGTCATATTGCTTGCAAGCTTAATTAAAAGTAAGCTACCTTTTGGTTTTAATTCCTGATCCCACATAGAAGCCCAATGAAGAATTTAGACAGGTGTTCTGTTGCCACATATTGCTTTTTAGAATTTTGGATTCATTTTTTATTCAAAATGCTTTATTGTCCAAAAAGTCAGGTTTTGTTACCTATTGGAATTATGATGATAGATTCATTGAAATAAATATTTCATCTATAGTTTAAGAAAGAAACTAGAATATTATAACTTGTGGAGGCATAGGAATGATTTGAAATTTTGAAATCGACTTTATTTAGTTGGAATGCCTCTGGGCTCTGAGGCTGGAGAATTAACAGTTCTCACCCAAAAGAAAAAGAAAAAACATCGTATTATCTTCATTCTTGCTTGGCTTCTGCTGCACTTCCTTTTTGCAAATCTTCTCCGGTGAAACACTTACCACTGCAGGTTAAAGTTAAACACCCATTAGCAATATGAATATCAGAATTAATGTAGAGGAATATAGAGGGAAAGGAAGAAACATACAGTAAAAGGCAATCCGTGAGCAGACTAGGCCATGTCGTCTTATAACTGATGGTGGAAACCATGGATATACGCAAAGTCTTCTCCTCGGGCACAGGAGAGACATCAAATAGGACGCAGTGGAGATCAATTTCTGGTGTACGTTGTATCATGCAGAATCTTTGATTCTCCAAATGGATGAACCCAGGAGGAGGGGGATCATCAAATTCGAGGAACGGAATTCGCAGCTCTTTAAGATTCCCTAATAGCCACAAATCGGAGTCGACATCGAACGCCAGCAAGTAAAGGTCGTTTGTAATCCAATATAAAGTATTTCCTACCACAACAGCCTTTCCTCGCCACCCGAGAGGACATTTAGGGTGTATCTTCCGAAGAGGAGGGTCAAGCACTTGCCAATCACGATTCTGCACGTCGTACATAAAGAAAATTGCAAGAGTACCGAAATCAGGTCCACCCCGTTCTTTAAGTGAAGCAACGAGAATCCTGTTTGGATTCTCAAGAGCTGCAGAAAAAATATGATAATCCATAGAACACGGAGGTTCAGGCAGGGCTTCCCATGATCCAGTGATGGGGTCAAAAACCTCACCACCGTGGGCGGTAGGAGAACAAGGTCGATATACTACATATCTTCCGGTCTTGGCGTCCCAAGTCTCGGCAGGAAGAGGAGGAGGAGGATCAGTAGGAGAAGGAGAAAGAGGAGGAGTATCAGGGGCTGAAGCAGGATATCCAGATAAGACATACAATTTACCACCTAATACTAAGTTGTGAGACTCTGTTCTTGGACAAATCATGGATGGAACAGGGATCCACTTTTTTTCTCCACTCTGAATGTCTAATTTAGAGGCATCGGGAGTGCAGGTCGGCATATAAACATGCTCCCAGATGCGTTCGCCACCAAGACAGTAGAGATCGGTGCCTAGCACTGCATAGCTAGACTGCTCCTGCGGAGGAATTCCATGCCAAACTGAAAGGATCGACCCTTCCTCACCGTCGACCGCGTCCGGATAAATCTTCAGGGAATACCACCTCGAAATCACCTCCTCCGTTCCCATACTTACGATAGGCATACAGATGAGGGCGTCGTAAGCAGAACGACAAGTTCTTCTTCTTTTTTGGGAGCATAATGAATCAGCAGTTGATTGACCGACGAGACGGCGGAAGGCTCCCTCCATGGAGTATTGGTTGGTTAGACGGGTAGATATAGTGTTCTGAATCTTCTGATGGTGTAGGGAGGATTGGAGATCTGGGACTTTATGGCTTCTTCTTCAGCGTGAAGCAGAGAACAAAGCGGAGTATTTATATATATAGGGGAATTGCAAAAGTCGGTGGGTAGGATTAGCCGAAAACATTAATTTCATTATGAATGATGAGGTGTCGATGGATAAACGATGGGCAGAGGTTAGACTTACAAACCAGTTGAATAAATTGGAAGGTGTAGCCGTGTAGTGAGAGAGAATTTTAGGGTTTAGGGTTTTGTTCAGAAAAGAAGGTAGAGAGAGTATATACATGTACATGAGTAAGAGCATTTACATAATCACAGCAGCTTTTATATCATATTTTTAAAACTTAAAAAAACTAAACTACTTTTTACTTTCATATATAAATATTCTCCACAATAATTTCTCTTAATCTTTTTTTATATTAATTAAATATTTTTTTGACTTTTTTATTATTTTTTTTAATGACTTGATTTATTATGATGCGTGAGAGAAAAGAGTATTGAGTTTTTTTTTTATTATAATAAACATTAGATTTGCTACGGTAAAACTCAATGCGTTAGGTTCTATTGTAACAAATCCAAACTTTAGAAAACTGGTTGGAAAGCTGTTATGAGCTACTTTTTATGATTTTTTTTTTTTTTGAAATTTTTTCTAAATTTAGGAAAGGAAATAGGTTATAAGAGATCTGTTGTGAATGCTCTAATGTTATATTTATAACTTTTTTGTCCAATTCCATCAAACTTTGTATATATAACTTTTTTAAGAGAATGCTACAATTCTAACTTTCTTGTTCAACTACATCAAACTTTACATATGTGGGCAAAGATAGACCCACAAATACAAAAGTAAACTCTTAAAAAAAAAAGTCACATATACAACATTGAATAAAGTTAGACAAGAAAATTGGATATGTAATGTTATTCTTTTTTTAAAGAGTTTATTTTTGCATTTGTAGGCTCATCTTTGTCTATATATACAAAATTTGATGAAATTAAAAAAAAAATTAAAAATGTAGTATTGATTCCCCAATTCTCTTTTAGAAAATACTTGTTTTCCTATTTCATGCCTCTAACTTTATTTAACTCTTGAATAATTTTTTTTTTTTAAAAAAAAAACAAGTTAAATTGGAGTTAAATGCTTGAGAAGCAGCCCCTTTATCTTCTTCTCTCGTTAGTGACTATGAGTGAGTGACTTCTGATGGATTTGNTTGAATAAAGTTAGACAAGAAAATTGGATATGTAATGTTATTCTTTTTTTAAAGAGTTTATTTTTGCATTTGTAGGCTTATCTTTGTCTATATATACAAAATTTGATGAAATTAAAAAAAAAATTAAAAATGTAGTATTGATTCCCCAATTCTCTTTTAGAAAATACTTGTTTTCCTATTTCATGCCTCTAACTTTATTTAACTCTTGAATAATTTTTTTTTTTTTTTTAAAAAAAACAAGTTAAATGGAGTTAAATGCTTGAGAAGCATCCCCTTTATCTTCTTCTCTCGTTAGTGACTATGAGTGAGTGACTTCTTATGGATTTGTCAAGTTTTTTTTTTTTTTTGAAGTGGGTCTCAGCCCTTTATAGAATTAATGGAAAGAATCTTGCTCAGCAAGTACAATACTTTGAATGAAATCAGGATATGAATCCTGCCAAATACAGTCTAAGGAATGAGCTATAGCTCCTTTTGCTAACCAATGGGCTGCTTCATTAGCCTCCCTACGCACATGGGAGACACTCCATATCTCAATAGAATCAAGGCTAGAACGCGTATCATCTATCATATGACCATAACGACGCCAGCAAGAGTCAGGATTTTGGAGGGCTTGGACAATCCCCAAAGCATCCCCCTCCACATGTAAGCACTGGAAACCCAAACCAATACAGACCGAAACTGATTTCCATAAAGCCACGGCCTCAGCGGTTGAGGTATCAGAAATAAAGGGGAAGAAAGAGGACATTGCAGCTAGGACGGAGCCTCCCTCATCACGTAAGATCATACCCACACCCATCCTCTGAGCCCTCGTGTCGATTGCAGCGTCCCAATTCATTTTCACCATGCCTGGACCCGGTTTCTGCCACGGAACACTGACAGGGAGAGGAAGATGATTTCTGGGTATCTCTCGTTTTGCAGAAGCTTCACGGAACTCCTCCATGGCTGCTACCCCCTGTTGATAGAGCTGGATTGGGGACAAAAACTTACCTTCAAAGATAAATTTGTTGGGTATTAGCCAGATTCTCCTAGCGAGATAAGAGACAAACTCCAACTCATCGTCGTCCAGGAATTCCATTAACTTTTCAAAGAGCTCAAGCCCATTTGACACCGTGAAGGCAAGTTTCTGAATCTTCTTCGTTCCTTCCATCCAGACTGCCATAGCTGAACTGCAACTCCACAAAATATGATCAGGGGTTTCTGGGTAGAGACCGCATATAGGACACAGAGGATTTGGTGAGACTCCCTTTTTGAATAGATTAGCTCGTGTAGGAAGAATATTTTTACACACCCTCCAGATAAAAGTCTTGACCACTCCAGGGACTTTCAAATTCCAGATTCTCTTCCACACCTGGCTATATTTAGACAAATCTGACCCTTCCCCTCTAGTTCTCATGATCCATTCCATGCCTAAATGGTATGCACTTTTGACCAAGAAAACCCCCGAAGGAGTTCCTATCCAAATCTGCTTGTCCGATTGACCACTGGAACTTAAAGGAAGGCTACAAATTTTGGAAGCTTCCTCTGGGATGAACAGATTGTGGATTAAAGGGAAATTCCACCAGTGAGTATTGGAATCAATAAAAGAACTAACCTTAGAATCCGGGTGTAGTTCTCGAACAGGGGACTGGATCATATAAGTAACCGGATTCGGGAGCTATCTGTCCTTCCATATTCGAATAGAATGCCCATTCCCCACTCTCCATACTAAGCCCTCTTGGAGAAGAGTCCGAGAGGATAATATACTACGCCAAGCATATGAGGGGCTAGCTCCCAAATGAGCATTCAAAAAATCTTGCCTTGGGTAATACTTTTCTCTCATGATTTGTGAAACCAGGGAGTCTTGGTGATGGATTAGTCTCCACCCTTGCTTAGCTAACATCGCAAGATTAAAACACTCCAAGTCCCGAAAACCCAAGCCTCCTCGAATCTTGGATAGGCCCATGCGTTCCCAACTCATCCATACCAATTTAGCCTCTTGGCCTTGATGGCCCCAAAAGAACTTGTTCATTAGCACATTGAGTTCTCTACACAAGGATTGAGGCAGCTGGAAAACACTCATTGTGTATGTGGGGAGAGCTTGGATGACTGCTTTAAGGAGGATTTCTTTGCCTGTTTGAGAGAGGAACTTCTCCTTCCAACCATTCAACCGAGCGATGACTCTTCCTTTTATGCCCGCAAAGGTGCGGCGTTTAGAACGACCCACTAGGGCTGGGAGACCCAAATACTTTTCAAAACCGTTAGACTCCGTAATCCCAGGGATAGAGGAGATATAATCACGGAATGCCTGTTTGGTGTTACGGCTAAAGAAAATTGAGGCTTCAAGTTACATCGCAATATTAAGGGCTCGTTTGAGTATCAAATTTTATTTGATTTATATTGACATCACAGATATCAAGAAAAAAATAATTTGAAATTATGTTTGGATGGTTTAAAAAAATATTTGAGTAGTGTGAATATATTTAAAAAAGCTGGGGGGGTTTCGACCACCCCAGGGGGTGGCTGGACCACCCCCAAACGTGTGGGTGGCTTGGCCACCCTCGAAACGATTGGGGGTGGCTCGCTATTTGAGATATCCCCAAAAATTTTCGAGCCACCCTCAAAATTTTTTTTTTTAAAAAAATAAAAATATATTTTTTATATTATTTTTGAATTGATTGAAATAAATTTGAATTGAGTTGAAAAAATTTGAGTTGTTGAAGATTGTTGATTTTTGTAAAAAATTAAAAAGAATTGAGTTAAAAAAAAAAATTAAACAAACAAACAAGCCCTAAATACTGTGAATTTTTTATTTTTTCTCTTTTTTTTAAGTAATAATTTGTATAATTGATATCAGTGTTGAACGGCTCAAGACTACGATGACTAAAGTTTAGTTTTTTTTTAATCTAATTTTCTTCCAAAATTTTAGAAATTAAAAAATTCAATAATTTTAGCGGTAAGAAGGATTGCTATGAGCACTTGGCTACAGGCTTACAGCCTACACTACAATATCTAAACTTCATACATCCATACGATATAGATTTATGGGATAATTTACTTATTTTTGAAATGTTACAATTTTTGTAATGTTTATTTGATAGTTTAAAATATCTTAATTTAGTATATTTAGTTTGAATTTGTTATAATGTCTCTCTGTTAAGCAATTCTGTCAAATTAGACAATCAAAGTAATGAAATGACTTTTATGTTCCTAAATTTTTTTTAAAAATTATAAATTTACCCTTAATTTCAAATAAAAAATTATTAAAAAAAAGGACTCAAATTTAGGTGAATAAACCGAACGTGGGTCATGACCAGACTCATGACAGGATTACCACCAAACCTCACAATGGGTCTAGTTGTAACCTAGTGTGGGTTATGGGTGACCTATGTTTGGGTCATAACATGGGTCACCTTATGACTCAACAACGTGGGTTACAAGTTGACCCATGGGTCATTTTAAAAAAAAATAAAAATAAAAAAGAATTAAAAAGTCAAAAAATCAACAATATTTAAGTAATTTAACATCTTTATATTATGATTTAATAAAAAATCATAACAGATGGAAGATATTGTAAAAAATTTAAATTTTAATATACTAAATTAAAAAAGTTTAAACTTAAAAAAAAACACTATAAAAATTGTAACATTTTATAGAATTAAGTAAAATTATCCTTTAGAGTTATGCACGATGCAAGACCCAATAAATAAGCAATTGTCTGCTAATAATGTTTCCCTAACATCTTTAGTTTTTTATTTTGCAAATTATACTTCTTTTTTTTCCTCTTTTATTCAAGACAATGGATTTGAAATATAATTCACTAAAATCCTTTAATTTAATATTTATATCTTGAAAGTTGGTGATATCATTAAGATTTTAAGATAGGAGGTGATGTGTCGAGGGGGTGTATGGTTGGTTCTTTAAGGGATAGCGTGTGTGTTCATACTTGATAAGACTAATGCTACGGCTACGGAGCAGCAAAAGCTGCAAAACTTCCGCATTTGCTGAGCTGACGCAATTAATTTTACCATGGTTGAAAAAAAAAA